>CM060941.1:561354962-561956047 GCA_030765085.1 Allium cepa
GAATATTAATAAACCGTATAAATGTCTATACAAGATCAATATCTGGAAGAAATAAAGCCAGTTTGGATTGGGTTGCAAAACAAAAATCAAAGGTGAGTTAATCTCACTCATCTGGGTGTAATTTAAATTTAAATGGTTAAATTTAAATAATTGGTTGAATGATTGAATTGATTTGATGTGCTATATTATATTTAATAGTATATACGTATATATATTGGAGTGATTGATTTCCCGCATTATATAGCGGATGAGACCCTATGCGCCGCATAATAGCGGATGATATTATATTAAAAACCCATATACCGCGATATTCCACCTCCAAGTGGAATTGGTATTTTATATTGTGCTAACATCTGTGGATGCAGGGAAACTGGTTGGAGGGATCCAACTGGATTCCTTAAAATTATTTAGATTTTTCTAATAATTCTGTGTTATGAGTATTTGATATGCTGTGATGAATTATATTGATACCATGGTTTGATTGAATATATTTCGGTACACTGAGTCATCAAATACATAAATTGGATTGTGAAAGAAATATAAGAGTAATTTTTTAAGTGAAATAATTATAGAGAATTTGAAATAAAAATAAGAATGAATTGGAAAAGAATGAAAGTGATTTTAAAATTCTAATAAATAAGTTCCAAGTATGGGATAGGGGATTTTGAATAAATAGAGTAATAATGAATTTTAAAACTTAAGGGATGTTATTTAAAGGAATGAAAACAATCCAAGGTTTTAAATTTAGTGAAAAGGATAAAGAAGGAATTTGGGAAATATGAAATTGGTATTTTCAGTTAAAAGATTTTAAAGCATAAGTAAGAATTAAAAATCTAAAGTCAATGGGTTTTGAATAAATTGAGTAAGTAAAGGAACGTATTTCAAAAAGGAGTAAATCGGAAATCAATTTTGAAATTGATTTAAGTGTTTGAAATTGGAAATTTAAAGTAGAATATGACTATGAAATTTATAAACTGGGTTTATAAAAGTGAAGTAATATATTAGTGGATATTTGAAAGAATAAATTCATGGTGGGAATTTATTAAAGGAATGAGTACATTTGTTTAAAAATAAATAGTGATTTATTTTTAAAAGATGTGGAAGGGAAGCGTATTTCCTTGAACAACCAAGTATGTTTCAAGCAAATTTTAAGTATAAGTAAAAAGTTTTAAGTTGTTTAAAAATTATGTTTAGAAAACTTATTATTTCTAAATGTTAAAGTAAGTATTTTCTTTTAATCATTATAGCAGTAATTATTTAAAGGTGGCTTGGTATTATGTTTTAAAAGTTAGAAATTTAGTCTTATATTGTACGAAGTAGTTTTATTTTAAATATTCTTAAAGTATATATTTTGAATACAGGTAAATAGGCATAAGGAAGAAGTTGCAAAAAAAAGTAGCCTCAGAGACAACAAGTTTAATTTTTAGTCTGGAGGACACTTTTTAGTGTAAACTGAAAATGATAGTTCCAACTATCATTCTGTGAATTACATTAAAAAGCGTCCTTCAGTCTAAAAAAACAAACTTTTGTCCTTGAAACTAAAATTTCTCTAACCTTTTCCTTGAGCCTAAAAACCCCTTTTGAATAAGTATTAAAGTAATTTTTAATTTAATTTTTTTAGAGGATATGTTATAATAAAGTGTTTTAAATTATTTTAAAAATCTAAAGTTTTGTGCTTGGTGATTTAAGTGGAAATAGAAAATATTTGGGAAATGTATTCTGTGAGAGGAAGATAGTTTGAAACTGTTTTCAAAAAGGTTTGAAAGTGGAAATATATCTTGCGAAGATATTTTGAGGTTAATAAATAATTTGGTGAAATTATTTATGTTGGATGGTTGTTTGTGAATGTTAATTGATAGTTAAATAACCGACTATCAATATTGGCCAATGCGCTGATCGTTTCAAAGAGACCGGGATCGAGATTTATTCCTGAAAACCACTTCGATCCGGTTTGAACTTTTTCGTGTGGAAAACAAGAGTTTGGATTCGAAGGTGGAGCAGTGAAGTGCAAGGGCTAGTCGCTACTAATCCTGAGATGATTCCAAAATGGATGTAGTAGGAGTAGTGCCTTCGATTCCGTTCGAACCGGGGACGGACTTGTATGGATGAATGCTTTCAGAACATCGTCAGGTGGGCGATGAGCATTCTAAGTGATATGTTCTAAAAATGTAACTCTTAGCCTCAAGACTCATCAATCGGGAATGACTAAAAATCAGGGGATATGCAGCAAGGCTAAGTGGGTAGCACCCATTAGGGTGAGGTCATCCCTGTCTAGATGTCCCTTTTTATTTTGGCTGTGTGGGCGGCTGCTGATCCCAACCACGAGGTGATCTTACTCAGGATTATACAGTAAGGGATTGTCCTAGTCTTATGTTGCAGGGGATTTAGGGTGGATCCTCGGTACGCTGATCTAGGCCACGTACTGTGACAGGTGGTACCCCAGTGCCTAGTCATTAGTTGAAAATTCATTCTCCCTACGTGCCTTTACGGTTTTTGTTTGTATAACCCACTTTGTGGCTAGTATGCTGGAATTTTAATCATGTAACAATTTCATCTATTTTAATAAGTATTTGTAAATAGACACTATTATAGTATTAGAGGATTTTGATAAGAAATGTTTTAGCTATCGTAAGGTAAAAACCGACATGTTTATTTGTGGCACGGTCTTACAAGATGCTTTTGATTTTCAAAGGATTTTAAAACTTTAATAATCAATTTGAGTGTGATTTCTCACGCTGGTATTCCAGATTGACTCGGGTGTTATTTAACTATAATGCTCGGGTAAGACCGAGTATTATAAAATACAGGATATGATGCTGTGAAGCTCAAGAGACGAGCTGGATGGCGATACGTACTTCCGTACTTGATTATTATTCCGCTGTGTATTCAGTTTCGAGGACAAGTTTATATGACTGTCCAGTTGTATGTTATTGATGTTGTTGAACTCTGATGATGTATTCTGATGACGTATGTATAAAACAGATATAGTTCTCTTTTGTGTAAAGATCCGTTATTATCTATTATATTTTATTCCGCTACGATGGTAAGATTCTGATGTCGTTATGTTTTCTCTTCTTCTATCTACTTCTTCTTTTACCCTAACGGTTTGTATTTCCGTTCACCTTGAGTTGATGTGTTGGAAAATAGTGTTGAATTAAGGGGTACGGGTTTGCGGGTCGTTACGGTTGGTATCAGAGCAAGGTTAAGCGAGAACCTTGGCTCTGTTGGGAATTACTCATTAGAGATAGAGTCAGTAGCACTCTAGAATGAGTTTGAGCATATTAATAAATATGAGCGCGTATTTGTTAGTGGGCGTAAAATTGGTTTTATATTGTGTTGATTGATTTATTGAGTGGCATATGAACCTTCGTCGGCACAGTCTGGACAACTGTATCGAAGGAATTTCTAAACTTTTGAATAGAACAATTCGACACAATATTGTTTTCGAAACGGGTAAATGAAATAATTTTACCCAAATATATTTTAGTATAAAAGAAATATTTCCTTAAATTTTTATATAACTTGGATGTTTGGATGATAATATTCTAAGCAAATAAGATTATAAAAATCGGAATGACTTGTATAATCAAATGGAAATTTGTATGAGCATAAATTATACAAATGAATTATAGTTAAAATTTGATTTAAATAAAATCTGTAAATTTAAAATCCCGGAGATTTTGGAAGTGTTTTTCGAAGTGTTTTGAAGACAAATAATAGCATTATTATTTTAAAAGTATTTCTGAAAGGAAATTGTTTCAACTAAATTTTGGAAAGGGATATAACATTGAGCTCACTTCAGTCACTCGAAAATAACTTCGGTGATGACTACAGCATCATCGATGTTCATTTTCGAGTTTCTAAGTGACGAATTGTTACTAAATTGATTTATTCAGAAGAACTAGTTTTGTTTTTGAAATTTCAAAGGAAATTTGTTGGGAATAAAAAACAGGATTGGTTTATAAATTTGAGAAGTGTGATTTTGAGATAATGGTGATTTCAAAATGATTTGAAAACCAAAAGCCGGGTGTTTAAAATCCTGAATCCTTATTTGAATTGAAAATCCTAATGAGATAACTGATAAACTTATAAATTGAGATGATTTTTAAATAAGGAAGGAAAATAGGAGATGTGAATGTTGGAATTAAAATTTAAAGTGAAAAAAAGAAGAAAGAGTTAAAATAAATTTAACTTGGTTAATGGTGGAGGAATTAAATTGTTGAAAGTTTAGTTGATTGCGGCTTGAATGGAATTTTTTTAGCAAAGTAATGGATTAAAATTTTTAGATATAAATTGGAACTGAATTGGATGGAGGAATAAAATTAAGTTGAAATAAATAAACTTAAGCTAAGTTTAATTTTGAGTTGGATCTGAATTAAACTGAAAATAAAATCTAGTTGTATTTGAATAAAGTTGAAATTGAATTGTAATGAAATAAATTGAGATGTAGATGAAATTAAGTGAAAGCAAGTTCTTACTTAATTTAAATTCAAATGGATTGAGTAGATTAAAGAGAATGGTATGATGCTAGATTTAACTAAAGTTAAGTTAAATAAAATTGAATTGAAATAAATTCAGCTGAGTTATAGATAATATTGAATGGAATTAAATTCTTACTTAAATAAATAAGCGTAAACTAAGTAAGTATTGAATTGGGATAAATTAGCTTTGGAAGTTTATAAAAGAATTGAAAAGCATAGAAATAAAAATATAATCCCTAGTTAAAAGTAAAGTGAAAATGTGATTGACTGTAAATGGATGGAGAACTATGAATATTAATAAGTGAGTAGCTTATAAAAATGTAAAAAAGGGAATATATAAGCCAAAATAAAAGTGTTGGAATTTTGGAAAATGAAAGAAAATCCAAACTGGAATTATGGAAAAAATTGAACTCGGGAAAATTTAATGAAGTGACTTTTGTAATAAAATCAAATATTGATTTAAAAGTTGGAAATAAACTCGAATTATAAATAGAATTCGACTTGGGTTGATAATGAATTAAAATAAGTGGAGATGTTGTAAAATTAAAATGGAATTGGATTATAATAGAAATGATTTGAGTTACAAATAAAATCTAATTCGAGTATTATGAGTTAAATATGTGCTTTGATATTATTTTGATAAATTGAGAAGGTGAATTAAAATAAAATGGATGGGCTAACTGAATTAAATGGAATTTGATTAGATGAGAATCAAATACAAGTGAACTTAAGTTTGAAGTTGGAATAAATTAAAGTAAATTAACTTAAGTTTAAAATTTATAGAAGCTTGGCTTCGAGGAAAGGTGAAAGTTCAGCAAATAAAAGTTTGGGTTAAATTAATTTGGGAAATGGTTGTTGATATAAGCATTGAATGTTGTCAAGCTTAATGAAATGGTTTTAAAATGAAACCAATGCAGAAATGAGATGAAATGCAAATGTATAGTTGGTGAATAAACTAGAAATGGGATGGAATTTAAAATAAAATGAGTTGGAATCAACTGGATGTGATAAAAGCTAAAATGGATATTCTATTAAGTGAATATCGTCGAATTGCATAGAATAAATTAGTCGTTCGACTTAAACGGAAGTAAATAAAAATTCTATACATTGGTAGAAGTAAATAAAATTGAATTTTGGAATCAATTGAAATAAATGCGAGTTATTGGGTTAAAAATGAATCGAATGTAAGAAATTGAGTTGTAAACCATTAAAATTGAATAAAATGGCATATGAATTGGTTGAAAGCAATTGAATTAGTTTTGAAATTAGATAAATTGCTCATGGAAAGTGTTTGGTGCATGTTGCTTATGAAATGCATGTGTTTAGCTATTGAAAGTAAGTAAATGTTAATAAATTTCGTATATTTAGTACTTACATGTTTGAATTGAGTAAGTACAGGTACAAGGAAGCCGTGTGACTGGATTTGGTTGCGCTAATTGCTAAAATAATAAGCCGCTTGCTTAAAAATGCTAAATAAAGGTACGCCTATGCAATAAAAATAGTAAATGTGAACTGTTTTTGTTTTTCCGACCGTGTGGGTCGATGTGTATATGTTTATATCTGTTGTCAAATTGCAAAAGCTCCTCCGTACAATAGAGACTCTGCCAAAAATTTCTAAAAATTTTAGGAGTTAAAAAATTTTTTGAAAATTTTTGTTAGCGACAAAACAATTTCAAACTGGAATTGAAATAAAGGATTTTGGAAATAGCAATTTAAGCTAATTGTTTAGTTGGAACTAAAGGATTAGAAAATTGAATATGGGATTTTCACTAAATGGTTTTTAGTAAGTTAATGGGTTGAGGCATTCGTCTTACCTAGCAATTTCGGGGACGAAATTCTTTTAAGGGGGAGGAATGAAACGACCCAGATTTTTCAGCGTTGAATCTGAAATATTTAAGTGGTTTTAAATATAGAAATTGAATTATAAATTATAAATTGGTTTTGAATATGGAAAACCTAGATTTATCTATTCAGAATGTAGATACAACAATTTGTTGAATAATATAATAATTCAATTCAATAATTGAAGATTGAGTAAAATATTTAATCTTGAGTGGGCTTGTTAAAAATATTTTAAAGGCTTGTAAAATTTGTATTGATAGTACTTGAGACGACCTGACTTCCTATCTCCAGAAATGCGCATCATCTTGAAGAAAGAAAGGGATAGAAGAAGAAAGAAAGGGATAGAAGAAGAAAGAAAGAGAAAGAAGAAACACAACAACATCAGATAACTCACAGCGGAACGAATGAAATATAATATATCACATAAAATATTACATAACATCATATTACATCAGAGTACACTATTTATACAACAGATATTAGATAGTTATAAACATCTGTCTAACTATACAACTCAAATACAACAGATGCAGATACCAAACAAACACAGCGGAACCATAATATATCTACACGTGGAAGCCACCTTCTCCATATCTCCTCCAGAATTCGTCAAACAAACCTGAATCACTTAACTACTCATACATAATATGAGTACCCAAGTGTTTAATAAAACAGAAAATAAACACTTGGGTCAGATAGTGGTCTGGTGTGAGTAAACGGTTTAAAATTGCTTAACTTTAGAAAAACCTTTGAAAAGAAAAGGGTATCACGTAAGACTTCCCACACATAAACATGGAAAAGTTTTTACCTTACGCTAACCAAAATATTTGATTGGAAATCCGGTGATATTATAATAGTGTCTAGGGTTTTCAAGTAAATAAGAAATAGTCGAAATTGTTAAATTTATTAAATTCCAGCTACTAGCCACAAAAGTGGGTAATACAAACAAAACCGTAGGGTCTCGTAGGAAGAATGAGTTTCCATCAATGGCAGGGCTACTGGGGTACCGCCCGTCACAGTACGCGGCCTAGATCAATGTACCGAGGAGTACGCCCGCTCCCCTGGAACATAAGGTCGGAACCATCCCTTACTAGACAGTCCCGAACAAGACCACCCCGTAGTTGGCGCGACCAACCACACACTAAGCCGAAATAGAAAGGGACCTCTAGACATAGGTAAATCTCACTCTCAAATGGGAGCTACCCACGAAGCCTTGCTGCACCTCCCCTGTTTTAGCCATTCCCGGGTTGATGAGGCTTGAGGCTGCGATTACCTTCATAGAACACATCAATCTTAGAATGCTCATCGTCCACCTGATGATGTGCTGAAAGCATTCGATCCATACAAGTTCGTTCCGGGTTCGAACGAAACCGAAGGCACTATCTTGCTACACTCGTTTTGGAATCACCCTCAGAGTCAAAGATCATGGCCCTTGCACTCTAAATCACCATCTCAAACCTATAAGTACTATTCCGTCAAACTCATTACGGAATCACCCACAAAGTTATACTGACGTATAGATCTTACACCTCGAGTCTTCACTTGCTCCACTTGGATTCACGACCTAACGTTTAATTGGAATCGATGTGGTTTTCAGATTCTAAATATGGAAACCTAATCCCGGTCTCACCGAAACCAAACGCCATTTTAATGTCCAAGTTGTACTTAAGGGTTTTAAACAATTAACTTATATCCAGGATGATATAAACAGCTAGATGAATCACACTATCACAATAGATAATTCATATCAACATTCATCTCACAAAGCAGCATATCACATATCATAGGTATCCAAATCATCCAGTATCAACCAATATCAATCACCCAATATCAATCACTCAATATTGATCATCTAATATCAATCAATCAACCATATTAATAAATCATCCAAAGCAGAATTGATTAACTCTTAATCAATTGGATTACTTAAATCCTTCTTCAATAATTTATTCTAAATAAATAAATTAATCATCTCTTAATGATCTTCCTTAATTAATCTTCCTTGATTAATTATCTTTTAATTACATTCAAGTAATTATCCTTAACCATATACTGTAATTAACCTTTAATTACTATCATTAATTACGATAATTAATGATCCTTCGTTTACTTCCATTAATTAACTATAATTAATTACATTAAACCTTAATTAATTATAATTAATTAATCACATTTTAATTAATTACTTTTATTAATCAATCTTGATTAATATCATTAATTATATTAACTAATGATCCCTATTAATTAATAATTCTCTTTAAATTAAATAATTAACTTGTAATTAATCAACTCATTAATCATAATAAGTAATTAACAATTTGTAATTACTTATCTTAATTAATTAACTTCTTTTAGTTATACTACTTTGATTAATTAATTTAATTAATTAATCTTTAATTACTTCATTAAGTACTTAATTATTCAATTAAATTAATAAATAATCCTTAATTAATTACTTTATTAATTAATTACAATTCTAATTAATTACACTTAGTAATTAACCTTAAATTAACCTCATTCATTAATTAATTAATCACATTAATTAATTAACTAAAATAAATTAAGTAATTAACCCTTAATTACTAACATAAGTAATTATCTTCAAATTACTTTCATTAATTACTTCACAAATAATTAATCCCATTATTAAATGATTATTGATTCTTTAATTAACTAATTACTCCACAATTAATTAAATTTAAACAATTATATTAATCAATTCCTTAATTGATAACAACATGTGATTAACATTAATCACTTCCATTAATTACTCCCATGAGTAATTTCTACTAATTACTTCCATAAGTAATTACCATTCTTAATTAACATTTAACAACTAACAATTAATTACTTTATTAAGTAATTACACTTAATTAATCCATAATTAAGTGATTATTTAAAATTAATTAAACAGTTAACTAATTATTTAAAATTAATTAAACAATTAACTAACATCTTATATTTCAAAATCTTTAAATAATTAAGAAAAAGCATTTATCTTAATTAATTCTTTACTTAATTACAAATCATATTCAATCAAGTATTCTTAAGTGAATAACAAAGTAAATTAACCCTATTTATCTCCATAAATAAATTATTTGAATTAAATCAAATTTCAATAACTTAAATTTTTTTATTCAATTTAGATTTCAAAATCATAATAATAACCTTATTTGAAAAGAAGAATTTGGAAATCAAATTTTAAAATTTAAAACACTTTAAATTATCAAATTTTAAACTTATTCATTTCAAATAAAATATGAAACTTTAGTTTTTAAAATCATTACTTCAAAATTTAACTTAAACTTTGGTTCAACATTAAATTCAAAACATTATTTTAAATTGAACTTCAAAATTTAATTAGATAATTACTTATATAGAAATCATCTTTAAACAATTTAAATTTGAAATAAATTCAAACTATACTTTTAAAAGGTTTGATTAACATTTTTTTTTCAAGAACAAGTCCTTAATCTGTAAACAAATTTCCTTTATGAAAACTTGAACTCGATGTTATTCATCAACAGGTTTAAATTTTGCACTTTCATTATTTCAAACATAAGTTTGTTTGCAACTTATTATTATACATAACTACTAAAAACAGCAAACTAAAAACCCGAGGCAAACATAGCAATATCACGCGAACTACCCGATACAACCCAGATCCTCCCCTCTTTGAGTCGCACATGAGAATAACGCGAGAATTCCTTCGGGTCATAACCCTTCTTCCCCAACTCAAAACCCTCAGCTCCACATTTCAGTGCACAAACAAAAATCTCGTGCACGTGCCCCATAAACTATGGCCGAGTTTGGTTGTCGCGACCATCGTCGTCGGCCGCCCTAATACTCTAGAACCCCAAACTAAACCCAGATCGAAGAAAAAGCACGCGCATCAAAATTTGATCATCACGCACGAAACTGCAGAAATACTCGACACATATCCAAACCCAATGCCGACCATCTCGACGCCATTGACCATCGCCAACCCCCCCACCGAGTCGCCACACCCAAGAACATCAACTACACCAAAAACGAATGAACTCAATCCATCATCCACGACTAAATGCCACGGCAGTCAAGCCGAACTAAACTGTAAGCTTAAACCCTAGTTTCTTCAATTCCAACAATTCACTCAATTGAAAAATTATTTTGCATTTTTCCCATAACCAACAATCTATGCACAAGCTTCGATCCAAGTTTCAAACCAAATTAATGTATAGATAATCGGCAATTCACAAAATTCCCAATTTCGAATAAACCCCAAATTCACCATAATTACATAATTAAAAATTACAAATTGTATATCTAAATTCATGATTTATCCTCACTATTACATGCATGTAATCCAAATTAAATTTTAAGATAATTGATTTTTGTCATGAACCAAGATCTCACTGTAATATTCATTTTTAAAATCATTTGTAAATTTAAATTTGCAGAAACAAATTTTAATATTACCAACAACAATAACACACAACTTTTATTAAATTATCAATGTCAAATGATGATTGTTAGTGGAAAATTTAAATTATTCAATGATGATCCAGGTCAGGGAAGTAACAGATAAATAAAGTGACTGCATATATATATATATATATATATATATATATATATATCACTACACATATACAAATAAATCTATCAAATCCAATAATGTAAAAACTGAAAATGTTCCTTGCAACATCAATATAGATCAACACATGCATAGTAGTAAAAATCCAGAACAACTATTTTTTTAAAACATTTACTCACCTGATTATATGCAGAGCAGAGAACAAAGCATAGTAGATTCTAGTTCCAAGCTTTGAACATCTTAGATCTGAACAATGACTTTGAATGAGAAATCTGACTGCATGCTGTTGTAAATGCCTCTGCATGCTTAAATTTGTTGATTTGCAGTTGCTCTTTGCCTTTGATTTTGAATCTCATGTTTCAGGTTTTGATTTTGCTTTACAGATTTGTTGGTTGCAGGATTTTAAATTTGCAGTTTTTACTTTCCAGATTCATTTTAGTTTTCAGGTTAAAGAAATTTTCTAGAAGCCAGTAATATTTGAGTTAAGAAATGAAGATAAAGGAAAAGTGTTTGGGAAAACCAATTTTCTTCTAAAAAACATTTATTAAAATTAAAATTATATGTTGCCACTTGTTATAAAATTTACATTTGTCATCTTAATTGTCTTAGTTACTTACAAGTGTTATTTAGAGGTGTTTATATGGTTACATTTGTACTTAAGCATTTTTAATTAATTTTTACCTAATTTAAATGTAAATATAACTTATTTAACTTACTAAATAAATAAAATTTACATATGTAAATATAAGTTTAATCCTTTAAGAAAATATTAGAAACCTAATTATAATACAAATATATTCTTATATATGTAATTTAAAAATCTAAGACATTTATAGATACATTTATAGTTATTTTATTTTAAACATTTTAAAAAGAAAATAAAACAAAGCTTGTTTAAATCCCTTTTAGACTATCATATTTAAAATAAACAAATTATCCTATATTTTGAAAACAATGAATTAATTTTTAAATTAACTTTTGAAAAAATATATTAAGTTTTAAAACAAAGCTTTTAAATTACAATTCATACACATTTAAACTATCAATAAACTAAATTAAATCTCAAATCAATATCAAATTATAACATATACTTGCATAAATATTTACAATTTGAGACTTCATTTTTTTATTTAAACAAAAGATATTTCTATTCACAATATATATCAAATATATATATATATATATATATATATATTATAAATAGAATAAAATTTCATTAGCCTTAACAACAAATCTTATCAATATTGCCAGATAAAAATTTATTAACCTTTAAAAGATTAAATTAACCAATTTAAATTAAAATTGTAAAGAAAAATCATCAAATCAATTTAATTATTAACACAGATTATTAAATTGATATTGCCTAAAATTCCGGGTCGTTACAATCCTTCCCCTTTAAAAGAATTTCGTCCCCGGAATTTAAAAGCAAAGATAATTTAATAACCCATTACATATTTTAATTTCAAACAGCAAAGCATACCTATCAACCAGTTACTAACAACTAAAGAAATCAAACAAACAAACAAACCTAACAAATTATCCTGACACAAATCAGAATAAATCTCTAAATACTATCTCGAGTTTCCCAAGTATAAATCATCGGGAGACTCGCTCTACAGAAATTAAACAACTACACCGCCAAAATCCAGAGCTCAACTCATCTCTAGATCCACCAATCTGAACAGAACATCAGACTATACTCAAGTCTAGCTTAACTTCCAGATCCAACTGAACTGCAGATTCAACAACCAATGAGGAATCATACACGTACTCCCTCAGAGATACATGAAATACATTGAAATCCAGATATCCAAACTGGCAATTCAATCTTGTCCTATCAAACATAGATAAGAAATCTCAAATGCCTCAGAACTAGCGATCCAATCTTATCCAATTACTGCTCCGTTAACCAGAGAAATCTTAACAACAATGAAGTCTCCAACTTCGAATTCCAAACTCCTTACCTCAAATCTGCATAACTCAACGGACAATCCTGGGCTGCCAATCTCTTCCTGATCAGCTCAACCTATGCTGATGCTTCCAGAAACAACTGGACCAAAACAAACTAGTTCCTGGATCTTATCCAACAGAAAATTCTTCCAAGATCCGTCGAAATCCAGAACACAACTCTACTTCCAAGCAATAGCAAACTGAACTTACTTTCTCCCTCGCACAGCTGCTACCTCGCTTCCGCTGCACAACTCTGATTCTGAAATAAATGAGAATACCGTTGATGAACACGAATACAAACTTATCCACTACCAGGGAAACTTTGTTAATCAAATCCATAAAAATCTGAGTGACACATCTGACTTAGTCACACAACCTTACAGTAGAATCCAACTCTAAAACTAGATCTGACCAATCCAAATTCCAAAGATTCTGAGCTGCTACCCCAACTCTACTACTAGGCTAACCACCAAAATCACTTCTGGAACCAAAAAAATATGGAACTCAACTCCAGATGTAGACAAACTTCTGATTACTTCAGTAGCTCCTACTTCCACATAAGAACCCTTAGTCTCAAAAAAAAGATTGCCCAAGAAAAATTCCCAAACTAATTGCAAGTCAATTTTGCGATCTAGCCTAATTCAGATTCCAAAGAAACTGTCCTCTCTTTACCAATTAGAACAGCTTTAAACTTTTTCAAACAAGGTTAACCTTCAAGAAAACTTTCACCAACTATCGGGACTGCTGATGGAAGAACCACCAAGATTCCTGAACCATTGGAGAAACGACCACACTGATGCTTCCAGACTCAACCTCGACGATACTGCGAAGCCAAAAGACCTTCTCGTCAGCACAACGAACACTTCGAGTTGCACTGCTACCACAGCTAACCAAAGACTTCTAATCCAAAGGCTTCTCCAAACCCAAAACTATCAACAAACCACACAAAAGACCTTCGAAATGGCAGACATCCTTTCAAGAAATTCGGGCTCCAAACCAAACATCAACATCTCGCTCTCCTTAAGGAATGTCAAATGAGACCATGCCAAAGCAAAACAACTTATAGACCATAGTCTCATATCCCAAAACAGCTAACCTCCAAGCTAAAGATCCAGACAACTTCTACACAGACGAATCTTCCCTGCGGCAGGTAAAAACTGCCCCTCAACCACTTCTAAAACTGCTTCAAGAGAAAATATCTTCGAAAAATATCCGTGGGTACTGCATCTCATCACACAGTTATCAAGATGTCATTACTTACTTCTGCACTTCCGACAGATCCAAACTCACACTTCAAAGATAAACTCCGAATCTTTGAAAAGATTTCCTTCAGATATCAGAGAAATCCTTACTCCAAACTACAAATCTCACTCTAGACGGTATTAGGTCTACAGTCTCAACAAATACTTCCAACCTTAAACATATGGACCTATTCCATTAGTGGTAGTCATGTCACACGCACCACCACTACTCCATCTACCTCTAAAACTTACGTTGGAAAATCCGCACAGATAACCCAACAGATCAGGTATATATATATATATATATATATATATATATATATATATATATAGTTATAGTTATATATAAAAATACAAGTACGCTCTCTCAAGAAAGACACCACTCCAGAGCCTAGGTATTCACTCAACCTAACGCTCTTATACCAGCTGAGACGACCCGACTTCCTATCTCCAGAAATTCGCATCGTCTTGAAGAAAGAAAGGGATAGAAGAAGAAAGAAAGAGAAAGAAGAAACACAACAACATTAGATAACTCACAGCAGAACGAATGAAATATAATATATCACATAAAATATTACATAGTATCATATTACATCAGAGTACACAACTTATACAGCAGATATTAGACAGTTATAAACATCTGTCTCACTATACAACTCAAATACAACAGATGCAGATACCAAACAAACATAGCGGAACCATAATATATCTACACGTGGAAGCCACCTGCTCCATATCTCCTCCAGAATTCGTCAAGCAAACCTGAATCACTTGACTACTCATACATAATATGAGTACCCAAGAGTTTAATAAAACAGAAAATAACCACTCGGGTCGGACAGGGGTCTAGTGTGAGTAAACGGTTTAAAATTGCTTAACTTTAGAAAAACCTTTAAAAAGAAAAGGGTATCACGTAAGACTTCCCACACATAAACATGGAAAAGTTTTTACCTTACGCTAACCAAAACATTTGATAGGAAATCCAGTGATATTATAATAGTGTCTAGGGTTTTCAAGTAAATAAGAAATAGTCGAAATTGTTAAATTTATTAAATTCCAGCTACTAGCCACAAAAATGGGTAATACAAACAAAACCGTAGGGTCTTGTAGGAAGAATGGGTTTCCATCAATGGCAGGGCTACTGGGGTACCGCCCATCACAGTACGTGGCCTAGATCAACGTACCGAGGAGTACGTCCGCTCCCCTGCAACACAAGGCCGGAACCATCCCTTACTGGACAGTCCCGAACAAGACCACCCTGTAGTTGGCGCGACCAACCACACACTAAGCCGAAATAGAAAGGGACCTCTAGACAGGGGTAAATCTCACTCTCAAATGGAAGCTACCCACGAAGCCTTGCCGCACCTCCCCTGTTTTAGCAATTCCCGGGTTGATGAGGCTTGAGGCTGCGATTACCTTCATAGAACACATCTATCTTAGAATGCTCATCGTCCACCTGACGATGTGCTGAAAGCATTCGATCCATACAAGTTCGTTCCGGGTTCGAACGAAACCGAAAGCACTATCTTGCTACACTCGTTTTGGAATCACCCTCAGAGTCAACGACCTTGGCCCTTGCGCTCTAAATCACCATCTTGAACCTATAAGTACTATTCCGTCAAACTCATTACGGAATCACCCACAAAGTTATACTGACGTATAGATCTTACACCTCGAGTCTTCACTTGCACCACTTGGATTCACGACCTAATGTTTAATTGGAATCGATGTGGTTTTCGGATTCTAAATATGAAAACCCGATCCCGGTCTCACCGAAACCAAACGCCATTTTAATTTCCAAGTTGTACTTAAGGGTTTTAAACAATTAACTTATATCTAGGATGATATAAACAGCTAGATGAATCACACTATTACAATTCATATCAACATTCATCTCACAAAGCAGCATATCACATATCATAGATATCCAAATCATCCAGTATCAACCAATATCAATCACCCAATATCAATCACTCAATATTGATCATCTAATATCAATCAATCAACCAATATTAATAAATCATCCAAAGCAGAATTGATTAACCCTTAATCAATTGGATTACTTAAATCCTTCTTCAATAATTTATTCTAAATAAATAAATTAATCATCTCTTAATGATCTTCCTTAATTAATCTTCCTTGATTAATTATCTTTTAATTACATTCAAATAATTATCCTTAACCATATAAAGTAATTAACCTTTAATTACTACCATTAATTATGATAATTAATGATCTTTCATTTACTTCCATTAATTAACTATAATTAATTACATTAAACCTTAATTAATTAATCACATTTTAATTAATTACTTTTTTTAATCAATCTTGATTAATATCATTAATTATATTAACTAATGATCCCCATTAATTAATAATTATCTTTAAATTAAATAATTAACTTGTAATTAATCAACGCATTAATCATAATCAGTAATTAACAATTTGTAGTTACTTGTCTTAATTAATTAACTTCTTAATTAATTATATTACATTGATTAATTAATCTAATTAATTAATCTTTAATTACTTCATTAAGTACTTAATTATTCAATTAAATTAATAAATAATCCTTAATTAATCACTTTATTAATTAATTAAAATTCTAATTAACTACACTTAGTAATTAACCTTAAATTAACCTCATTCATTAATTAATTAATCACATTAATTAATTAACTAAAATAAATTAAGTAATTAACCCTTAATTACTAACATAAGTAATTATCTTCATATTACTTTCATTAATTACTTAACAAATAATTAATCCCATTATTAAATGATCATTGATTCTTTAATTAATTAATTACTCCATAATTAATTAACTTTAAACAATTATATTAATCAATTCCTTAATTGATAACAACATATGATTAACCATTAATCACTTCCATTAATTACTCCCATGAGTAATTTCTACTAATTACTTCCATAAGTAATTACCATTCTTAATTACATTCAATAACTAACCATTAATTACTTTATTAAGTAATTACACTTAATTAATCCATAATTAAGTGATTATTTAAAATTAATTAAACAATTAGCTAATTATTTAAAATTAATTAAACAATTAATCAACATCTTATATTTCAAAATCTTTAATTAATTAAGAAAAAGCATTCATCTTGATTAATTCTTTACTTAATTACAAATCATATTCAATCAAGTATTCTTAAGTTAATAACAAAGATAAATTAACTCTATTTATCTTCATAAATAAATTATTTGAATTAAATCAAATTTCAATAACTTAATAACAAATTATTCAATTTAGATTTCAAAATCATAATAATAACCTTATTTGAAAAGAAGACATTTGGAAATCAAATTTTAAAATTTAAAACACTTTAAATTATCAAATTTTAAACTTATTCATTTCAAATAAAATATGAAACTTTAGTTTTTAAAATCATTACTTAAAAATTTAACTTAAACTTTGGTTCAACATTTAAATTCAAAACATTCTTTTAAATTGAACTTCAAAATTTAATTAGATAATTACTTATAAAGAAATCATCTTTAAACAATTTAAATTTGAAATAATTCAAATTATACTTTTAAAAGGTTTGATTAACATTTTTTTTTTCAAGAACAAGTCCTTAATTTGCAAAAAAAAAGTCCTTTATAAAAACTTGAACTCGATGTTATTCATCGGCAGGTTTAAAATTTGCACTTTCATTATTTCAAACGTAAGTTTATTTGCAACTTAGTATTACACATAACTACTAAAAACAGCAAACTAAAAACCCGAGGCAAACACAGCAATATCACGCGAACTACCCGAGACAACCCAGCTCCTCCCCTCTTCGAGTCGCACACGAGCATAACGCGAGAATTCCTTCAGGTCGTAACCCTTCTTCCCCAACTCAAAACCCCAGCTCCACATTTTAGTGCATAACAAAAATCTCGTGCACGTGCCCCATCAACTACAGCCGAGTTTGGTCGTCGCGACCATCGTCATCGGCCACCCTAATGCTCTCAAACCCCAAACTAAAACCAGATCGAAGAAAAAGCACGCGCATCAAAATTTGATCATCACGCACGAAACTGTAGAAACACTCGATACATATCCAAGCCCAATGCCGACCATCTCGACGCCATTGACCATCGCCAACCCCACCACCGAGTCGCCATACCCAAGAACATCAACTCCACCAAAAACAAATGAACTCGATCCATCATGCACGACAAAATGCCACGACATTCAAGCCGAACTAAACTGTAAGCTTAAACCCTAGTTTCTTCAATTCCCAACAATTCACTCAATTGAAAAATTATTTTGCATTTTTCCTTTGACCAACAATCTATGCACAAGCTTTGATCCAAGTTTCAAACCAAATTAATGTATAGATAATCGGCAATTCACAAAATTTCCAATTTCGAATAAACCCCAAATTCACCATAATTACACAATTTAAAATTACAAATTGTATATCTAAATTCATGGTTTATCCTCACTATTACATGCATGTAATCCAAATTAAATTTTAAGATAATTGATTTTTGTCATGAACCAAGATCTCACTGTAATATTCATTTTCAAAATCATTTATAAATTTAAATTTGCAGAAACAAATTTTAATATTACCAACAACAATAACACACAACTTTTATTAAATTATCAATGTCAAATGATGATTGGTAGTGGAAATTTTAAATTATTCAATGATGATCCAGGTCAGGGAAGTAACAGATAAATAAAGTGACTGTATATATATACAGATCACTACACATATACATATAAATCTATCAAATCCAATAATGTAAAAACTAAAAATGTTCCATGCAACATCAATACAGATCAACACATGCATAGTATTAAAAATCCAAAACAACTGTTTTTTTAAAAAACATATACTCACCTGATTACATGCAGAGCAGAGAACAAAGCATAGTAGATTCTAGTTCCAGGCTTTGAACATCTTAGATCTGAACAATGATTTTGAATAAGAAATCATACTACATGCTGTTGTAAATGCCTTTGCATGCTTCAATTTGTTGATTTGCAGTTGCTCTTTGCCATTGATTTTGAATCTCATGTTTCAGGTTTTGATTTTGCTTTACAGATTTGTTGGTTGCAGGATTTTAAATTTGCAGTTTTTACTTTCCAGATTCATTTTAGTTTTCAGGTTAAAGAAATTTTCTAGAAGCCATTAATATTTGAGTTAAGAAATGAAGATAAAGGGAAGATGTTTGGGAAAACCAATTTTCTTCTTAAAAACATTTATTAAAATTAAAATTATATGTTGCCACTTGTTATTAAATTTACATTTGTCATCTTAATTGTTTTAATTACTTACAAGTGTTATTTAGAGGTGTTTGTATGGTTACATTTGTACTTAAGCATTTTTAATTAATTTTTACTTAATTTAAATGTAAATATAACTTATTTAACTTACTAAATAAATAAAATTTACATATGTAAATATAAGTTTAATCCTTTAAGAAAATATTAGAAACCTAATTATAATACAAATATATTCTTATATATGTAATTTAAAAATCAAAGACATTTATAGATACATTTATAGTTATTTTATTTTAAAATTTTTTTAAAGAAAACAAAACAAAGCTGGTTTAAATCCCTTTTAGACTATCATATTTAAAATAAACAAATTATCCTATATTTTGAAAACAATGAATTAATTTTTAAATTAACTTTTGAAAAAAAATATTAAGTTTTAAAACAAAGCTTTTAAATTACAATTCATACGTATTTAAATTATCAATAAACTAAATTAAATCTCAAATCAGTATCAAATTATAACATATACTTGCATAAATATTTACAATTTGAAACTTCATTTTTTTATTTAAACAAAAGATATTTCTATTCAAAATATATATCAAATATATATATATATTATAAATAGAATAAAATTTCATTAGCCTTAACAACAAATCTTATCAATATTGCCAGATAAAAATTTATTAACCTTTAAAAGATTAGATTAACCAATTTAAATTAAAATTGTAAAGAAAAATTATCAAATCAATTTAATTATTAACACAGATTATTAAATTGATATTGCCTAAAATTCCGGGTCGTTACAGTACTGAAGATAATAAAAGTGTTAAAATTGAATTTGGAAGTGTTTTGTTAAGTTTTGAAAATATATCGTTTAAATTGATATTTAAAAATAGCCTTCCGAGGCACAGTATTGGATTTCGACAAAACCAGTTCCATTGGATCCGTAATATTGTATTATTATCGGATTTCAAATTTGGTAGCGTTTGTTGTCGTGTGATCATACGAGAGGTAAATACGCTGAAATTTATATCGGGATTCAATATAATAACTGGGTTCCAAAAAGCTATCATCTCCATACGATTGAATTAGGACTCGAAACCTTTTCCATTGCGTTCGAAATAGGAGTATAACATTATAAACGCCTAGCGGCAACATCGATTGGAGGTCGAGATTTTAAAATACGTAAAACGAGATGATTTAAATTTAAATATAATATATCTTTGGACCAGTCAAATTTTCTTCTGTCGAAATTCCCTCCCACCAGCCTATTTTTTTTCTCCATCAACGCTTTTTGCCTTCTCTGCAGCTAGCAACCCTACACGCTAATATTTTCAACACAGAAATCAAATCAGCGTTGCTTATCTTCCCCAACACGCCATTTCCTCAGCTATAACTCGCATACCCTTCCCCTTTCTTTTTCAAACCAAACCAGAGCGACAGAAAAGAAAAAAATGATGGCTGCAGAGTTTAAAATTTGCGTTCGTTTCCTTCTTTTCCCCCATTCTCAAATTAATTCACGAAAATCCCTTCTCTAACTCTTCAATATCGAATCCATGTCTCGAAAAAAAAGAATTAGGCGATTGAAAGGCGAATTGTGCTCGACTTCCATAACTCAAGGAGGAGGAGCGTAACCTTGCGATCGAGGTGAGCATGAGTGAGGCTAGGGATTCAGAGAGGCGCGATGTAGCAGATGTGCCACGAGTGCTGGTTCGATAATCAGGGTTCGGCGATCGTTAAATAAAGGGTGGTGGCTCGCGATGTCATAGCAGCGAGGAGGGAGGCTGTGCCTTGGGGTTTCGCTCGAGATTGTTGATGGCGAAGGTGGTGAGGTACTTATAGCGATGGCTACACACGCGCGAAGGTGAGGCTGGGCTGAGGCGCTCGATAGTTTGGGTTCTGAGTCGACCAAATTTGGGAAGCTTATTAGGTATATTTTTATTTATAGCCTAACTATGATTTAAATGTAATATTAGATTTTTGAATTTAGAAGTTTTGGGAAAAAACAGATTTTAATAGAGAAAGATACAACTTTGTTGTTTATAGAAAAATTATAGTAAGATTTAAACCTATTTTTAGTTTTAAACTCAATATATAGGTATATATGGTAAAAGCAGAAGATTTTTGAATATATACAGTATATATAGATGAATATGTAAAGTTAGATTTTTAAAAACCTATATAGTTTATTCGGAAATAAAATAAATATACACATACATTTTTATTTTGCCAAGTTTATTTTAAATAATGGAGTGGTGATAAATTTGTCCAACTAACTTAGCTAATTTATTTTAGTTACTAAAAGATTCTTTAAAAGAGGAAATTATTTAGTTAGAATTAAATTGTTAACTAATTAATTATTAAATAGGAAGTTAATTATTCGATTATCTCGAATATTAATAAACCGTATAAATGTCTATACAAGGTCAATATCTGAAAGAAATAAAGCCGGTTTGGATTGGATTACAAAACAAAAATCAAAGGTCAGTTAATTTCACTCATCTGTGTTTAATTTAAATTTAAATGGTTAAATTTAAATAATTAGTTAAATAATTGAATGGATTTGATGTGTTATATTATATTTAATAGTATATATGTATATATATTGGAGTGATTGATTTCCCGCATTATATAGCTTAAATGAACTTGTTCTAATTATTTCAAGATGATAGAAAACATATTTTCAAGTTTTGTTTACATAATTAAGTAGTTTGATTTACAACTATAAACATGACTGGAAATCCAATTTCAGATTTATGGCCGATGATCAAACGGATGTTGTTTCAACATTTTTGCAACATAATTTCTTGAACATGCATACTTACACATTTACACAATTTGGTAAACATTTACAATTAGCAGAAAATGACAAAGAGAGTTTAATTTTGCAAAATCTTTGATTTTATTTGTTGATTTAATAAAGATCCTTTTATAAACGTCATAATTACCAAGTACAAAGCAACATCTCATCTCATTTAAATTCTAGTACTTAAGGGTTTAATCTTACATTGGAAAGGAGGAGTTAATGTGTGGATAGAAATGAATTTGAAGGTAGGGGTAGTAAGGGCTTTTTGGTGTAAACTTCATATATACATACCACCACATTCTTTTCACTTCTTCACATCTTCATTCTTCACTTCTTCCTCAATTTCTACATTACCTCCATGGCCACACAACTTCTTTGAAATTACCCTTATCAAACCCTTATTTCTATATAAAAATATAAATATACAAACTTTACCTCAAAGCCCATATCAACACCACCTTCCCTTTCTAGCAACCATCGACCGTACTCCCGCTACCACCGTCCACGGTCGTACCACCTCCCTTTCCCCTACATCCGCGCGTCCCCCTCCCCACACCCTAAGGCCGAGCACATCGAATGCTGTGCATACCAAAGCCGAGCCACTTTTCCCCTGGCCAAGCTCTCCACTCCATAGTATTGCTACAACTTCGCTTAGTCCAGGATCTTGTGCATCGATAGTGCAAGAAAAATAATACTATAGTTCGTAGTGAAAGGATTTGCAAAAATGAAGGTTAACTATAATCTTTTAAAATCCTATTTATTGTGCTATGATATTTATGATCATACCCTTATGATAAATTGACACCATTTAATTGTAATATGGATGCTTGAATGTATTGGTTGTATTGACGAATGTATGGTTGATAATGTTGATTTGATCAACATCGTTGATAAATTTGGTTATGACTAATTTATTAGTCATAGCTAATCCGTAATTGATTTGAAACCACACTTCTTGTAAATCCTATATGGTGTACAAAGTATAGTTAAGTCTCTATTTAGATTAACTATAGAAAAGGAATTCATTTTGGAAAAAAAATAAACATAGGGATTTGATTTGAAAACGAAAAGTAAAGATATAAATTTGGAGTTGATTTGAAAATTGGAAGTTAATGTTTTTGATTCCAGAGTTAAAAAAACTTTACAAAGTTTTAAATTTGAAAAATGAATAACATATGGTTTCGTATAGTTAAAATGTTTTAAGAAATGGAAGTAAATATTAAAATAATATAATATGCAAATAAAGTGAAAATGTGTTTTAAATGAATATTAGTAAAATATTGATTTAAAATGATTTATAAATATTTTACAAATAATAAAATCCAATTTGAAGAAGTTTTGGAAAATAGTGAAAACAAGTCAAAATAAGACATGTCGCGTAACGGTAATTCGTGATTTTGCATCGGAAATGCTAAATGAATGTACATGTGAGAGACAGAGTTGAAATTATTTGACATAAGAATTTTCGAAATCCTGATAACCATAGTTTTCAAATGGAAAAGAAAAATTAAGATTTCATGTTGTAGATTTTAAGATATGACCAAATCAAATTTTTAGAAAAATCGTGCTTTTGTAGTTAAGTGACCAAAGTATAAAATTCTTTAAAATAAATATTTTTAAATATTTAAAAATATGAAATAAATTTAATAAATATGTTAATTTTTTTAAATGAGATTTGAGTTATAAATATGGATTTCCAAATGATAGAAAAGTTGTTTTAATCAAACAAGCTTTTAAAACGCTATCTGCAGCATTTTGCTACATTAGTTTTAATTATCTTTAGAAATATAGATTTAAATTAACTATTCTTTCCTGAATCTTTTATAAATGTCTTTAATAAACAATTTAGTATCTTAAAGATGATTTGGAAGTTTTATTAAGAGCTTAAATAAATGGTTAGGAGAAATTGTTGACAATGCTTAAATAATAATTGGAATTTTTCTTTAAAAGGTATGGAATGTTACAATAAACTGAGTATGCGAAAACGATTAGTACATTTGTCACGCCTATGAGATCTAAATGGTAAAACAAGATGTGTAATTAGGTTTTCGAATGGCGCAAACAGTGCCTTGAACGTACCTTGCCTCTGTTTTCTCTTTTAGACGAGAGGTGGAGCAGATTAAAAGGAAAGCACGGATGCTCTAAAAATGTCTCATTAAAGTTTTTCCAAAAGTGAAGAATTTTCAAAGGAGTTAATTAAACCAGATTTTTATAGTATAGAGAATATGCTGGCCAAACTTTGTATTATTTTCCACGGAGGGAACTTGTACTGTCCGCGTGAATTTAAAAAGTGATTTCACCCTTATTCCATGAATATTACGAGTTGAATATGGAAATTAATCCTGGTACGATTAGCCTAATCTTTTATTCAGTACAACTGGTTTGGGTTTATAGTAAACAATGTCTTAAATAACATTGTTTTTGACCCAGTTAAGACATGTATTAGAAAGACGAATTTTTTTATTAGATTAGAAATTAAATTTTCCTAAGGAAATGACATGAAGATTTTCCAAGTTAAAAGGGTTTTATTAACCAGTAAAATTTAAAATGAAAAGAGGCATAACAAATCCCATATACACATATTCACATTTTATCGATGGTTGGATTTTGAAGAGACCGGGATCGGATTTGGGTGCTTCCTATCTGAAAACCACTTCGATCCAATTTATGTTTTTGAAGTAAAACATGTTGGAGAAAAAGATCATTAAAGATGAAGATCTTTATGATATAAGGCTAATTGCCACTAGACCCTTGGGGAAATTACCATATCATATACTTATTGTGGTAGTAGTGCTCTGTTATGAAAACCTTCGATTTGCAAGGACTAATCGCTACTGATCCTTGGGATGATTCCCAAAAAGGATGTGGTAGGAGAAGCGCCTTCGGTTTGTCTTGTTCCTGGACAACTTGTATGGATGAATGTCTGACTTTGCATTCTAATTCACATTGATTGATCTCTATAAAACATATCATTTGTTTGGTGGCGGAGAAGGCAACATGTCTTAGCTTAACATCCTTTCCTGAGATGTATGAGCTTAGGAGTTATGCATTTTTAGAAATCAGTTGTGTGATTATGGAATGACAATGTGGCATTCAAAGTGTTTAATGTTGATGTTCGATGTGAAAGGTAATCGTTACCCTTGGCCTCGCACTTGGAAATGACTAAAATAGTGTAGAAGCAGCAAGGCTATGTGGCTCGCAACCATTGGTGCATGAATCCCCTTCTAGATATATTTTTACCTGCTATAACATTTATGTTTAAATTATGTGGTTTATGCTAGAGCGTGCTCCGATAGATCGGTAACGACCGAGGTGATGACATATTCGGTACTGTTTAGTTAGAGGTAGGCCGGTCTTGTGTTAGAAGAGGACCATCAGTTAGACCTCGGTACATTCCCCTAAAGATGTATGGTTGGAAGGTAGTCCCTTGCCTAGTCATTTGTTGGAAATCCATTCCCTAATAAGAATTTACAGTTTTGGTTGTAATGCCTAGTATGCATGAGTTTAATGATGTTAACAATTTCGACTATTAGAATATGTTTACTTGAAAATTTTTTTTAGAGAATGTCATTAAAAATAATATCAAATGATTTTATGAAATTTTTTTGGTTATCATAAGGTAAAAGCCCATCCGTGTTTATATGAGGCGTGGTCTATGAGATACTCTTTCTTTTTAGAAGGTTTTTGTCATGAATCACTGATCTATGATATTTTCATTTATGATTTGTGTTCCTTACACTGATTTGCTAGACTGATCTGGGTATTTTTATACTCAGGTCTAATCTGAGTAGTTTTAGGTTTAGGTAAAGATGCTTAGAGTTTCCATATGAGAGCTGGAGATCTTCATTAATGTATGGACGTATTTTATTTTCCGCTGCATTATGCCTTTTTGTTTTTCAGCAAATGTAAGGATAGTTGTATTATGACTGTCCAAGTTGAATCCAGGTTAGACTCTAATACATGTTTTAAAAGATTTTCCATTGTACATATTTTATATTGAAATAATATATATCATTCCTTTGAGTAAGATTATGTTCTTTCTTCTTTTCCTTTCTACCCTTGACAATTTACCTTTCCAACACTTGGGATAGCAACACGTGAATACCGTGGATGTATTAGTGTCGATTTCTAAGGGTCAAAAAGTTAGGACATCACACTTCCCTTAAAAGTCAAACTTATATATACATATTAGGGTTTCCATAAACCTTTTTAAAACACAAATTTCTCAAATTAGAAAACTATTTTCTTACCAAAAATCAAAATCTAGCCTTTATCGATATATATTTAAATACTCAAGGATTTCAAAAATTAATATTTTATAAACCAATAATTTCTTAACACGAAAAAATAATGGTATGCGTGTTTCTTTGAAAATTAAAATTTCAAAACTTTCCCAATGCAAAATTTCCAAAATAAATCCTTGAGAAAAGAAATCCTTTGAAAACCCATTTTTCCAAAATCTAAGGCATTTCCAAAACATACTTATAAAAATTCTCTCATAGGTTTTGCCTTAAGGAATTGACATTAATCATTCCAAAAAATATAGTATGTCATCCAATGGGTGATCAATGAATGCACCCTAACACAAACTTCTTCCGGATAATCGCAAGAATTTCCTACCCATTTGGAATCAATGTGTGTCTTTGACTGAAACTCAAAATCCAAAATCACAAGGTAGCTAGAATCTCAACCATCAAGTCGAACACCTCCAGCCTCCAAGATTCAGCTATATGTCATACTCATGCTCTTCGTCAACAGCATGCAATGCTAGCGCTCCGTGAGATACTTTAGAATTGGTGTGAAAATCTTAACTCTAAGATATTTACAACCTATAGTTGCTTTTTCGTTCCTTTGGAGTGGAACTACGACTACTTCCATAGTCGGGACTATTAGAATATAGCGTAAGAATATAATATTACTAGATAGGAAAGTATGAATATGTTCTCTCAATTTATCATAATTTCTCTGATCTACTAACCTAGGCTCTGCTATAAAATATAACAACCCATACCTTATTGGGCCTAAATTTCATCAAAAATCGAAACCCAAGTCCATCAAAGCATAGATCGTCGGATTTAGTACCAGCAAATAAGCACGAGCATTATCAAAGATTGATAGTAATCTAAACTCACAATGTAAAAAATAATAGGATAATAATAATGGATATGCTACTACCTTGGACTTAATGGTATTACTTGGATAGTAGATTATCACATCTGCATCGAGCATGAGAGAAGGAAGACATCTCCAACAACAAAGCACATCCAGCTCCAGTGACATGTTCCTCTAAATTTATCCTATGGGTTGTAATAAGAAGGGGGTCAGAACAACGTTCTGGTGACTGAAAATATAAATTGTCCATAACATGAATTTATACGATTAGTTTCCATTTAATAGGTACGTCCATCAAGGTTAGCAATTCTAATCTAACACTGTATTGTATATACGATTACTTACTTACCTCTTCCCAAGGTAAACGTACTAATGAAGCCTACTCAACCACCCAATACTTCCTAACCCATTTTCCACTTAATACTTCTATATATGAAGCGGGCTTCTATAATACTTTTAAAAAGAGAAACATGTGGACTCTGCTATTTAAGATCTTAATCATGGTTGACCCTATTATTTAAGACCTACTCTCAAGGTGGTTTTATAACAATGTTGTCAATGATTGGTGGGTCCTAGCTCTAAGACCTCTAACCACTATTTAAGTCTAATGTCCAATTATTAGCACATCTATCATCGATAAAATAATAGCCATGTAATAAACAGTGCCCAAACCATTTAATACATTTTATTGGAAAATGGGCAGACTCTAGTCATTTAAGACCTTAATTAAGGCAGGCCCTATCATTTATGACATATTCCCAAGGCAAGCTTTTCAATGGTACTATCATTATTATGGCCTTAGCAATGTGAGAGACTGTACCTAAGCTACTTAATACCTCATTAATAAGGACTAGGCAGACCCCTGACTATTTAACACCTATTTATAGGTAGGTTGTTGTCATTTAATACCTAATCCAAGGCAAACTCCTTACTGGTACTATCTAGCTGACATTGCTTGGAAATCTCATTAAGCTACTTAATACTTCTTTTGTAGGAATGGGGGCGAACCCTTCAGGCACTTAAGACCCCAAACCTGATGCAAACACTTCTCGAAATATCCAATATCACTCTTTAATTATTTATACGACATATCATTAGGCTACATTTTCGGTAGGGAGGCGAACCCTACGGCCACGTAAGACCTCAATACTAAAGTAATCCCTTTTTAGGGACGTCTTTATTTATTTATTTAGAATCTCACTAGGTTACTTAATACTTCCATTTAAGAGAGAGGCGGGACCTACAACCACTTAAGACCTCAAACCATAAGCAAACCACTTTGAAGACCCTTACAGCCCCTAATTCCAAATTTGGACCATTAATAATTTCCGATTAGGAAAGCAAACCGATCTCTCATGCACTCACGGGTCTTAGGATTAGTGATATCTCACATCAATAGTAAGAACGCCCAATTGTTGGTAGCCTCAAAGTGAAGGGCAATTTTCCATCGAGTGACTCTACTGACCTTGCATAACTATCCCACCAAGTCTATTAACCATCCTAAGTCTTTACTTATATTATCTTAGGTAGATATTGGACTCAGCTTACTAATTCCATTTTATCTAAAGAATTAAGATTTACATTAAATATTATATACCCATAAATCCCCGTTTAATGCTCATAAATATCAATTTGTCCATAAAATCCTAACGGAAATTTTCTAAAACATTTTTGTATGATTATTAATTTCAAATTAGTAACCATTTATATCTATTCAATTTTTATGAGTCCCATTAATCCATTTACTTTATCAGATAATTACAACTCCTATATTTATTACCATTTATTGGAGTTACAACCTTTTAAATTCTTTTCCCAGTAACTAATTATCCCAACCGCGAATATTACGAGTGTTAACCAGGTTTTTAACCCATCAAAATGTAATAGGAGTTAGAACATTCAGACAATGCTAAACTCGATACTCAACCAAAACAACCAAGCGAACAAGTCAATAGGACTCAAAGATAATCTGCGAATAAAATACTAAGTAAATGGATCGCTAGCGACCCATCACCCATGGATCGCTAGTCGCTAGCGATCCATTGGAAAGTATCATGAGCTGCCCAAACCTCTTGCATCATGATTCATTACCATTTCTAAGCATGCTTACCAAGTTTCATAGCATGCCAAACAATCTAGCTCGAGAACTGAAGACTCTTCCGATTTAAGCTGTTTGACCAAAAGTAGCTAACTTAAAATGGACCTAGAGAACTCATACGGAGTTGGAGTGACTCGAAAATTTGGAAGAACATTTATAAGCATAAAACAATACTCACAGAATAAATGGGATTGATTAGAGTTTGTATAATGGATTGTTCACGATCCATCTTGATGGGTCTCTAGCGACCAATGTAGAGTGGGCCCTACCATATTAAATTTTTATGGTAAGTCCCGCATACCTTAGAGAGAGTACCTGCAAAGTTTCGTTAGATTTCGTTAAGTTTGAGCGAGTTATGGATGATTCATCTAAACCAGGTGACCCATGAAGACTGATGATCAAACTAACTACAAAAGACTTGATACTTGGACAAGCCATTTAAATAGAAGATAGGAGGACAACCAACTAAAGATCACTCAAAAATATTCTAAGTGGATGGATATCTTGATCCGTCCCCTATAAATAGCCAGCGATCCATCAAGATAGGTCAAATCACCCTCAAACTTTCCGAGCTCATTCTTAGCACTAAGTATAAGCTTCTGATAGAAAAACATGCTAATGGATAACTAGCGATCAATCCTCTATGGATAGCTAGCGATCCATAGAAATGACTTAGATTGATTTGAGATTTTTAGTGATGACTTGGCATAACGACTAGACTCTTCTGCACTTGGACTTCTGGCCCAATACTCACTGAATTCCTATATAAATACCCACATACCTGCAACTAGAGATGGATCTTTTCCGAGGAGAGAGCCGTCATTACTCTACTGGAATTCATTCATTTTTTCAACTTTCTTCTCCCTTACAGCAGTCATTAAGGGGGTTACTATGGGTTTTTAGTGAACCGTTGTACGTGTGACTTATTCTAAATCATTGTAATTTAGATTTAAGGTTTAACTAGTTGATATCCAATGAGATACGACTAGTATAATCATAATAAAGATTGATTAAAGTGGACGTAGGCCAGAGTCAGCCGAACCACTATAAAAATTCCCTGTCTCTTTTCTTACTTCTACTTTTTATTTTTATTTTATCTGAGATCTACGCTGCTGATTATCTGCACTGGTGCTTTTACACTTGATCTAGGGTGTTGATCCATTTTTTGGGTTAACATTTTGGCGTTTTCACTGAGAACCTTGAATAAGATCTGAAGAATTGAATATTGAATCTATGATTTAGGGAAGATGAGTAGGCCTAATATTAGATCTTGAGCTATGGGAAGTCAACTGGAGACTGGCGGTAGCCAGGAGGTATCTTAAGATTCTCATTAACCCAACTATGTGATTAGAGAGGAGATGGAAGGAATGGTGAAAGAGATGGAAGAAAGGATCTTAGCTAGACAACAGGAGATGATGGACGGCTTCTTCCAGAGGATGAAGTGGCAAGGGATGGCTAGATCTGCATGGAATAGGAACTAAACTCCGAGGAACAACATAGGAGCTGCTAGCGTTGGATTGGAACAAGATGGAATCTTGCCTCCATGCCTATAGCAACAAATACTTGGGGGCAACGCTGGATTCAACAATAGGACTTAATGTAGGAGCATCTGGAGTTAGAGAAAGACAAACTGAAACAATGTCAACACGACTAGAGGGCACGATAGATATGGATCTAAGATGAGCTCTAACGCCTGGAACGGATGATGTTGGAGCAAGAGTAGAAAACAAGAGTACGAATACATGACCGCATGAGCCGAAACCAAAAGCCCACATTTGGAACAGTCGGCAGGTTTGTCCCTTCCTCTCTGCCCTTCGCTTTTTTGCCTTCAATAAGCTCAGGTCGCTTACACGTGTACAGGTTCCCGAACTTTCCCTAGGCATGCTCTAAGTCAGATGCCTGAGATGTCTATTTAGGACAACAATGACCCCAGACCGCTTAGCCATGTGGTAAACCTAAATTGGTTCCTAGTCATGCTCTGAGTCGGATATTTGGAAAGACTGCTTAGGATAATAATCTCAGACCGCTTAGACGTGCACAAAACCAAGATTGGTCTCTTGTCACACACTGAGTCGAATGTTTGGGATGAACATTCAGGATTTCTGCTTATTTAATTTCTGCTTGTTTGCGTTGATTTGAAATTTGAATTTTGTAAAATCCATATTTAATGCGATGATTGATCCTGAACTCCATAGAGTACTGATGGGAGAGACATGACAAAGTGCAAGGTGCGAGTCCCCTTGCCACAATGCGAGTAGATGGACTTTTATGATATCAAATGCCATAAAGTCCCAACTGAAGAGGCGGGACCGAAGTGCAGGAAGTAAGTCCCCTCGCTGGAGAGTGAGTGGATGGGCTTACATAATCCCCCTTAACTTAATAAGCAAATGATCTGGAGTGATCATCCCCTTTAACTGAAACAACAAATAATCCGAAGAGATCATCCACTAAACTAAACATCAAACGATCTAAAGAGATCACGCATTAATCTTAAACGGTCCTAAGAGATCGAACCTTAAAATAGATTTGACTTTGCGGAAAGGATTTGAGTGCCTTTTAAATAGAATAAATGGATAAATCCTGGATGAACGGATTGGTTTTGATATATAATGTGACATAATGTGATTTTTGATATATGATGTGATAGATTTCAATATATGATGCAATTTTGATGTATAATATTATAACTCTAAATTAAATCTGATTAGTAATGATGTAAATCCCAAATGAACATGGGACGATTATAAATGTGTGTGTAACTAGAGACGCGTGATGTAATAACTCTGAATGACAATAGAAAGATTGCGATATGTTGATTACACTAAGGTAGAGTCCAAAGTCTTAGGATATAGTAGGCTTGTAACGACTTGTGGTCGGTTAGAAAATTCAAACGAATTGGACAATTCACCAAGGATAAAGCAGCTGGAAAGCTCAATTATCGAAGACTAGAGAATCAGGAACTAATTCTTAAGAAAAGCACACTTTTCATTCGAGGCGTACTTTGGGAGGAAAGTGTTCACTAGGTTTTTAACCAATCAGAATTCAGTAGGACTTAGAACATTCAGACTATGATAGAATAACTCGAGACTTAGCCAAAACAACCAAGCGAACAAGTCAATGGGACTCAAGAAAAATCAGCCAATAAAATACTAAGTAAATGGATCGCTCGCAATCCATAGGGAAGCATCACGAGTTGCCCAAACCTCTTGCATCATGATTCATTACCATTTCTAAGTACGCTTGCCAAGTTTCATAGCATGCCAAACAATCTAGCTTGAGAAGTGAAGACTCATCCGATTTAAGCTGTTTGACCAAAAGTAGCTAACTTAAAATGGACCTAGAGAACTCATATTATGTTGGATTGACTTGAAATTTTGGAAGAACATTTAGAAGACATAAAAGAAGGTTCACAAAAAAAGGGATTGGTTGGAGTTAGTATAGTGGATCATTGGCGATCCATCTTGATGGGTCGCTAGCAACTGATGTTGATTGGGCACCACCACCTCAAATTTTTATGGTAGGTCTCTCACGCCTTAGGAAGAGTACCTGCAAAGTTTCATCGAATTTCGTTAAGTTTTGGGCGAGTTTTGGATGGTTCTTCTGAAACTAGTGACCCATGAAGACTGATGATCAAACTAACTCCAAACAACTTGATATTTGAACAAGACACTCAAATTAAAGATAGGAAGACAACTGAACAAAGATTACTCAAAAATGTTCTAAGTGGATGGAAAGTTAGGGATCCATCCACTATGGATAGCTAGCGATCCATCAAGATAGGTTGGATCACTCTCAAGCTTTCCGAGTTTCTTCGTAACACTAAGTAAAAGCTTCTAGTAGAAATATATGCTAAGTTGATGGGTATCTAGCGATCCATCCTCCATGGATAGCTAGCGATCAACTGAAATGACTCAGATTGATTTAAGATTTTCGGTGATGACTTGGCATAACAATTAGACTCTTCTGCACTTGGGCTTCTGGCCCAATACTCACTGAATTCCCCTATAAATACTAACCTACCTGCAAAAAGAGATGGATCTTTTTTGGGGAGAGAGCCACCATTAATCTATTGGAATTCCTTCATTCCTTCAACTTTCTTCTCCCCCACAACATTCATCAAGAGGGTTACTTTGATTGTCCAGTCAATCCTTCTACTTATGACTTATTCTAAATCATTGTAACTTAGATCTAAGGTTTAACAAGTTGATATCCAAAGAGATTCTACTAGTACAATGAAAATAAAGATTGATTACAGTGGACGTAGGCCAGAGTCAGCCGAACCACTATAAAATTTATATGTCTATTTTCTTACTTCTGGTTTTTATTTGTTTTTTTATCTGAGATTTGTGCTATTGATTATCTACACTGTTGCTTTCACACTTGATCCAGGGTGTTGATCCTTTTTTGGGTTAACAACGTGCAAGCTTCGTTACTAGCTTTTTATTTAATTATTACATGCGCAGTAAATTATGTACAAATATTTACTTTTATCAAATATGTTCTAGTCATATATCTTCACTAGAATATTCTTTCCATGTTAAATTGTTGGATGCATATCTAAAAAGATCATCCGTTATAATTTCCATAAATTAGTCCAAAAAAAGATTACATTGTTTGAAATTACGAGGAATAATCATTTCTTTAAATACCGAAATTGACAGTGTAAACTACGGTGAATTCATACTTTACACATCTCTTTCTCTTTCTATTTGCATCTATTCCTTGTTAGATCAAACGCTGTATTTTTCTTAAAGAGAAAGAAATCAAACTAATAAAACTAATTTACAAATACTAAATGGATCTAAATTCCATTAATTCCAAACATAGAAAAGTTTACATTCCAATAAGATTAGGGTAATAATTCAAATTTATAGCATTATTATACAACCTATTTTAGATTTCGAATAAATTTCATTCAAATTAATATTCTAAATTCTTACTTTTGGGACCGATTTCCAGATCAGGTTGTAAATAATTCTAAATTAATTCATAAACAAGAATATATACGCGATTTATTACATTCAGATCATTTCTAATTCATTGCCTACAACTCATATGCAATTATCCGATTGGCATAAAAATCAAATAAACACCAACGGGATAATTTTCATGTTATAACAGTCTATAAAAATTCCCACTCGCCTTTTAAAAGCGATCCAAATCTCCAAATCTGAAGTAGAACCTTTGATTCATCTCCAAACCCTTTTTAACCCAAGAGATATGTATTAAAGGTGTCACGACCCAATTTTTCGACGCCCGAAAATCGACATCAATACATCCACTGTATCAAATGCCGAATAATCGAGTGCCGAAAAACCAGACCGTAAGGGAAAGAAGAAGGAGGTAGAAGAAGAAATAGAAAACAATATCAGAATCTCACAATCGCAGCGGAACAAATATAATATATAACAATAGCTTTAAACATAAAGAAATCTGTACTGATTTATACATTACATCACCATAGTACAACACAAACAATAGCAGAATATTGGACAATTATATTAACTTGTCCCCACAATGACTGACTACACAGCATACCAAACACACCAGAAACAAGACAGATACGTGCGATACGTCTCGCCATCTAGCACATCCCCTGAGCTCCATAGCAGTCCATCCAGAATCTGTACTCTATAATACTCGGTCTGACTCAAGCATTATAGTGAAATAGCACCTAAGTCAGTCTGGAAATACAGCGTGAGAAGAACACACTCAATTGGATTATTAAGTTTCCAAAATTAGGTATCTCGCAAGACCACGCCACAAACAAACATGTCAGGTTTTTACCTTACGATAACCAAAACATTTCTTATCAAATCCTTTGATATTATAGTAGTGTCTATAGACAAATACTTATTCAAATAGCCAAAATTGTTACATTCATTAAATTCCAGCATAATAGGTATACAAACAAGTCCGAAGGCACTTATGGAGATTGGGTTTCCATCAATGGCAGAGCTACTGAGGTACCGCCGATCACAGTACCTGGTCTAGATCAGCGTACCGAGGATCCCCTCTGATCCCTTGCGACACAAGACTGGAGCTACCCCTTACTGGATAGTCCGAATAAGATCACCCCACGGTTAGGGTCAGCAATCGTCCACACAACCGAATAAAAAGGGACATCTAGACAGGGATGACCTTACCCTGATTGGTTGCTAGCCACTTAGCCTTACTGCACCTCCCCTGTTTTAGCCATTCCCGGTCGATGAGGCTCGAGGCTATGCGTTACTTTTTAGAAAACATCTCACTTAGAATGCTCATCATCCTCCTGACGATGTTCATATAGCATTCATCCATATAAGTCCATTCCCGGTCCGAACGGAACCGAAGGCACTACTCCTACTACATCCATTTTGGAATCACCCTCAAGATTAGTAGCGATTAGCCCTTGCACTTCAATACTCCATCTTTGACTCCAAGCTCTTGTCTTCCTCACGAAAACGTTCAAACCGCATCGAAGTGGTTTTCGGGAAATTAATCCCGATCCCGATCTCTTCAAAACGATCAGTATGACGACCAAGAATTTTTGGATATTTGAAATTAAAATATTTAATTGATTTTAAATTTTTGAAAGTTAGTTTCTAATTTGAATTTCAAATATCATTATTTATTGGATAATTTAAATATTGAATTAATAACTGGAAATTGGGAAAATTATTGAATCTGGAGTTCCAGGCTTGTCAGAAATAATTTATTGGCTTAGGAAATTTGTATTAACAATATGGAAGATAATAAAACTTTTAAAATTGAAGCTGAAACTGATTTGTTCAGTTTTGAATTTATATCGTTTAAATTGATATTTAAAAATAGTCTTTCGAGGCACAGTCTCGGATATCGATGAAACCAGTTCTATTGGATCCATAATAGTGCATTATTATCGGATTTCAATTTTCTTAGTTTGGAGTGATCGTTTGGCCGTACAGTAGATAAACGCACTGAAATATTTATCGAAAACTCAATATAATAATTGAATCTAAAAATCTATCTTCTCCATGTAATCGAGTTAGGCCTCGAAACCTTTTTCATTGCATTCGGAATAGGGGTTTTACATTATAAACGCCTAGCGGCAAGCATCGATTGGAGGTTGGGATTTTGAGTTTGCGAAATTTGAAATGATTTAGATTTAAATAATAATTATATTATAATTGTTTGGACAGCCATTTTCTCAAAAGAAATTCAACATGTGTTTTCCTTAGTAACACGTGTCCTACCTAATAAACACACGTCTTCTCTGAAGAGTTAAATAAAATCGAAAGAATACCAAGGCCGAGTTCTCTTTGTTTAAAAATCAATTCAAAAAATAAAAATAAAATAAGAGTAATCGAATCATCATGGCAGATGACGAATCGAGTGTCCTCTTCAATTCAATTCCCAATTCATCAAAACTAGGGCATCGTATCAACAGGAACGAGATTCGAAATCGCGTACAAAGGCGGAGGCAACTCGGCAAGTTTTGGGATCTGTGTCATAATCGATTTCACGCAGTTGCTATGGAGCGGTGCGTTCGCAAGCGACTGACGGCGACTACTGGAGTCGCGAGTCGACTAAGTCGTTGGGGTTTGGACTGCGATGTGAACTTCGATGATCTTCGAGGTTCGCGTGGGTATCGGCAAACGTGACCATCGAATCGACTTGGGGGATCTTCGAGCTCGAGTATTTTCTGTGTTGTAAGTGTTCTCGATTTATTTTACTGATTTTGATGCATAACAGATTTATAATATAAATGTTGATATGCCTGCCTATTTTAAATTGCAAAGTTAAACAGCGAGAATTTTATATAGATAGATTTTTGAAATTATATATATATATATCAGAATTTTAAATGCTGAAAGTAATGTAAAGATTAGATTTATATTTTTAGTATATGTAGTTTCCAAGGAAATTTTAAAATGTTAATGTTTATATAAATTAGATTTTTGAAAATCTATAAATTATTATTTTTAGTATGTATATATGTGGTTTCAAAGGAAGAAAAAATATACATATACATTTTAAAGGTACGAGCTTATTTTGAACTAATAGATTTAGCAATTAATTTGCTCATTTAATTATTTCAGTTAGTAAGTAATTTATTAAAGGAAATTTTTTTAAATTAAATCATTGAATGGAAAATTAATTGTTTGGTTTATTCAAATAGTAATAAGTCGTGAATTGTTTATACAAGGTTAAAACCGTGAAATCAAATCGGAATTGGATTGGATTGGATTGCAAACAAATCAAAGGTGAGTTGATCTCACTCATATGGGTTATTATTTAAATTTAAATAGTTAAACCTAAAATATTTGGTTAAATGATTGAATTGATTGGATGTGATATATTATATATAGTAGTATATATACATTTATATATATGTTGGAGTGATTGATTTCCCGCATTATATAGCGGATGAGACCCTATGCGCCCCGCATAATAGCGGATGACCCTTTATACCATGATGTCCCGCCTTGAAGCGGGATTGGTATTTTAAATTGTGTGCTAACATCTGTGGATGCAGAGAAACAGGTTGCAGGGATCCAACTGGATTCCTCAAAAATATTAAATATAATCTGTGATATGATTCATTGACTATCTGTGATGGATTATTGATTTTATTTCGAATTGAAAATATTGGATACTGTGGTTTAATTGAATATATTTAGGTATATTCAGTTATCAAAAATATAAATATTGGATTTAAAAGGAAAATAAAAAGAAGAATTCTAAGTAAAATGAATATAGCGAAATTGGATAATTAGAAGAATGAATTTGGGAAAGGACAAAAGTTTGATTTTAAAATTCTAACGAATAAATTTGAAGAATGGAATTTTTTTTTGAATAAATAGAAATAAATGAAGTAGTATTTTTTAAAAAATTAAAGAACTTATTTTTGAATTCAGATTTTAAATGGTTTGAGAAGAAATAAAAGAAGAATTTTGAAACAAAGTATGAATTGGTATTTTCAGTTTAAATAAGATTTTAAATCATGGTAAGAGGATGAATCTGAATTAATGGGTTTGGAATAAATTGGAAAAGTAAAGGATTTATTTTAAAATGGAGAAAATTTTGAAAATCGATTTAGTGTTGGAAACTTGGTTTGAAAAGGGAGAATGAGATTATGGAATTTATAAACGGGTTTATAAATAAAGTGAAATATTTATCTGAGGGTAGTTTGGAAATATAAATTCAGGATGGGAATTTTTAAAGGAAGGAGTGATTTGCTTTAAAAATAAATAGTGATTTATTTTTAATGGTGTGAAAGGAAACTATATTTCCTGAAATGCCAAGAACGTTTTCAAAGCAGATTTTTAAGTATAAGTTAAAAGTTTTAAGTTGTTTAAAGGAGTGTTTTTAAGATATTATTATTTAAGTTATTAAAATTTTAAAGGTAAATGTTTATTAAATTAGTTATAGTAGTAATTATTTTTAAAGGTTAATTGGTATTATGTTTTAAAAAAGATAATTATTAATATGCATATTTTATAAAATTGTTTTGTCTAAAAGATATTTTGGTTAAAGTTTTATTTGAAAATTTGTATAAAATTTTGTAACTCTTTATTAAAATATAGTTTGGCTTAACTTTTATTTTTAAAAATTAGTTTTATATTTTATAAAGTAGATTATTTTAAATACTTTGAAAGTATATATTTTTGAAGAAAGTGTTTAAGTAGTTTTAATTTAAATTTTTTGAAGTATATTTTAGAATAAAGTGATTTAAATTATTTTAAGATCTAAAGTATTTGGACTTGGTGATTTTCAGTGGAAATAAACAATATTTGGGAAATTTCTTCCATGAGAGAAAGGTGGTTTGAAACTGTTTTCAAAGGGTTGAAGTGCGGAAAATAGCTTGAGAAGTTATTTTGAAATAAATAATGTGGAAAATTATTTAAAGTTGATGGTTATTTATGAGTACTATTTGATAGTTAAATAATCGACTATCAATATTGGCCAATGCATTGATCGTTTCGAAGAGACCAGCATCAGGATTAATTTTTCGAAAACCACTTCGATTCGTGAACGTTTTCGTGAAGAAGACAAGAGTTGGAGTCGAAGATGGAGTAGTGAAGTGCAAGGGCTAATCGCTACTAATCCTGAGGGTGATTCCAAAATGGATGTAATAGGAGTAGTGCCTTCGGTTCCGTTCGAACCAGGAACAGACTTGTATGGATGAATGCTTTCAGAACATCGTCAGGAGGGCGATGAGCATTCTAAGTGAATGTGTGCTAAAAAGGTAACCCATAGCCTCGATCCTCATCAACCGGGAATGGCTAAAACAGGGGAGGTGCACACAAGGCTAAGTGGCTAGCAACCAATTAGGATAAGGACACCCCTATCTAGATGTTCCTTTATTTTGGCTGTGTGGGCAGTTGCTGATCCCAACCGCAGGATAAACTTATTCGGACTATCCAGTAAGGGTTAGCTCCGGTCTTATGATGTAGGGGATCAGGGTGGATCCTCGGTACGGTGATCAAGGCCACATACTATGATGAGAGGTACCCCAGTAGCCTGCCATTGTATGGAATCCAATCTCCAATAAGCGCCTGTACAGTTTTGATTGTGCCCAACTATGCTGAAATGTGAGATGCAAGCATTTCAGCTAGATTCTATTTTACTTTCTATAGACACTATTATAATATCAAAAAGATTTGATAAAAATGTTTCGGTTATCATAAAGTAAAAATCCGGCATGTATATTTGTGGCGTGGTCTTACGAGATACCTTTGATTTCAAAGGATTTTCGAAAAATTTAATAATCCAATTAAGTGTGTTTTCTCACGCTGGTTTTCCAGACTGACTCGGGTGTTATTTAACTATAATGCTCGGGTCAGACCGAGTATTATAGAGTACATGTTCTGGATGGACTGCTGTGGAGCTCAGGAGACGAGCTGGATGACAAGACGTATCACACGTATTTGATAAATGTTCTGCTGTGTATGATTAACTGTATAGTCAGATTGGTGGGGACAGGATATGATAATTGTCTAGTTGTGTGCTATAGATGATGTTGTACTCTGATGTTTGTAATGTATAAACTGTAACGACTCAGAATTTCAGTCATTTGAAATTCATATACTTAATTGATTTTAAGTATTAATGAATAAAATTTGTAAGTCGAATAAATTTTATTTCGAATATCTAGATTTAATTGGATAATTTAATCGACAATTTAATATTTGAAATTACAAAAATAACTGGAAATTTGGTATAATGTAATTAAAATGATTTATAAAGTTGTATTAAATCATATTGGAGTTAGAATAATGTTATAGAACTTTTCAAATTGAATTAAAAGTTAATTTGCAGAAATTGAATATTTTAATATTTAATTGACGAGTAAAAATAGCCATTTTTCAAACAGTCTCGGATTTCGACGAAACTAGTTTCATCGGATCCGTAATGTTAAATTATTGTAAGATTTCAAATTTCGTGTCAATCGGATTTATGGTTTGTCCGTGGCAAGCTAAAATGCACTGAAATCGGTTTGAGTGAATTTTAAATTTAAAATAGTCGATTTGAAAAACTTATCTTTCAAATATGATCTAATTGGCTCTTGATATATATCCCATTGTGTTCAGAATGGGGGTAAAACATTATAAACGCCAGGCAGCACACTTCGTTTGGAGTTTGGAAAAAATTTCGGATGAATAGTGTCGCGTAATTTTCTATATAAGGCCTCCATATTCAAAATTTTACACCAAACTCTAACCCTAAAAGCTTCAGCCTCCACCATTCATTTCAATGGCCGAAAATTCATTTTCTTCTCCCTCAATTATCTTCAAATCCATCAACAATTATGAGAAATCTTCAACTTCAATCTTGTAGATCATAACGAGACCTTCGTATCCAACGGTCATGATGGGATTTAATGCCATAGATCATCGGCAATTTGCGTTCAAAGTAGTGGCCTTCGTACACGTTTTACACGATCTAGGGGGGCCAAGGTCGACGCTATTCTGGCCGAAGGTGGAGTTCGTTGTGGCCTTTCAACTGGTGGTCGCTGATCGTTATGGAGTTGCTCGTAGAAGGCGCGGCTATAAGGGTTTAACGTCGGCAAGTGGGTTATCATTCGCGTGATTACCTGGGAAGAAGGAGAAGCATAAGGAACAACCTAGATTTTCAATAGCAAAGGGACGGCCGAGATTAGGTTATAAAAATATAAATAAAAAGTTAATTAATTTATATGTTAAATCATGTAAACTTTAAAACACTATAACTTTTTCATACGAGGTCCGTTTTGGACGAAACGAATTGCGTTGGCTTCGTATTGACGAACACTACGCGATGGAGCTGGATTGGAATTGATTGGAGCTAGTGAAAATTTTGAGTAAAATTAAATGCGCGTTTAATTTTATTCAAAATAAAACACTGCAACTGTTATTGAAAGCAAGGTGAGAACTTCTCACTCAATCGAATCAGTTTCGATTTAAATTTTAAATAGTTAGATTTAAAATTGCTTGATTGTGTTGATTATATGCTTGGATGATAAATTATTATCTATTGTTTTGAAATAGACCCTATACGCCGTATATTAAGCGGATGTTATTTATTAAAAACATATACCGCGATATTTCACCTTGAAGTGGAATTGGTATTATAGATGTACTTGAAGTTGATTTCCCGCATTATATAGCGGATGAGACCCTATTGCACCGCATAATAGCGGATAATATTTTATATAAACCCTTGTACCGTGATATTCCGTCTTGAAACGGGATTGGTATTGTGCTAACATCTGTGGATGCAGGGAAACAGGTTGGAGGGATCCAACTGGATTCCTCGCCCGTATTGATTTATTTACAGATATTGTGATATATTCTGTTATCAAATGATGTACGATGTTTTGGATGCCGTGATTGTTATATTTAGTGCTGTTGCAGCATTGGGCCTATTTTGGAAAATTAAAAGTGTTAAAGTGATGATTTTCAAATTTAAAAGGATTTTAAAGTGATTTTTGAAAGTATACATTTTATTAAATTTTGGAATTAATTCATTTTAAATAAATAAGCGTTATAATTTTTATGTTATGAAAATTATGATTTTTGTGAAATATTACCGAAATGTGATTTTTGAAATAAGTAGTTGATTAATTTGTAAAATGGTTTAAATTAGGATCATTGAATTATTTTAAACGGTTTATATAAAAGATTTATAAAATTGATATTTATAAATTAAAATATTGGAATTATAATATAAGTGTTAAAATGAAGTATAAATGGATTTCATAAGTGAATGAAATTTATAGATTTATAAATTTTGAAGTTATAAAATGAATAGATTTTGGTAAAATAAAAGACTTGTAGGTAATTAACTTATAAATTGGATTTTGGCATTTAAATGAGATATACGTAGGATTTGTTAATTAAGGAATTTTATAAGTCGAAGTTTTTATAAAATTTATATAGATGTGAATTTGTAGAAGTTGTTTTATAAATCCAAAACCAATTGAATTTGATAAGTAAATACGAAAGCACATTAAAGGAGATATATCCACGATTTTGGACAGTGGATTATCCTTTAATTAAATATGTAGAAGTGTTGAATTTGGTTAAGGATTTATATTCACGATTTTGAACAGTGAATAATATATTTAAGAAATATTTTAGGAAGTGATCTGTTAAATATAATTAAAACGATTTGAAGTTGTTTTAAAATGTGTTAAGGATCGAAGCCATAAATTTCAACATTCATTGCTGAAATAGACGTTTTCGAGAAATAAGGAAATGGTGGACTATAACACTGTTGTTATAGTAAATGATTTTCGAAAGGAAATGTTTTACATAGTACTGGTATTTATATACCTATCTAAATTTCGAATCCCTATACTGGTGATTTTGGGTTGTCATAACGATGTTTACGCAACATTCGTTTTGACTCAAATGAATGTGTTTAAGAGAATGTTTTCCTTAAAGAATAAAATATATACTTAATTGTGATTTAAGTGTATTGAATATTTTCCAGATGCTGAAAATAAATAGATTTGTGAATTACTTACTATTAAATAAGTATGGAAATGTTTTCCAATATGAAGTGAAATGTTTTGAGATTTTATCTTTCAAAGATAAATTGAAAGTGAATATTTGAAATCGATTTGAAAAAATCGTATATCAGAGGGTATTTAGAAATTTAAATTCACCATGGAATTTATAAAGGAAAGGGAAATTGGTTTGAAAATAAACATTGATTTATTTTGAAGTGTGGAAAATATATCTTGTACCGATATTTTTGGAAAATAAATAATTTGGGAAATTATTTGGAATCTGGTGATGTTGTGCATATGTATTGATAGTTAAATAACCGACTATCAATATTTATCTTTAAATGGGTATTTGTTGTGATTTGCTTGAATCTGAATGAACGTTTATTTTTATAAATAAGCGCTCGTTATTCGGTTTAGTCGGGAGAGGACCTTTGGGTCATAAATCCCATTCCGAATAGTGATTTGTCGTAATGGATAGCATTTGAAGACCGGTGTTGAGGACTGGTGTCAGAGCTCGATTCTTCGTCTTCCGAAAATTCAACATCGATACTCACTTTATCGACTGCCGAGCAATCGAACGACGGAAAACCGAACACTGAGGGTTTAAGAAGAAGAAAAAGAGAGAAGAAGAGGGAAAAGATAGAAAATAGAGGGAAAAGAACATAGAAAATAGAACGGAACAGAAAAACAACAGAACAACATCAGAATCTCACAATTCGCAGCGGAACAACATATAATAAATAAATGAATAATCTTTAAACAAAGAACTATATCAGTTATTACATTTTATACATTACATTTCATTACATCATATCATCAGAGTGTACAACAACAACAACATCAACAGTGCAGCGGAAAAAGAATACTATATAAACTAGTAATACGCCACGCCATCCAGCTTGCCTCCAGCAACTCCAGAATAACCTGATAAACCTAACTCTTGACTTCCCGTGTGGAAATTGGTGGGCACCCAGAGTTTAGGAAGGAAAACAATAAACTCCGAGTCAGTCATGTGACTGGTGTGAGAACTCAAAACAGTTTATTTATCTTTGAAAACAAAATAGATGAATATTTTTAAAGTCAATTCGCAATGCTTTAAAAAAAATGAGACTACCATAAGACCTCCCGCCACACACACAATGCAAACGCAGACTTGGAGGAGATTTCTCCTTATGATAGTCAAAGATGCTTGATACGCATTAAAAGAAACATTTGATATTATTATTAGTGCATAGTGTAGGAAAAATTCATTTCAAAAGTAGAATATAAATCTTAGCCAGCATAGGTACCATTATAGTATGCTTACTATAGCTACCATATTAAATGGCAGGTTCTACAACTAAAACCGTACAAGTCTCGTATTGTTTCTTTGGATTTCCAACGAATGATCAGGCCAAGGAACTTCCCATTGCCACATGAGAATGCCTCTGGATGGACATCCCCGAGAACCAAACCGGATCTCTACCAACACAAGGCCGGGTTACCCCTAACTGAGTAACAACTGACCGAATATGCCATCCCGCGGTCCTTTGGGACCTTTCAACCGAGCGCTCGCAATCAATTCACACAATCATAAAGTGTTTTCAACATGAGTAAGTATCTGGGCTCCATACCATGATACCACCCTTTTCCAGAAGGAAATGCACATATCCTAAAGGGCGCAACCCCTCATAACCTTGCCGCATCTTTCCTGTTTTGACCATTCACGGGGTGTGAGGCTCGACGAAGTCACGTCCACAAAAACATACTTTATACAAAAGCCATGCTTTGGGTCAACAAATGATCATAGAAATGATCACCATGATAGACGATCAAATAAACGATCCTATCACAAATAATCAACACAATGATCATTTACAGCAACACTCAGCATGTCACATTACCAAATTGGGAATATATCGCTGATAACATTCAACTACATAACCTCTGAGCTCGTACGTCTCAGAGAAGGGTGTTAAGCTAAAAGAATAAATTCTCCGCCACCAACAGAAATATATTTGAAAGAAATCTGCTTTATATCTCAATTTGTAACGTCATACATACAATCCATACAAGTCTGTTCCGGGCTCGAACAAAACCGAAGGCACTTACAAAGAAGTCCTTGCAATCCGAATATACACAATCCTGATCGGATTCACCATCACATATGGAGAACTCTATACCGGAGCAACTCGGTGCAGAGTCAATCGACAGGTCATCCTATCGCTCTCGCAAATATCCGATCTTCAACACCGATCTTCAAATGCAATTCACAACGACGTATCACATATTCGGAATGGGTTATACGACCCCATGGTCCTTTCCCGGTTAACCCAAATAGTGAGCGCTTATTCAAAAATAAGTGTGGCATTCAAATTCAAACAAATCACATCAAATACCCGTTCAAAGGGAAATATTGATAGTCGGTTATTGAACTATCAATGGATATGCACACATCACCAGTTTCCAAATAATTTTCCAAATTATTTATTTCCCAAAATATCCTTACAAGATATATTATTTTCAATACTTCAAAAATAAATCAATATTTATTTCTAAACAAGTTCCCCTTTCTTTTATAAATTCCATAGTGAATTTACATTCCAAAATATCCATGCATATTCGATTTCAATTATTCATTTCAATTTATCTTCAAAAAGATAAATTCTTAAGATATTCACTTTATATTGGAAAACATTTCCATACTTACTTATTCATAAGTAATTCACAAATTTTATTTATTTTCAACACTTAGAAAATATTCAATATACTTAAATCGAGATTAAGCATATATTTCATTCTTTAAGGAAATCATTCTCTTAAACGTATTTACTTGGGTCAAAACGAATGTTGCGTAAAACATCGTTACGACGTCCCAAAATCACTAGTATAGGGATTCGAAATTAAAATAGATATATAAATCCCAATACTATACAAAACATTTCCTTTCGGAAATTATTTACTATAACAACAGTGTTATAGTCCACCATTTCCTTCTATTTCTCGAAAACGTCTATTTCAACAATAATTGTTGAAATCTATGGTTTCGAATCTTAACATATTTAAATCATATCTCTAGATCGTTTTAATTCTATTTAAAACATCACATTCAAAACAATTTCTTTAACATATTATTCACTATTCAAATGCGTGAATATACTACATTAATCTAACTTCATCATTTCTATTCATTTTATCTTAAAGGATTATTCACTGTCTAAAATGTGAATATAACTCCATTAATAGGTTTCAACAATTTACTTATCAAAATAAGTCGTTTGCGGATTTATAAAACAACGTTTATAAACTCCTTTATTAACCTATTCAATTTATAACTCAATTATAAAACAAAGGTTCATATTATAAGTGAAATACTTATAATTTATTTGTTTGCACCATCGTTCCTTTGAACTTCATAATTATAAATCTTATAACTTATAAGATTCAATTATTTATCCAAATCTATTCTTTCAATAACTTTATAAATTTTTTTAAATCTTACTATTTATAAAATTCCATTTATAACTTCACCATTTATAATTCTATGAATTTCATTCATTTATGAAATTCATTCACAATTCATTCTAACACTTAAAAAAAAACTCGTTTTATAATTTCAATATTTCGATTTATAAATTATCAATTTTATAAATCTTTTATATAAGTCAATTCATATTAATATTTTAAAATGTCTTCAAAGTCCTTTATAATTTCACCATTTTGATTTATAAAATAGTCAAATTTTATAAATCCTATATTTCAACTTTTCATAATAAATTCCAAAAATCCCGATTAACTATTTTTTATAAAATCATCAACCCCATATTTTCAAAAATCAACTTTTAACTATATTTCTCAAAAATCATAATTTTTATAACATTAAAATTATAACGTTTAAAATAAATCAATTCCAAAAATATTTTATAAACGTATACTTTCAAAAAAATCACTTTAAAATCATTTTAAAATCCCAAAATTTGGTTCAATGATGCTACACACCAAATAGTCAATCACGACAACAACGATATCATATATCGATATGATAATCCATCAAATATCAAAATATCTGAAATCAAATAAATACTGTTGAGGAATCCAGTTGGATCCCTCCAACCTGTTTTCCTGCATCCAAAAACATTAGCACAATACCAATTTCGCTCCAGTACGAAATTATCGCGGTATATAGGATTTAAAATATTATCCGCTTAATAGACGACGCAATAGGGTCTCATCCGCTATACAAATGCGGGAAATCAACAACTGCAATATATACGTATGCCAATATATATATTGCTATTATATATAATACCAATTTCACTGTTTATGAAATATTCGCGGTATATGTTTTTAATAAATAACATCCGCTTACTAACGGCGTATAGTGTCTATTTTAACAATCAATAGATATCAATCATCATTCAAACATTCATTCAAATATTTTAAATCTAACTATTTAAAATAAAATCGAAACTGATTCGATTGAGTGAGAAGTTCTCACCTTGATTTCAATTTCGTTTTAGCGATTTATTTCGAATAAAATTAAACGGACATTTAATTTTACCCAAAATTCTCACTAACTCCAAACGACTCCAATCCAACTCCATCGCGTAGTGCTCGTCCATACGATTCCAACGCAACTGGTTTCGTAATTTTTCAATGTCGTACGAAAGAGATACATCAGTTTAAAGTTATACGAACTAAATATAAATAGATTTACAACTTTTATTTTAAATTTTAAACCCACATCTATCTCTGGCCGTTGGATCTGTGTTGAATCAAATCAGGGCCGCGTGATTTTGCTTCCTTCTTCCCTCCAGATAACAATCGCGACCGAACCCATAAACGTCGCCTCTTCCATGAATTTTCGAGCCTCCTCCTTCCATCTTCACGCCGATCAAGCACCTCCACTTCAAAGCCCCACACGCAAGCTACCACCACCAAGAAGAGCACGAAGCTCGGTCACGTCCACAGCTCGAAAACCGAGCACGACTTCCCCATGAATGCGGCCGTATAACTCTCCCATCGTCACTCCGATGACGATCTCAGCCGTTCACATCGTAGAGCTCAAAGCCCTCTACGATCTTGTAGTTGAAAGCTTTATGAATGGTTGCTTGGATTTGAAGATTTGGAGGGAAGATGATGGACAATTTTCGGCCATCAATAGTTTACTGGCGGCTACAACTAAATTAGGGTTTTAGTTTTATTTTTTATTTTTTATTTTTTTTAGAGTGAAAGGGCTATTTATAGGAAATTATTCAAAACACTATTCATTTCGATTTTCCAAACTCCGATTTACGCGCCGAAACTGACGTTCCTAGGGTTTATCCCGCGTTCCGGACACTATGGAACAGGTTTCGAAAGCTAATTCGATCATATGTGCGAGTTATGGCTATAAACGATCGATTTAAATTAAACCGATTTAAACGATTTTCTAGGCGTTTTAATTGGTACCGGACAAACGGTAAATCCAATTGACACGAAATTTGAAACCTTACAATAATATCACATTATGGATCCGATGAAACTGGTTTCGTCGAAATCCAAGACTTTTTGAAAAATGACTATTTTAACTCGCCAAATTAAAATTAAAAATAATTCGATGCGTTTCGAGCTGCCACGATCAAACGATAGCTCCGATTGACATGAAAATTGAAATCCGGTAATAACTAACTATTACGGATCCAATGGAATTAGTTTCGTCCAATTCTGAGACTGTTCAAAAATTGACTATTTTCACTAGTCGATTTAAATATTAAAATATTCAATTTTCACAAATTAACTCTTAATTCGATTTTAAAAGTTCTAAAATATCATTCTAACTTCAATATGATAAAATAAAATTTTACAAATCATTTTCAATCATATTTAACTCAATTTTCAATTATTTCCATAATTTAACATATTAAATTATCGATTTAATTATTCAATTAAATCCAGTTATTCGAAATAAAATTTATTTGACTTATATATTCACTTCTTAATATTTAAAATTAATTAAATATTCAAATTTTAATAAATTAAAATTCTGGGTCGTTACAATCTTCCCCCCTTAAAAGAATTTCGTTCTCGAAATTATCAAGTAAGAAAAGTTACAGAATCTATTAACTTTTCAAAATTCATAATTAAACTTCTTACAAATCTTTACTAAGTTTTCAAATCATACTTAGTTATCTTTTCAAAAACAACTTCTATTGTTTAACTTTCAATTCCAAATCAAAATTATAGTTTTCAAAATTTTCCAATTTTCTCAAAAATTTTCTAACGCCTTAAATTTTTCGAAAAAATTCGCCATAGTCTCCTTTGCGCGGCTCGATCCGAAAAAAAAATGACAGTATATATATCACAAATATACATCTCATCAAGTAATGAGGCATCCCGAAGGGAAAAAAGTATAAAAGTACGGTATGTAATCCGAGATATGTACCTTATATTTTATTAGCAAGCATATACGGCTAATATAGCGCGAAAGCGAGCTCCAAATGCGAAGCAAACGCGATCCGCACCTACTAAACACTCAACAAACAAATGAGAATCATGCATATATGACAATAGTATCGATATACAACATATAGCAACATAATAACTATATATGTCAACATAGCAAATGAAATAAAAGCAACAAATGCAAACATCAACCAACTATCATCCATAACCAATAAATATTCATTCATATTCTCATTAATATTCAATGAAATGGGTTTTCAATTTAATCACATTTGATTCATTTACATTGGATTTACTAACATTTATTGTCAATTAGTTTATATTCACTAATTCATATTCAAGTTGGTTCACTTCCAAATCAATTCAATTCTATTTAAAATTCACTTAACTTCCAATTGAATTTCAATTACTTTAGCTTCCAATTCCATTAACTTAATGAATTATATACAATCAACTAACAATCATATAACAACCAATGTATATCAATTACAACCAAATTCCTTTGCTTATACTCATTTAATTTGGTTTAATTAAATTGATTTTCATTCAACTATTCAACTTCCAATCACATTAGATTTTAATGAATTAACAGTTACATTCATTATTCCATATCAATTTAATTCACATTCAATTGATTAACATTCAATCCATTCATTCAATTCAATTACAAAACTTGAATTTCATTTATATAACTCAAGTTTATATCTATCACTTAACTTTATTTATTTAGTTTGATATCAAAATCAACTACATTCAACATCTTCTAAGTTATATTCCATTTAACTTTAAATTCATTTTTATTTACAACTCATATTCATAAATATATTCATATAGTTTCACTTTTCATATATATAAGTCTATTTCACAATTGTAAATCACTTTAACTACAATTCAATTCTTATAATTCATTTGCTTATACAATTATTCTTTTACTTAGATTATTCAAACAACTAAACAATCAACTTATATATACTTTAATAATTCTGAAAAATCGTTTCTTTATATATAAAATATGCTCAAGGTAAAATCATTTCATTTACCCAATTTTAAACAATATCGTGTCGAATTGTTCTGTACAAGTGTTTAGAGATCCTTATCAACAACGTTAATTACTCGTATTAACCAGAATCTATATACCACTCAACAAACCAATCATCACAATATAAAACAATTTTATATATTCACTAACAAACACGCTCTCGTAGCTATTATTACACTCAAACTCATTCTAGAGCACTACTGACTCTATCTCTAATGAGTAATACCCAACAGAACCATGGTTGTCGCTTAACCATATGCTCTGATACCACATTGTCAGAGCTCGATTCTTCGTCTTTCGAAAATTCAACATCGATACTCACTTTATCGACTGCCGACCAATCGAACGACGGAAAACCGAACACTGAGGGTTTAAGAAGAAGAAAAAGAGAGAAGAAGAGGGAAAAGATAGAAAATAGAGGGAAAAGAACATAGAAAATAGAACGGAACAGAAAAACAACAGAACAACATCAGAATCTCACAATTCGCAGCGGAACAACATATAATAAATAAATGAATAATCTTTAAACAAAGAACTATATCAGTTATTACATTTTATACATTACATTTCATTACATCATATCATCAGAGTGTACAACAACAACAACATCAACAGTGCAGCGGAAAAAGAATACTATATAAACTAGTAATACGCCATGCCATCCAGCTTGCCTCCAGCAACTCCAGAATAACCTGATAAACCTAACTCTTGACTGCCCGTGTGGAAATTGGTGGGCACCCAGAGTTTAGGAAGGAAAACAATAAACTCCGAGTCAGTCATGTGACTGGTGTGAGAACTCAAAACAGTTTATTTATCTTTGAAAACAAAATAGATGAATATTTTTAAAGTCAATTCGCAATGCTTTAAAAAAAATGAGACTACCATAAGACCTCCCGCCACACACACAATGCAAACGCAGACTTGGAGGAGATTTCTCCTTATGATAGTCAAAGATGCTTGATACGCATTAAAAGAAACATTTGATATTATTATTAGTGCATAGTGTAGGAAAAATTCATTTCAAAAGTAGAATATAAATCTTAGCCAGCATAGGTACCATTATAGTATGCTTACTATAGCTACCATATTAAATGGCAGGTTCTACAACTAAAACCGTACAAGTCTCGTATTGTTTCTTTGGATTTCCAACGAATGATCAGGCCAAGGAACTTCCCATTGCCACATGAGAATGCCTCTGGATGGACATCCCCGAGAACCAAACCGGATCTCTACCAACACAAGGCCGGGTTACCCCTAACTGAGTAACAACTGACCGAATATGCCATCCCCCGGTCCTTTGGGACCTTTCAACCGAGCGCTCGCAATCAATTCACACAATCGTAAAGTGTTTTCAACATGAGTAAGTATCTGGGCTCCATACCATGATACCACCCTTTTCCAGAAGGAAATGCACATATCCTAAAGGGTGATACCCCTCATAACCTTGCCGCATCTTTCCTGTTTTGACCATTCACGGGGTGTGAGGCTCGACGAAGTCACATCCATAAAAACATACTTTATGCAAAAGCCATGCTTTGGGTCAACAAATGATCATAGAAATGATCACCAGGATAGACGATCAAATAAACGATCCTATCACAAATAATCAACACAATGATCATTTACAGCAACACTCAGCATGTCACATTACCAAATTGAGAATATATCGCTGATAACATTCAACTACATAACCTCTGAGCTCGTACGTCTCAAAGAAGGGTGTTAAGCTAAAAGAATAAATTCTCCGCCACCAACAGAAATATATTTGAAAGAAATCTGCTTTATATCTCAATTTGTAACGTCAGACATACAATCCATACAAGTCTGTTCCGGGCTCGAACAAAACCGAAGGCACTTACAAAGAAGTCCTTGCAATCTGGATATCCACAATCCTAATCGGATTCACCATCACATATGGAGAACTCTATACCGGAGCAACTCGGTGCAGAGTCAATCGACAGGTCATCCTATCGCTCTCGCAAATATCCGGTCTTCAACACCGATCTTCAAATGCAATTCACAACGACGTATCACATATTCGGAATGGGTTATACGACCCCATGGTCCTTTCCCGGTTAACCCGAATAGTGAGCGCTTATTCAAAAATAAGTGTGGCATTCAAATTCAAACAAATCACATCAAATACCCGTTCAAAGGGAAATATTGATAGTCGGTTATTGAACTATCAATGGACATGCACACATCACCAATTTCCAAATAATTTTCCAAATTATTTATTTCCCAAAATATCCTTACAAGATATATTATTTTCAATACTTCAAAAATAAATCAATATTTATTTTTAAACAAGTTCCCCTTTCTTTTATAAATTCCATAGTGAATTTACATTCTAAAATATCCATGCATATTCGATTTCAATTATTCATTTCAATTTATCTTCAAAAAGATAAATTCTTAAGATATTCACTTTATATTGGAAAACATTTCCATACTTACTTATTCATAAGTAATTCACAAATTTTATTTATTTTCAACACTTAGAAAATATTCAATATACTTAAATCGAGATTAAGCATATATTTCATTCTTTAAGGAAATCATTCTCTTAAACGTATTTACTTGGGCCAAAACGAATGTTGCGTAAAACATCGTTACGACGTCCCAAAATCACTAGTATAGGGATTCGAAATTAAAATAGATATATAAATCCCAATACTATACAAAACATTTCCTTTCGGAAATTATTTACTATAACAACAGTGTTATAGTCCACCATTTCCTTCTATTTCTCGAAAACGTTTATTTCAACAATAATTGTTGAAATCTATGGTTTCGAATCTTAACATATTTAAATCATATCTCTAGATCGTTTTAATTCTATTTAAAACATCACATTCAAAACAATTTCTTTAACATATTATTCACTATTCAAATGCGTGAATATACTACATTAATCTAACTTCATCATTTCTATTCATTTTATCTTAAAGGATTATTCACTGTCTAAAATGTGAATATAACTCCATTAATAGGTTTCAACAATTTACTTATCAAAATAAGTCGTTTGCGGATTTATAAAACAACGTTTATAAACTCCTTTATTAACCTATTCAATTTATAACTCAATTATAAAACAAAGGTTCATATTATAAGTGAAATACTTATAATTTATTTGTTTGCACCATCGTTCCTTTGAACTTCATAATTATAAATCTTATAACTTATAAGATTCAATTATTTATCCAAATCTATTCTTTCAATAACTTTATAAATTTTTTTAAATCTTACTATTTATAAAATTCCATTTATAACTTCACCATTTATAATTCTATGAATTTCATTCATTTATGAAATTCATTCACAATTCATTCTAACACTTAAAAAAAACTCGTTTTATAATTTCAATATTTCGATTTATAAATTATCGATTTTATAAATCTTTTATATAAGTCAATTCATATTAATATTTTAAAATGTCTTCAAAGTCCTTTATAATTTCACCATTTTGATTTATAAAATAGTCAAATTTTATAAATCCTATATTTCAACTTTTCATAATAAATTCCAAAAATCCCGATTAACTATTTTTTATAAAATCATCAACCCCATATTTTCAAAAATCAACTTTTAACTATATTTCTCAAAAATCATAATTTTTATAACGTTTAAAATAAATCAATTCCAAAAATATTTTATAAACGTATACTTTCAAAAAAATCACTTTAAAATCATTTTAAAATCCCAAAATTTGGTTCAATGATGCTACACACCAAATAGTCAATCACGACAACAACGATATCATATATCGATATGATAATCCATCAAATATCAAAATATCTGAAATCAAATAAATACTGTTGAGGAATCCAGTTGGATCCCTCCAACCTGTTTTCCTGCATCCAAAAACATTAGCACAATACCAATTTCGCTCCAGTACAAAATTATCGCGGTATATGGGATTTAAAATATTATCCGCTTAATAGACGGCGCAATAGGGTCTCATCCGCTATACAAACGCGGAAAATCAACAACTGCAATATATACATATGCCAATATATATATATTGCTATTATATATAATACTAATTTCACTGTTTATGAAATATTCGCGGTATATGTTTTTAATAAATAACATCCGCTTACTAACGGCGTATAGTGTCTATTTTAACAATCAATAGATATCAATCATCATTCAAACATGCATTCAAATATTTTAAATCTAACTATTTAAAATAAAATCGAAACTGATTCGATTGAGTGAGAAGTTCTTACCTTGATTTCAATTTTGTTTTTGCGATTTATTTCGAATAAAATTAAACGGACGTTTAATTTTACCCAAAATTCTCACTAACTCCAAACGACTCCAATCCAACTCCATCGCGTAGTGCTCGTCCATACGATTCCAACGCAACTGGTTTCGTAATTTTTCAATCTCGTACGAAAGAGATACATCAGTTTAAAGTTATACAAACTAAATATAAATAGATTTACAACTTTTATTTTAAATTTTAAACCCACATCTATCTCTGGCCGTTGGATCTGTGTTGAATCAAATCAGGGCCGCGTGATTTTTCTTCCTTCTTCCCACCAGATAACAATCGTGACCGAACCCATAAACGTCGCCTCTTCCATGAATTTTCGAGCCTCCTCCTTCCATCTTCACGCCGATCAAGCACCTCCACTTCAAAGCCCCACACGCAAGCTACCACCACCAAGAAGAGCACGAAGCTCGGTCACGTCCACAGCTCAAAAACCGAGCACGACTTCCCCATGAACGCGGCCGTATAACTCTCCCATCATCACTCCGATGACGATCTCAGCCGTTCACATCGTAGAGCTCAAAGCCCTCTACGATCTTGTAGTTGAAAGCTTTATGAATGGTTGCTTGGATTTGAAGATTTGGAGGGAAGATGATGGACAATTTTCGGCCATCAATAGTTTACTGGCGGCTACAACTAAATTAGGGTTTTAGTTTTATTTTTATTTTTTTATTTTTTTAGAGTGAAGGGGCTATTTATAGGAAATTATTCAAAACACTATTCATTTCGATTTTCCAAACTCCGATTTACGCGCCGAAACTGACGTTCCTAGGGTTTATCCCGCGTTCCGGACACAATGGAACAGGTTTCGAAAGCTAATTCGATCATATGTGCGAGTTATGTCTATAAACGATCGATTTAAATTAAACCGATTTAAACCATTTTCTAGGCGTTTTAATTTGTACCGGACAAACGGTAAATCCAATTGACACGAAATTTGAAACCTTACAATAATATCACATTACGGATCCGATGAAACTAGTTTCGTCAAAATCCGAGACTTTTTGAAAAATGGCTATTTTAACTCGCCAAATTAAAATTAAAAATAATTCGATGCGTTTCGAGCTGCCACGATCAAACGATAGCTTCGATTGACACGAAAATTGAAATCCGGTAATAACTAACTATTACGGATCCAATGGAACTGGTTTCGTCCAATTCTGAGACTGTTCAAAAATTGACTATTTTCACTAATCGATTTAAATATTAAAATATTCAATTTTCACAAATTAACTCTTAATTCGATTTTAAAAGTTCTAAAATATCATTCTAACTTCAATATGATAAAATAAAATTTTACAAATCATTTTCAATCATATTTAACTCAATTTTCAATTATTTCCATAATTTAACATATTAAATTATCGATTTAATTATTCAATTAAATCCAGTTATTCGAAATAAAATTTATTTGACTTATATATTCAATTCTTAATATTTAAAATTAATTAAATATTCAAATTTTAATAAATTAAAATTCTGGGTCGTTACAATCGGGTATTTGCGAGAATGATAGGATGACCTATCGATTCTCTCTGCACCGATAGCTATGGTATGGAGATTTCCTTTGTGATGGGAAATTCGATCGGGATTGTGAATACCCAAATTGCAAGTGCTTCTTTGGAAGTGCCTTCGGTTCTGTTCGAACCCAGAACAGACTTGTATGGATTGTATGTTTGACATTACATTTTGAGATATAAAGCAGATTTCTTTCAAATACATTTCTATTGGTGGCGGAGAATTTATTCTCTTAGCTTAACACCCTTTTCTGAGACGTACGAGCTCAGAGGTTATGTAGTTGATGGTTATTAGTGATATACTCCCAATTTGGTAATGTGGCATGCTGAGCGCCGCTGATCATTTGTTGATCAAAGTGTGGCTTTTGTGAAAAGCCTAGCTTTGTGGACGAGACTTCGTCGAACCTCACAACCCGTTTATGGTCGAAACAGGAATCGTAGCAGCAAGGTTATTTGAGGATAGCGCCCTCTGAGGGTATGTCATTTCCTTCTGAATTATAAGTGGTATCATGGTATGGAGCCCAGATACTTACTTTGTGGTTGCTGCAAACTTATTACTTTGTGGTGGTTGGTTGAGAGGATCCTCAGATAAAGGTTGTTTACAACCGGGGGATGACAAACTCGTGTCAGTAGTTACCCAGCTAGAGGTAACCCGGCCTTGTCTAGCAGAGATCCGGTTAGGATCCGGGGACGTCCCTCCAGAGGCGTTCCATTTTAGTTGGGAAGTTCCATTGCCCGACCATTTGTTGCAAATCCAAACAAAACAATACGAGCCTTGTACGGTTTTAGTTGTAGAACCTGCCATTTAATATGGTAGCTATAGTAGGCGTACTATAATAGTACATATGCTGGCTAAGATTAATATTGTACTTTTGAAATGTTTTCCTGCACTTTGCACTTATAATAATAATATTGAAAAGAAATTTGCGTATCAAGCATATTTGACTATCATAAGGAGAAATCTCCTCCAATTCTGCGTTTGCATCGTGTATGTGGCAGGAGGCCTTATGGTAGTTTCATTTTCTAAAAGCGTTGCGGATCTATTTTAAAAATATTTTTTTGTTTGTTTTTTTAAGATAAATTGTTTTAAGTTCTCACACCAGTCACATGACTGACTTGGAGTTTATTGTTTCCTTCCTAAACTCTGGGTGCCCACCAATTTTAACACGAGCAGTCTAGAGTCAGGTTATCAATCTGGAATTCAGGAGTTGATGTGGAGATCAGGAGCAAGCTGGATGGCATGGCGTATCAACTAGTATATAGTATTTCTTTTCCGCTGTTTGTTGTTGTAAACTCTGATAATGTAATGTAATGTGATACAATGTAATAACTGATACAGTTCTTTTGATTTAAAGATTATTCATTTGTCTATTATATGTTGTTCCGCTGCGATTATGAGATTCTGATATTGTTTCTATTGCTTCTTCTTTCTTTCTTCTTCTATCTTCTACCTCTTCTTTAACCCTAACGGTTTGATTTTTCGGCATTCGATTGTTCGACCGTTGATACAGTGGACTTATTAATGTCGACTTTCGTGAGTCGAAAATATATATCGTTACATAAACAGATATAGTTCTTTGTTTTAAAGATTAGTTATTTATCTATTATATATTGTTCCGCTGCGTTTGTGAGATTCTGATATTGTTTCTATTTCTTCTTCTACCTCCTTCTTCTTTAACCCTAATGGTTCGGTTTTTCAGCATCTGATTGCTTGGCATTTGATACAGTGAACGTATTGATGTCGATTTTCAGACGTCGAAAAATCGGGTCGTTACACTTTGGTATCAGAGCTGAAGGTTAAATGAGAATCTTGGCTCTTGTGGGGATTACTCATTTGAAATAGAGTCTGTAGTGCTCAAGAATGAGTTTGAGTGTATTAATACATATGAGCGCGTATTTGTCAGTGAATATAAAAATTGTTTTTACACTGTATTGACTTATCGGTTGGATGTTTATAGATACTGGTCGATATGTGGGACGCCAATTTATCGATAAGGGTTTCTAAATTCTTAAGCAAGATAAATCGACACAGTATTGTTTTAAAATAGGGTAAATGGAATAATTTTACCCAAATTATTTTTGTATATAAAAGAAATAATTTTCCCTAAATTATTATAGTTATATATGGTTGCTTAATTGTTAGGAAGTGATAATACTAAATTTTTATCATTGTTATGTAAAAATTTAATAAGCAATTGAAATTATAACTAAAAGCTAAGAAATAAATTCATATACAAATGGGATTGTAAATATAGATTGTAAATGTGATTTATAATTTGAAATAGAATTCTAAAGAAATATTTGAAAATAAATTGGAAGGATCTGACAGTTGAAAATTTGGGAAATTTAAAATTCCTTTGAGTTTGAAAATACTTTTCAAAAGTTTTGGAGAAATAATAGTGATATTATTTGGGACATATTTTTGAATTGGATTTGAAATTTGGTGAGATTTGGAATTTAAAAATATTTGAAGGGGTTTTAAAGAGATAAAAGTATTTAACTCTCTTCATTCGTTGGAAAATAACTTCGGTGATGACTACAGCATTATCGATGTTCATTTTCAAGTTTTTAAGGGAAGAATTACTACCCAAATGCTTTGAATTGGGATTATTTGCGAAATTGAGTTTGTTTTTGAAATAGTTTGGTTTTGAATATAATTGATTTCAAAAATTATTTTGAAATATGAGTAGTTGTTTAAAATGCTTTGGAGTTGGTTGAAAATATTAAAAGAATATAACTAAGTTTGATAATTTATAAAAATTTGAAATTTGTGGAATAATTTCAACTTGAAAGGGTTAAATAAAAGTAAATGTGACTAGAGAATAAAGTTAGAAAGGTAAGCCAATTAAATAAAGTAAACTAAAGAAGGTTGGTAAATGGAATGGAAATAAATTGAAAACTTATAGAAAATTTAAATTTAAATTGAATTGGAGTGTAATTAAATACAGTTGAGTAAAAGTGAATTTAAAGAAGTCTAAGGAAAATAAGGGAAACAATTACTTAAATAGTAAGTTATAAGTTGGAAATAAAACTGTAGAGTGACAAATGAATTTGCATTTCTAAGAAAATAGAATTGAAACTTAATATTGGGAATTAATCAGAAGTGTGTGCAATGGAAGTTAGTCAAGTTTTGACTAAGTAAAATAAAGGACTGAAATAAAATTAGTGAGTAAACTAATTGATTCAAGTGGGTAAGCAAATGAATTGGAATTGTATATTGGGATGATATTTAATTTAAAATGTGTAAAATAAAGTGAACTTATAGAATTAATTCAAAGTGAAATAAAATAATTAAAGTTTGGAAATAAAAAATATATGAGATTTAAAATAAATTAATAAGTGGAACTAATTTAAAATAATGATATAAACCAGTTATGAATGGAAGATAGTTGATAAAATTCAATATTCAGAGTTTGAAGATAAATTGAATTCTTGAAAATGAAAACCTAGATGAAAATTGGGAAAATGTATTGCGATCTGAAATTAATTAGTAAATTGAAGCAAATTGAATCTATATGGAATTGGAATCCAATTTGAATAAATGTAGATAAGAACCAAGTGGTAAAGTGAAAGTAATTATATAAGAGAATATAAAATACTTATATTAAACTTAAGAAAAGTTAAGGGTGAAAGTTCTTAAGGAATTGGTATTGGAAATATACTAATTTAATAATTGGATGAAAATCAAACTGGAAGTTGTGAAATGAGAAATTGTAAATAAGTGAATGGGAACCAAAGTAAATATGAATAAAAAGAGAATTGATATAGCAAGTAATCAATTAGGGCTAAATACATGGAATGTACGTATATTATTTTATTCGCATAGCAATTTGATCCAGATTCGAGCATAGAATTTCGAGGAAGTTATATCGTTCGGAGTTGGGATTTTTCACTCGATTTTCGACGGCGAACCCTGGATATGGATTTTTGATTGATTCTTGAAATTCTCTATCATAGTTATGGCTATGCAAGGAGAATGACGGATTCTGATCAAGAGGCCGGATCTGAGTCTGCACTAGGAAGTCGGGTGGACGATACTAGTTCGGAAGTGAAATTGTGCAATCGAATGAGCGATTAGATTGGGTATTGCGTATGGATGATATGTGTGCATCATACGGGCTTAAGTAAAGCATATATTGAAAATTTTGAAAAGAAAGTAAATAAATGATTTTGAATGCTATGATTTGATATTATGGCTAAGTAGGATATATAGGTATTAAAAAGCAAATGGAAATTGGGATTTTTGATTTTAGAAGATAAATGTAAATTGCCCGACAGAAGGTATGTGTTTAAAATTTCTGCATGAAATTTGATGATTTTCTGGTCTAGCCACTTGGTTTTTTGTTTTCTTTTGAAATATGGGGGCCCGTAATGGCATTTTGTAGTTGTACCAAGCTAGCCGCACAAACGAGACGCTGGTGAAATTTTTCGAAAATTTAGGGAGTTAGAAAATTTTGATAATTTAAAATTTGGTTTTAAATTTAAATTTGAATCGTGGAGTAAATAATGTTGTTTGGAAACTATGGAAGATTTTGGAAAGTTAGCTGAAGTAATAATGGGTCTTTAATAAAAAGATATGTTTTGGCAAGTTGATAAAACTGTTTGGTTTTGGAAAAATAGTAAATGGATATTGGATCATTCTTCTTAACTAATAATTTCGAGGGCGAAATTATTATAAGAGGGAAGGAATGTGAAGACCCGGAATTTTTGGATATTTGAAATTCAAATATTTAATTGATTTTAAATATTTGAAAGTTAGTTTCTAATTTGAATTTCAAATATCGCTATTTATTGGATAATTTAAATATTGAATTAATAACTGAAAATTGGGAAAATTGTTGAATCTGGAGTTCCTGTCTTGTTAAAAATAATTTGATGGCTTAGGAAATTTGTGTTAACAATACTGAAGATAATAAAACTTTTAAAATTGAATTTTAAAGTGATTTGTTCAGTTTTGAATATATATCGTTTAGATTGATATTTAAAAATAGCCTTCCAAGGCACAGTCTCGGAATTCGACGAAACCAGCCATTGGATCTGGAATAGTGCATTATTATAGGATTCTAATTTTTATAGTGTTTGGAATGATTTTTTGGCCGTACGGTAGATAAATGCACTGAAATCTTTATCGAAAATTCAATATAATAATTGAATCCAAAAATCTCTCTACTCCATACAATCGCGTTAGGCCTCGAAACCTTTTCCATTGCATTCAGAATAGGGTATTTACATAATAAACGCCTAGCGGCACACATCGATTGGAGGTCGGGATTTTGAGTTTGCGAAATTCGAAACGGTTTAGATTTAAATAATAATTATATTCAAATTGCTTGGACAGCCATTTTCTCAAAAAAAATTCAACATGCGTTTTCCTTAGTAGCACGAGTCCTACCCAACACACGCACATCTTCACTGTAGAGTTAAATAAAATCGAAAGAATACCAAGGTCGAGTTCTCTTCGTTTAGGAATCAATTCAAGAAATAAAAATAAAATAAGAGAAATTGAATCGTCATGGCAGATAACGAATCGAGCATCCTCTTTAAATCAATTCCCAATTCATTAGAATGAGGGCAACGTATCAACAGGAACATGCAAAGGCAGAGGCAACTCGACAAGTTTCGGGATCTGCGTTGTAATCAATTTCATGCGGTGCGTTTGCAAGCGACTAGCCGTGGCTACTTGAGTCGCGACTCGACTAAGTCGATGGCATTTGGGCTGCGATGTGAAGTTCGATGATCTTCAATGTTCGCGTGGGTATCGGCAAGCGTTACCATTGAATCGACTAGGGGGATCTTCGACCTCGAGTATGTTCTGTGTTGTAAGTGTTCTCGATTTATTTTACTGATTTTGATGCATAACGGATTTATAATATAAATGTTGATATGCCTGCCTATTTTAAATTGCAAGGTTAAATAGAGAGAATTTTATACAGATAGATTTTTGAAATTTTAAGTATACAAGAATTTTAAATGCTGAAAGTTATTTAAAGATTAGATTTATACTTTTAGTATACGTAGTTTCCAAGGAAATTTTAAAATGTTAATGTTTATATAAATTAGATTTGTGAAATCTATAAATTATTTTTTAGTACATATATGTAGTTTCAAAGGAAGAAAAAATATACATATACATTTTAAAGGTACGAGCTAATTTTGAAATAATGAATTTGGCAATTAATTTGCTCATTTAATTATTTCAGTAACTAAGTAATTTATTAAAGGAAAAAAAATTAAAGTATTGAATGGAAAATTAATTGTTTGGTTAATTCAAATAGTAATAAATCGTGAACTGTTTATACAAGGTCAAAACCGTGAAATCAAGTCGGAATTAGATTGGATTGGATAGCAAACAAATCAAAGTTGAGTTAATCTCACTCATCTGGGTTATTATATAAATTTAAATAGTTAAATTTAAAATATTTGGCTGAACGATTGAATTGATTAGATGTTGTATATTATAGTATTATATATATACTAGAGTGATTGATTTCCCGCATTATATAGCGGATGAGACCCTATGCACTTCACATAATAGTGGATGACCCTTGATACCGCGATGTCCCTCCTTGAAGCGGGATTGGTATTTTAAATTGTGTGCTAACATCTGTGGATGCAGGGAAACCGGTTGGAGGGATCCAACTGGATTCCTTAAAAATATTGAATATAATCTGTGATATGATTCATTGACTATCTGTGATAGATTATTGATTTTATTTGGAATTGAAAATATTGGATGCTATGGTTTAACTGAATATATTTGGGTATATTGAGTTATCAAAAATATAAATATTGGATTTAAAAGGAAAATAAAAAGAGGAATTCAAAAAAAAAAAATATAGCGAAATTGGATAATTAGAGGAATGAATTTGGGAAAGGACAAAAGTTGATTTTAAAATTCTAATGAATAAATTTCAAGAATGGAATTTTTTTGAATAAATAGAAATAAATGAAGTGGTATTGTTTAAAAAATTAAAGAACTTATTTTTAAATTCAGATTCTAATAGTTTGAGAAGAAATAAAAGAAGAATTTTGAAACAAAGTATGAATTGGTATTTTAGTTTAAATAAGATTTTAAATCATAGTAAGAGGATGAATCTGAATTAATGGGTTTGGAATAAATTGGAAAAGTAAAGGAATTATTTTAAAATGGAGAAAATTTTGGAAATCGATTTGGAAAATCGATTTAGTGTTGGAAACTGGGTTTAAAAAGGGAGGATGAGATTATGGAATTTATAAATGGGTTTATAAATAAAGTGAAATATTTATCAAAGGATAGTTTAGAAATATAAATTCAGGATGGGAATTTTTAAAGGAAGGGGTAAATTTGCTTTAAAAATAAATAGTGATTTATTTTTAAAGGTGTGAAAGGAAAGTCTATTTCCTGAAAAGCCAAGAACATTTTCAAAGCAAATTTTTAAGTGTTAAAAGTTTTAAGTTCTTTAAAGGAGTATTTTTAAGAAATTATTATTAAGCTTGTTAAAATTTTAAAGGTAAATATTTATTAAATTAGTTGTAGTAGTAATTATTTTTAAAGGTTAATTGGTATTATGTTTTAAAAAGATAATTATTAATATGTATATTTTACAAAAAAATTATTTGAAAGATATTTTGGTTAAAGTTTTATTTGAAAACTTGTATAGAATTTCGTAACTCTTATTTTAAAATTTAGTTTTGCTTAACTTTTATTTTTAAAAATTAGTTTTATATTTTATAAAGTAGTTCATTTTAAATTCTTTTAAAGTATATGTTTTTGAATAAAGTGTTTAAGTAGTTTTAATTTAAATGTTTTAAAGTATATTTCAGAATAAAGTGATTTAAATTATTTTAAAATCTAAAGTATTTGGACATGGTGATTTTCAGTGGAAATAAACAATATTTGGGAAATTTATTCCGTGAGAGAAAGGTGCTTTGAAACTGTTTTCAAAGGGTTGAAGTATGGAAAATAGCTTGCGAAGTTATTTTGAAATAAATAATTTGAAAAATTATTTAAAGTCTAATGGTTGTCTGTGAATACTATTTGATAGTTATATAACCGACTATCAATATTAGCCAATGCGTTGATCGTTTCGAAGAGACCGGGATCTGGATTAATTTCCCGAAAACCACTTCGATCTGGTTTGAACGTTTTCGTGAAGAAGATAAGAGTTGGAGTCGAAGATGGAGCAGTGAAGTGCAAGGGCTAATCGCTACTAATCTTGAAGGTGATTCCAAAATGGATGTACGTAGTAGGAGTGTGCCTTCGGTTCCGTTCGAACCCAGAACGGACTTGTATGGATGAATGCTTTGAGAATATCGTCAGAAGGCGATGAGCATTCTAAGTGAATGTGTGCTAAAAAGGTTATGCATATCCTCGAGCCTCATCAACCGAGAATGGCTAAAACAGTGGAGGTGCACACAAGGCTAAGTGGCTAGCAACCAATTAGGGTAAGGTCACCCCTATCTAGATGTCCCTTTATTTTGGTTGTATAGGCGATTGCTGATCCCAACTGCGGGGTGAACTTATTCGGACTATCCAGTAAGGGGTAGCTCCGGTCTTGTGATGCAAGGGATCAGGGTGGATCCTCGGTACGGTGATCTATTGCTCGGTATTTGATACAGTGGACGTATTGTTGTCGATTTTCGGGCATTGAAAAATCGGGTCGTTACAATCAGCACATTGGCCAATACTGATAGTCGGTTATTTAACTATCGAATAACATCCACAAACAACCATCAGGCCTTAATAATTTCCAAAATTATTTATTTCAAAATATGTTCACAAGATATTTTTTCACACTTCAACCCTTTGAAAATAGTTTTCAAATCACTTTTTTTCTCTCGAGGCATAAATTTCCACCCAATTGTTTTACTTCTACTGAAAATCATAAGTCTTAATACTTTAGGTTTTTAAATAATTTAAATCACTTTATCCGAATATATATACTTTAAAACGCTTAAAATAAAAACTACTTGAAAGAATTTATGCCAAATAAAAGTTAAGAAATTCTATAATAAATTTTCAAATAAAAAATTTATCCAAAAAACTTTTAAAATAAAGCTACTTTACAAAATATAAATATTTAACTTTAATCTTTTAAATCATAATACAAATTTAACCTTAAAATAATTACTACTATAACTAACTTAATAAATATTTACCTTTAAAATTTTAAACAACTTAAATAATAAATTTCTCAAAAACGTTCTTTTAAAACAACTTTAAAACTTTTAACTTATACTTAAAAAATCTGCATTGTAAACATACTTGGCTTTTTCAGGAAAATACACTTTCCATTCCAATATAGTCCATTTAATCAACTAATAAGTTCTTCTCGATTTATCACAATTTAATTTACGTCCCCATTCCGTAAATTTCTTTTCCACATTTTTAAAAATAAAACCACCTTTTATTTTTAAAACAAATTACCATCTCCTTATAAATTACCACCATGAATTTATACTTTCAAATTTATCCACTGGTAAATATTTCACTTTATTTATATATTTCACTTATATATATATATATATATATATATATATATATTATGTTTATTTCAGTATATTAAACATGCATGTATATATATTACTAAACCACTACTGTATATATATATATAATTTCTGGAAAAAATTCTTCTTTTTAATTTAAGCAACTTTTAAAGTGTATACAGGTTATTTCAAAAAAAAAAAAAATTGAATATACTGATGTACCTATTTTTATTTACTAGTTTAATTTTAAAATAATGGAGACTAATTTGTTTAATAAAATTATTTAAACTATTTTATTTACTAAAGATTTCAAGGGAAACTTAGTTTAAATCAAATTATAAGTTAAAAATTAAATAAGTCAATGGTGGTTAATTTGTTAGTTAACGTATTTAATTATTTTAATTACTACGGGACATTTTAAAGGAAAATTTATTTAAAATTTAATTATTTGTTTAAATTAAATTATTTGTTAAAATTAAAATTATTAAACGGTAATTGATTTTCGATCTGTTCGAATATTAATAAAATCATATAATGTTTATACAAGGTCAAAAGTCGAAAAATCAAGTCGAGATGGAAATGAGTTGCAGACAAAACAAAGATGAGTTAATCCCACTCATTTGAGTTACCTTTTAAATTTAAATAGTTAAATTTAAATTATTGGTTGTTTGCTTGCATTGGTAATTTATTATCAGCTTGGATGTGATATGTTATATATAGTGTGTATATATATTGGAGTGATTGATTTCCTGCATTATATAGAGGATGAGACCCTACGCGCCCCGCATAATAGCAGATGTCCTTTTATACCGTGATATCCCCCTCGAAGTGGGATATGGTATTTTATTTGTTGACTAACATCTATGGATGCAGGGAAACAGGTTGGAGGATTCCAACTTGATTCCTCAAAATATTGAAATTTGTTTTCATATTCTATGATATGATTTATTGATAATCTGTGATAGATTATATTGGTAATTGAAATTACTGAATGCTATGTTCGGCTGAGTATATTTTGGTATTTTAAGTTATCAAAAATATAAAGGTTGGATTTTTGAAGGGAAATAAAGAGAGAATTTTTAAGTAAAATAATTATAGAGAATTTGGATAAATTAAAGAATGAATTGGATGAGGATAAAAGTTGATTTTTAAATTCTAATAAATAAATTCCGAGTATGGGAAAGGAGATTTTTTTGAATAAATGGGAATAAATGAATTTTTAAACTTAAGTGATATTATTTAAAGGAATAAAGGATTTGTTTTTAAATTCAAGTTTTAAAATAGTTTGGGAGAGATAAAGAATAATTTTGGAAAAAATATGAAATTGGTATTTTCAATTTAATTAAGATTTTAAGTCATAAATAAGGAGTGAATCTGAATTAATGGGTTTCGGAATAAATTTGAGTGAGTAAAGGAATTTATTTGAAATGAAGTTAATTTTGGAAATCGATTTGAAAATCTATAAAGTGTTGAAACTGTGATTAAAAAGAGGATGAGATTATGAAATTTATAAACAGGGTTTATAAATAAAGTGAAATATTTATCAATGGATAAATTTGGAAGTATAAATTCACGGTGGGAATTTAAAAGGAGACGGTAATTTGTTTTAAAAATAAAAGGTTGTTTTATTTTTAAAAGTGTGGAAAAGAAATTTACGGAATGGGGATGTAAATTAAATTATGGTAAATCGAGAAGGATTTATCAACTGATTAAATGGACTATATTGGAATAGAAAGTGTATTTTCTTGAAAAAACTAAGTATGTTTTCAAAGCAGATTTTTTAAGTATAAGTCAAAAATTTTAAAGTTGTTTTAAAAGAATGTTTTTGAGAAATTTATTATTTAAGTTGTTTAAAATTTTAAAGGTAAATATTTATTAAGTTAGTTATAGCAGTAATTATTTTAAGGTTAAATTGGTATTATGATTTAAAAGATAATTATTAAATATTTATATTTTATAAAGTAGCTTTATTTTACAAGTAGATTGGCTAAAAATTTATTTGAAAATTTAGTATAGAATTTCATAACTTTTATTTTGAATAAAGTCTTTGAAGTAGTTTTTATTTAAGTGTTTTAAAGTATATATATTCGGATAAAGTGATTTGAATTTTTTAAAAACCTAAAGTATTAATACTTGTGATTTTCAGTGGAAATAAAACAATTGGGTGGAAATTTATTCCGCGAGAGTGAAAAAAGTGATTTAAAAACTATTTTCAAAAGGTTGAAGTGTGGAAAAATATCTTGCGAACATATTTTGAAATAAATAATTTGGAAATTATTAAGGCCTGATGGTTGTTTGTGGATGTCTGATAGTTAAATAACCGACTATCAATATTGGCCAATGCGCTGATCGTTTCGAAGAGACCGGGATCGGGATTAATTTCACGAAAACCACTTCGATGCGGTTTGAACGTTTTCTTGAGGAAGACAAGAGCTTGGAGTCTAAGATGGATCAGTGAAGTGCAAAGGCTAATCGCTACTAATCCCGAGGGTGATTTCAAAATGGATGTAGTAGGAGTAGTGCCTTCGGTTCCGTTCGGACCGAGAACGGACTTGTATGGATGAATGCTATCAGAGCATCGTTAGGAGGACAATGAGCATTCTTAGTGAGATGTTTTCTAAAAAGGTAATGCATAGCCTCGAGTTTCATCAACCGGGAATGGCTAAAACAAAGGAGGTGCAGCAAGGCTAAGTGGCTAGCAACCAATTAGGATAAGGTTATCCCTGTCTAGATGTCCCTTTTTATTCGGCTGTGTGGGCGGTTGTTGATCCCAACCACGGGTTGATCTTATTCGGACTATCCAGTAAGGGTTAGCTCCAGTCTTGTGTTGTAGGGGATCCTGGGGGATCCTCGGTAATCTGATCTAGACCAGGTACCGGTAGCCCTGCCATTGATGGAAATCCACTTGTTTGTATACCAATTATGCTGAAATTTAATGAATGTAACAATTTCGGCTATTTGAATAAGTATTTGTATATAGACACTACTATAATATCAGTGGATTTGATAAGAAATGTTTTGGTTATCGTAAGGTAAAAACCCGACATGTTTATTTATGGCTTGGTCTTACGAGATACCTTTGATTTTTAAAGGATTTTGAAAACTTTAATAATCCAATTGAGTGTGTTTTTCTCATGCTGGTTTTTCAGACTGACTCGGGTGTTATTTTACTATAATGCTCGGGTCAGACCGAGTATTATAAAGTACAAATTCTGGATGGACTACTATGGAGCTTAGGGGATGTGCTGGATGGCGAGACGTATCACACATATCTGTCTTATTTCTGCTATGCTTGGTATGCTGTGTAGTCAGTTTTTGTGGGGACAAGTTAATATAACTGTCCAGTATTCTGCTATTGTTTGTGTTGTACTCTGATGATGTAATGTATAAATCAGTACACATTTCTTTGTGTTTAAAGCTGTTGTTATATATTATATTTGTTCCGCTGCGATTGTGAGATTCTGATATTGTTTTCTATTTCTTCTTCTACCTCCTTCTTTTTTCCCTTACGGTCCACTTTTTCGGCACTCGATTGGTCGGTATTTGATACAGTGGACGTATTGATGTCAATTTTTGGGCGTCGAAAAATCGGGTCGTGACAAAAGGGTATATACCTATATTAGAATTACAAATCTGAAAAGGGATTTGGGATAGGGAGAGAAAATGGATACAAATATACATAAATAAATAAATTACCTCAAACATGTATATGGTTGATTCTCTTCTCTTTCACTTTTTATTATATTTCTAAACTTCTTCGAGTTATATGAATATAGATGCAAATATTTTATCTTTATAATTTAGAAGGTGGAGAAAAAGAAATGCGAGCTTCGCTACTGCCCCCATAAAAATATGAGAAGAGAAGGAAGAGCTAGGCCCGAATTTATAAGTGCTAAAATCAACCAGAACCGTACAATTTGAAATATTAAATCTGAGCCGTTATGGCTAAGGCTAACCTTAATCGCCTAAAGGTGACCGATCGACCACCGATGGACCACCGGTCGACTGCCAGGGGTCGATCGATTCTAATTACAGGTTGGCCTGTGGGCTCGGGAGATTAAATAATAAATTTTAACTTTTCTTATTTAATTATTTTCATTTCAAATTCGTTTTTTGTCCGTAACTTCTTCATTTGGGCTCTGATCGCAAAGCACCAAATATGAAAGTTGCTTAGAATTTCGTCATGAACGCAATGATGCAAGTATCTTGGTCAAATTCCATCGTTTGCATAAACTCCATTTTCATAGCCTAATTAATTAACGAAACAATTAATTAAATAACTAACGCCAAATTAAGGGGTGTTAAAATTTCTATAACATTCCATTTCACAACCACTTCCAAAACAATGAATCCATATATCAGTTTGAAGTGGTATTTGGTATGTAGAACACTTCGGTCTCTTTTAAACTAAATCGATGAATTTTCGATTAACTTAATTCTTATTGTTTAAGAATTAAACGAACGATACGAAGGAGTCCCCCTTAGGGCCTCTTGTATATATACATTTGTTAACTATAAAAATTCACTTACGAATAAAGGTATGAAAGAAGACCTGTAAAAATGATGGGTTCTACAAAAATTGAAGATGTGGGTTTCGTTCAAAGATCAAAAGCATTGTTTCAAACGTATTGAGATGGCATTCGAAGGAGTCGCAGGTTCCAGGTACCATTACAAATGATAGGCAAAACAAAAGCTTTCGAAGGGTTAGAAAAGAAGGCAAGGTAACCCTTCAGCTTCATCTAGACCTTTCGATGCAGATGGTTCCACATATATAAGAGGAGTTAGTATGGATTCGAAACACCTTTTGAAGATATTAAATGATAATCTCGCAAACAAGAACCAACTCTTTCAAAATAGAAGGTTTCGTCATTGTCAATTTACTACATGAAGAAGTGATTCCAATATACACCTTTTGAAAGCAAGAGCAAGCCTTTCAAAATCGTTGGAACCCTTTGAAGGCATGAAGAAAAACTCCACATGAAGGCCCAACATCCTTTCGCTAAGATCCAATCGTCATTCACCATTTCGTTTGAAGCAATGAGAAAGACCAACTCATCTCCCACCTGCAACGGAATAGCAACACAAAGTGGAAGATGCTCCTACACTCCTTTCAATGAGGACGAAAGTAACCTAGAAAGAAGCAAAGTACCAGAGGGGCTCAAGCTTAAATGTCAGCGAGGAGTTATCAAGGAAACCCTTTCAACTGGGTCGAATGATCTGATATAAGAAGATGAAAGCATAAGAATGGGTAAGAAAACTCAAAAGAAATGCCTTTCGACTGCATCCGAAGAAAGCATGCACAAGTAGAACAGATGACCTTTGGCTATGTCAAAAGGATGCACACAGAAGATCAAAGGATATACCTATCGACCACATCAAAAGAAGGTGCGTAGAAGGATAAAGGAAGTCCCTTCGACCATGTCGAAAGGATATGTACAGAAGATTGAAGGAAGATCTTTCGACTGAAGTGAAATGATAGACATGGAAGGGGGGTCAACCTGCATCTATAAATACAACCCTAGGGTTCCGAGTTTGGGGACCAAATTTTGGAAATCCTAAATTCCTACTTCTATTTCTTAGCTAATAAAATCTTTGTAACTCTAAATCAATTTAGGAAAAGTTCTCTTAGTAGTAACTCAATTTGGATTAGTGCTAAATTGGAAATGCATTGATTTGATAAAGATTTTGATAACGAGAGAGATCATTTCAATCATTAGCTTGACTAATGATCAATTGCACATAATGCTTGCATATTTTCTTAATTTCTATTTGTCATATGCAACGCAATGGGAATAACTTGGATCAGACATATACAAGGCACATTATCATCATGTTTAATGATATCAAATATTAAACATAGATGATAATAGTGATTCGATATTGATAAATTCATGGGGTTTATGTTATCCAAGATGTTATACCATTCTGTATAGAACATGGAGTTTATATATTGTATATTGAGTCCACTTCGAAAGGATAAATACCCTTTCGACCTGATCGAAAGGGATGTTTCGGAGGGGATTTGATGTATAAATTCCAAACTATACTAGCTGGATTAAATCCTTCGAAACATGTATACACATAACAACGTGTATAACCCTTTTGACTAAATTCTTCCTAAAAGAGCATATACAATATCATCGAAATTAAATGTTCTTTCTTAAAGGAAGAATGGAACTTTCGACACAATCAAAAGCGACAAATATTCAATATAAATAGCCTCTTTCGACTTACTCAAAAGGAGACTTCAAAGAGGATGCTTTCTCCCTAACCTTCATTTAAATAGGGTTGATTGGACCTAGTAGCGACAATCAATATTTTCATGAGACCAACCTTTACAAGTGACTTGTCCAAACCAACTCATTCGAAAAGGGGTTTCGAAGAGAGTGGCCACTTTTATAAAATACACTTTTGAAGTGTTTACAGCGTCTCTTGTTAGTCACTTGGCTTTGGGGATGTTAACAAGTTTTCTTGTTAACAACATTCTTAAAGCAAGAGACGATTCACACGAATGAGTCCACTTGGGGGATCTCAAACCATATCAATATGTGATGCTTACATATATACTTCTAAAGTAAATTTGGTCAATTTTGATAATCGGCTAATTGAGTATCAAGTACAAATAGACGATCGTATATGGAAACCAATTTTAGTATACATAACACATTTCCGACTTTCTCGATTTATACCATCCCTTGGTCAAGAGTGAACCCCGTAGTTTAGAGAACTGTTGCTTCTAACTGTACTCGAACATCTATCCTAACTCTCACATATAGAATAAATCAACTTTCTTGGTATTTCGTGCTAAGTATAGGATTAAATACTTTCCATAAACAAGCCAATACAGAAAAAGTCACATAAAGCATGATTAAGTCACACAAAGTATGATTATGTCACACAAAACACGACTAAGTCACATAAAGCACCATTAAGTTACTAAAAACACGATTAAGTTACACAACGCACAATTAAGATAAGCAACTCCTAATCCATTTTATTTAACTAATCCTTTATTAATTAAAACTACTTTTGTAAATACCTTATATATATTAAAATAACTTTACAAAAGAAATATACATGTATACTACTATTTCATTATTCATTTATGCTCCATTCAATACTTAAAAATGTAGCCATATTCTTATTCCAAATGGGTAAGAATATTCATAAACTGTAAACAAGATTTCACGTTTACACAAGTACACTTTAAATGGGTTTAAAAAATGTCACTAAAACATTGTTACTATAAATCCCAAAACATTTCACTTATAGTTACCTTTAAAACATTCTTTTAAAGATCTAATTATATTACTAAGTATATCAAAAAGGGTTAAAAACAAATGTTGCTTAAACATTGTTTACTATAAACACATAACCATTTCACTTATAATTAACTTTAAAAGTTCTTTTAAAGATCTAATTATATTACTAAATGTATCAAAAATAGTCAAAAAACTGTTGCTTAAACATTGTTTAGTATAAACGTAAACTATTTTATACTTGTCATTACCTTTAAAAGCATTCATTTAAAAATTTAGGTATAACTACAATCATTAAACAAAGTAATATACTTTTAGTTAACTTTACAAAACCATTTATTATAACATAAGTGTTATAATCCAAAACTTCTTTTGTTCTTTTGTAAATGAGTTAACTTACTTATCCAAATTTATATATTTACTAACAAACCTTTTAAAATGACACACACACACATACACAAACATCTATACTAATTTATTTATAAAGACAATATATTTAATAAAGTTATAAAAATAATTCAAAAGATATTATATTACAAAAGCTTTTAAATGCCTAATAAAATAATTAACTAATTTTCTAAAAAAGCTATATATATACATAAAAATACTCTTAAATACTTATAATGTGGTTTTAACCATTCATTTAAAATATTACTTAAAAGTATATTTTATAATGTATTTAAAAAACATGTTTTCTTATTCATAAAATTGAGCCTTCTAATTTAATAATTCATAATTAATTATTAAAAATATATAAAAATGTCAAACCACTTTTAAAATTCTCTAACATAAGTTTGAAAACATCTCTAAAAGGATTGAAGTAAAATACTTAAGTTTAAAGTCATTTTGAAGGAAATTACATTCTCAAATGGAAAAGAGAACATGTGGTAAATGAGTAAAAGAGGTACAGAGGCAAAGATGGCATTTTTAACATGCTACGACTAACAGTTGTGAATGGCTATGAATTGGGTCGATTTTACAAGCATGAAAGCTTTACCACTTATCGATATGATAACATACTCTTTAGTCTCCCAACATTTTACAGTAATTAATACAAACATAATACATTACAAATATGGTGAGAAACCCCAGATGATCTCTCTCCAAATTTCTATAAAAAATACATAACATAAGGCATTTTCGAAGTACTACTATAGCGATTACCGCTATAAAACCACTTCCAAATCACGTTTGATTTGAATCTAAGTCTAACCAAACTCTATGTGCATTGTTTCAAGGCTATGCAACAAGTCATACGAAGTCATACAACTCCAAACACATTATTTACATATGTCATTTGTTTTCCAAAGCAAGAATCACATAAGAGAAAAGCAGTAATATATAGTCAAACAAATACTATAATATAAACAAGGATGATACACTTCATACACTTTTTAAATGGTGAATTAGCACATCCATCAACATGCAAAGAACCAAGTACAAGCTCCAACTTCCTACCACTATCTTGCAAACACTAAAGCACCTTATACCTTTACCACTTGCTCATGGCCAAACCTCCCCCCCTCCATATTTTCTCATAGCCCTTGCTCCTCTTGCAGATTGTGCTCCATCCCTTCAAGACCCTAGTTGCTAAAAAGTTTTTCTATGATGTTGTAAGGCTTCTACAAGATTTTGGAGTGATTTGGAGTAGTTTTGAATTTATTTGTTCTTAAGAAATTATGAAGAGAGAAAAGGATGATAAACTATGGTTTAACTTTGTATAAATGCAAAAGTGAATCTTTGAACTATACATGGCCATATATAGGCTTCAAGTGGTATGCTTTATGTTCCTACTCTTCTCCCATTTCTATCCAAGAAGGCTCATCTCCCATTCCTCCGTGTGATCACCTTTCCACCACACATGCCTTAGAAGATACCCTATTTAAATATCTCCTTCCACTAAAACCTTTTAGAAGCTTTCCAAATGTTTTAGTGCAAATTATTTTTATTTCTGAATAGCGATCTCCTAAGTTATTTAATATACGTAGAAATATTTTGAGCAAATTATATCAAATAAAAAGCTGTTTATCGATAAAACAATTTTCGATCATAGTATCGATATTTCTTCAAAGTATTTTTTTCGTAAAAAAAAATTCAAAAACAGGTTTACCATCACTAGTTATTAATTAAAAGGGGTTAATAAGGTTACTTAATCACATTAAATCGAAGATTTGAACATTTAAATAGTTTAAATATTTAAATATGAAGTGTTCGAAATTCCGGGTCATTAAATTCTCCCTCACTTAAAACATTTCATCCTTAAAATTCCAACACGACCGACACATGAAAACAACAATCACAATCCAATACTTAACAGTATTCGAAATACTAGCAAACAAAGCTTAGAGATTTCTTATGTTCAAAATCTTCTCATCGCACAAGAACGATAAATAATCCACTAAGCATAACTTACGCTCAACAGCCTCTGGTTATTACCTTGTCGATTATTCATGCTACCTAAAAAAAATCAAAGAGTCATTCCTTAAGCTCTCCATAGTCTAACAAGACATAATATACGTATATTTAAGCTCGTAAGATGCATATAGACCATTCGTCTGTAATATCCGATCTGATCATTTGCACGATCACATAAATTTCGCTTTCCAACTAGTATATATTACTTGACCTCTCTAGTGCGGAATTTTATTAGGTTCCTTGATTAGAAACATCCATTCTCCTTAAATAGCCATATACGATAATAGAAAAACTAAAGATCACATCAAAAATCCGTTCCAAGTGTCCGCTGTCGAGAATCGACTGAAAAATCCTCGTATGGATTAGTGTGAACCACCTTGAAACCATGTACTCAAATCCTAAATCTAAAATAGTCATGCAAATAAAAAGATCTACGTAAAACTTACGTATTTATTTTATTGGTTTCTTATATATATCAATTTTTTTTATAGCACGTTCGTTTACACAAATAGTACATTTCACTCAATATTAAAATTGTTTATGAACCATTTGATAAAACATAACTTCAAGTTTATAAACATTTTATAAAGGCATCATTATTTACACAACATTTCATAAAAACTTACTTTACTTTATTACCCTTATAGTACAATAGTACATCCTAAGAGTATAAAACTTCAAATTCAATTTACTTCTTAAAATTCAGATGAAGGCCTAAAATATATCCGGGCTTTGTACCTGAATCAACCTTTTGACTTCTTTAACCATCGAGTTAGGTAAGTAGGTTGGAAGATCGGGATTCTGATATCCAAACTAACGCTTAGAGTCTAATTTACTTAGAAAACTCTAAGGTAATGCTTTTATTAAATGGCCCAATAACATCAAATGATTACTTAACATAGATGTTCAAACCCATATTAAAACATGTGTTTTAACTTACTAACTCCTTAAATAAAGTGTTATTGAAATTCTTCTTTATATTTTCTTAACCCTAAGTTCTATAATGATTCATAAGTTTCAAGCTATCCAAAATCACTGAAAAATCGGCTTCATTCTAATAAATGAAACTATCAAACAATCTTATCGTACTAAGATGAACATGTCATGGTGCTCTAATGCAAAGGATACATGCGTTAATAAATTAACTTAACAAAGTTCACTTATTTATTAGACGCACTTACTATAATGGGAAAACAAGGAAAGTTTCCATAATTATTCGGGTTATGCTACCAACACTTGGGTTCCCTACGTACCATACATACAAATATTTTAAGAAAATTTTAGAACTAAACATCGGGTTTTATTCCAAATCATTTGAAATAAATAAATAAATACATACATACATATACCTTTGTTTATCAAATCATACTTTTGGGATTAAACTAAAAAATCATTTTCAAAGCGGTATTAAATACTTTGTAAATATTACTAACTATCATGATCTCAATTTATAAACCAATTTCCCAATTAATGCTTTAAAATCCGTAGAAAATATACGTGTAGATCGAGTAAGAGCAAAGTAATACTATGGAAATGGGTCATGCCAAGTCATACCATATATTCCCTTACTACGAAAGGTAATGCCCATGAGAAGTGCTTACCAACCGAACATATCTCTTGCTTATTTTTAGTTACATTCAAACCGCTCAAACTAAATAATATATAAATACTATGTTCCCGAATCGATTCATCGATTCCGAGAGCAACCTCGAACTTGAAAAAATGTAAACCTCTTATCAAAAATTAGTATTCACAAATACATTCAAAAAAATACTGCTATTATTCCTCTAAAATCTCAAAAAACCAATTTCACAGACACCGAGATTTAAGTTCTCAAGATATCAGTTTAAATCCCCTCTATTTATAAACCATGCTTACATAAAGTCACTTTCTTATATAAAATATTTTTTGCACATGTTCATTTACAAAATATTTTATCTTTTCTTTAGATTAATTAATAAACTTAAATTCTAACCAAATATTGTCACCGAATGCCTTATAGTCAAAGTTTAAAACTCAATTCACATGATGTCATTTTAATGCTCCCACAAACACTGTCTATCCAACCAATGCATCGAAAAGGTAAAACTACTCATAAACTGATCATGCACAAATCAACAATCTACAAATAGTAGTCAATGCTCATAAACTGGCCAGCATAACTAAGATAATCAATGAGGGACAATTGATAAACATCATAAATCCCTATAATAATTAGAGTTCAACTATCAACTTATACTAATATATAATAAATACATATATACTGTCATATGTATAATACTCAACTCATTCTTGGGTTTCGCTAACCCTACCTCAAATGAGTTATTCCTAACCATAGCCAAGGTTCTCGCTTAACCTTTAGCTCTAAACCAGATGTAACAACACACCCTTTTCGGGATGTGACTACAAATGGTAACCTCGTATCTGATTTTACGGTTAGCCTCTCGACTACACACCAACTCATAAAAGGTTGTGTAAGGGTAAGAGTCAATGCTTCGCCATAATTCGAAAAGAAAGAACCCCCTATCATGCATACCATGCACACATCAGTAATTATAATATATAATATCAAAAGACAATACAAACCGTCACTCTAAGATACATAGCATATTAGATTTACAATCCTAAGTACTATCATCAGCCTAGCAGTTATAACTTCCTATGCTCATAAATGCTGATATTTAAATAATAGTAACGTAGCGGAAATAAGAATACTACGATAGATGAATGGAAGCATCCAGCTTGTCTTCGGAAGCTCCAAAGAACAACAATGAAAATTTGCCTTTCTATGATTACTCAAAAAAGAACGGACCGAAATAAGAGAAATATAAACCCACGAGTTATTCATAAGTCTAGCGTGAGAAACTTACGAAATATGCGTACAACATATAACGGTACTTTTATGACTGCACGGACCACCATAACGATTATTCCCTCAAAAGAGCTACCCATCTAATAAGTACATAAGGTGATATAATAGATACTGCCTTGGATGTTGAATACAAACCAAAAAATAGCTTTGCCACTTGCACCTCACAACTTAATAATATTGAAGTTCAACTAAAACCATCATGGTTCGTTCGCATACAAATTTTCCATAGAGACACCTCTAATAAACTAAAGCAGTTCTCCATGCATGAGGATCAAAAGTCACATTTCGAGCATCTTATATATCTAGATCAAATATACCATAAGGAAAACACAATTGCCCATGCTCGAACAATGGAATGAATCATGTGGAACCAAGTATCATCAACTCCTGTTAGTTAACGAATAAAAGCATCTCAAGATATGGAGTTGATATACCCCATCATGGGTTAGCTAAACCCCAAGTTAGGCACCCTACTCTGTCTTTAGCCATTTCCAATATGGAAGTCACATTCGACATCTCTTATATGAGTCTTCATCACTCGAATAGATCTCAAATCTCTCTCTAGATTCTAGCACAAGTCGTCCGAGAATGCTAATGTTGACCTCTCCCTTAGACTTATATATATATATATACATAAACATGCAAACAACCAATTACAAGCTCCAACTTCCTACCCAAAAAAAAAGATATTATATTACAAAAGCTTTTAAATACTTAATAAACTAATTAACTAATTTTCGAAAAAAAACTATATATACATAAAAATACTTTGAAACACTTATAATACAGTTTTAAATATTTATTTAAAATATTAATTAAAAACATATTTTATAATTTATTTAAAAACCATAAAAGCATGTTTTTCTTATTCATAAAAAAGCCTTCTAATTTAATAATTCATAATTAGTTATTAAAAATATATAAAAAATCCAAACCACTTTTAAAATTCTCTAATGTAAGTTAGAAAGTATCTCTAAAAGGATTAGAGTAAAATTTTTAAGTTTAAAGTCACTTCAAGCAAAATAAAGTCTCAAATAGAAAAGACAACTTAGCCAATGATGTTAAAGAGGTACAAGGTAAAGATAGTTTTTTTAAAGTACCATGGAAGACTGTTGTGAATGGCTATGAACTGGGCCAGTTTATAAGCATGAAAGTTTTACCACTTTTCGATATGATAACAAACTCTTTAGCATCCTAACTTTTTACAGTTACAAATATACACATAATACATGACAAATATAGAGAGGAACCACCAAGGATCTCTCAAAAAATTTCTGTAGAAAATGCCAAACACAAGGAATTTTCGAAGTGCTTCTATAGTGAACATCACTATAAAACCACTTCTAAATCAATTCCGATTCAAATCTAAGTCTGACAAAACGCTATGTGCTTTGTTTTAAGGCTATGCAACAAGTTGCACAAAGTTATATAAGTCCAAATACATCATTTACATATGTTATTTTCTTTTTAAAGCAAGAATCAGATAAGGGAAAAGCAATAATATATAGTCAAACAGATACTACAAACTGGCATTACACACTTCATAAACTTTTTTAATGGTGGGTTAGATCACCCATAAACATGCAAACAACCAATTACAAGCTCCAACTTCCTACCCAAATTTTGCAAACACCAAAACACCTCCTACCTTCACCATTTGCTAAGGCCAAGCCTTTCCCCCTCCATATATGCTCATAGCCCTTACTCTTCTTAGGGTTTATGCTCCATTCCTTCAAGATCCAAGTTGCTAAAAGGGTTTTCTATGATGTTGTAAGGCTTCTCTAAGAGTTTGGAGTGGTTTGAAGTTGTTTTTAATTTATTTGGTCTTAGGAAATTATAAAGAAGGAAGAGGATAATAAACTATGGTTTAACTTTGTAAAAATGCAAAGGTGAATCTATGAACTATACATGTCCTTATACAGTATTCAAGTGGTGTGATCTAAGCTCCCACTCATCCTTTAATTCTGGCGAAGAAGGCCCACCCCTCCATGCCTCCATATGATCATCTTTCTATCTCACATGCCCTAGAGAATATCCCATTAAAATATCTCCTTCCACTCAAACCTTCTAGAAGCTTCTAAAGCTTTTCTAAGTGTTTTCATGCAAATTATTTTTACTACTGATTACTGGTCTCCTAAGATATTAAGTATATGTAAAAAAAGTTTGGGAAACTTATATCTAATAAAAATATGTTTATCGATAAAATATTTTTGGTTACATTATCGATATTTCTCCAAGTATTTTTTGTAAATGAATTTCAAAAACAAGTTTACCATGATTAGTATTAACTAAAAGCAGGTTACCCACTTTATTATATCAATTTAATCACATTAATCAAAGATTTAAATACTTAAATAATTCAGATATTTAAATACAAAGTATGCGAACTTCTAGATCGTTATATTCTCTCTATTTGAAACATTTCGTCCTTAAAATTTTAACATGACTGGCACACAAAAACAACAGGCACAATCCAATACTCGACAGTATTCAAAATACTAGCAGATAAAACTTATAGTTTTCTCAATTTTACATTCTTCTCATTGCTTAAGATGGATAAATAATCTACAAAGCGTATCTTATGCTACCTAAAACAAATCGAAGAATCATTCCTAAACTCTCCATAAGTTGACAAGAGATAATATACATATACTTAAGCCCGTATAATGCACATGGACCATCCATCCATAGTATCCAATCAGCTTACTTGCTCGATCGCATAAATTTCACTTCCCAACTAGTACAGATCACTTGACCACTCTAGTGTAGACTCCGATCAGGTTCCTTGACCAAAAAATTCTTTCTCCTTACATAGCCATACACTATGATAGAAAACCTCAAGATTGTATCAAGAATCTATTTCTTGTGTGCATCGTCGAAAATTGAGTGAAAAATCCTAGTTCGGATCGATGTAAACCATCTTGAAACTATGTACTCGAATCCTAGATCAAGAACAATCATCCAAATATAATGATCTACGTACAACTTACAAATTTATTCTATTTGTTTCTTAACTGTACATATTTCTTTTTATATCACATTTATTTTCACAAATAGTATATCTCATTCAATACTAAAATCATTTACGAACCATTTTATAAAACATAACTTCAAGTTTATAAACATTTTATAAAGACATCTTGATTTATAAAAAATTTCATAAAAACTTACTTCACTGTATTACCTATATGTACTCTACTATATCATAAGAGTATATGTAAAATATCAAATTCGTTTTACTTTTTAACATTCATATGAAGGCCCAAAATAAATCTACGTCTTATAACTGAACCAACCTTTTAACTTCTTTAACTATTGAGTTGGGTAAGTAGTTTGGAAGAGCAAGATTCTGGTATCCAAACTTAGACCTAGAATCTACCTTCCTTAGATAAAATTAAGGTAAAAACATTTATTAGATGGCCTAATAACATCAAATTATTACTTAACATAGATGTTCAAATCTATTTTAAAACATGTGATTGTAACTTACTAACTCCTCAATTAAAGTGTTATCTAAACTCTTCTTTATATTTTCAAAAACCCTTAACTTTATGTTCTATAATGATTCAGAGGTTTGAGGCTGTCCAAAAGCACCTGAAAATTCGTCTCATTCTAACAAATGAAAAGGTTCGAAAATATCTTATCATAGTAAGATGAACATATCACACTGCCCTAATGCATATTATACATATGTTAATAAATTAACTTAACAATGTTCACTTATTTATTACACGCACTTGCTATAAATGGAAAACAAGGAAATGTTCCATAATTATCCAGGTTATGCCACTACCACTTGGGTTCCCTGTTACCATACATACAAATCTTTAAAGAAAACTTTAGAACTAAACATCGAGTTTTATTCCAAATTATTTGAAATAATTGTGTATACACACATATACCTTTTGTTTACCAAATCACACTTAAGATTAAACAAAAAATCATTTTCAAAGCAGCATCAAATACTTTGTAATAATTATTAAGTATCATAATCTCAATTTATAAACCAATTTACTAAATATATACTTCAAAATCCATTGAAAATAAACGTACAGCTCGAGTAACAAAAAAGTGATACTATGGAAATGGGTCCTACCAAGTCATACCGTATATTCACTTATAAAGAAAGGTAATTCACATGAAAAGTGCTCACCAACTAGACATATCTCTTGCTCAATTTTATTTACTTTCCATTTGAACTAGATAACATATAGATACTTTGTCCCCGAATCGATTCGATGGTTTTGAAAGCAACCTCAAACTTGAACAAATCTAAACCTATTTTCAGATATTAGTATTCAAAAATACTTTAAAAAGATACGACTATTATTCCTCTATATCTTGAAAAATCAATTTTCAAAGACACCGAGATTAAAGTTCTCGAAATATCAGTTTAAATCCGCTCTATTTATATACCATATTCTATAAATCACACTTATATAAAGTCAGTTTCTTATATAAAATCTTTTCACACATGTTCATTTGCATAATATTTTATCTTTTCCTTAGATTAATAAACATGGATTAATAAAGTTAACTTCTAAACCAACATTGTCACCAGATGCATTATAATCAAACTATGAAATTCAACTCACATGGAGTCATTTTAATTCTCCCACAAATACTGTCTACCTAACCCATGCATTGAAAAGGGAAAACTGCTCATAAAATGGAAGAGCACAATCAACAATCAACAAACAGTAGTCAATGCTCATAAACTAGTCGAGCATGACTAAGCTGATCAATGAGTGATAAAAAAAATAAACATCATTAATCCCTACACTGATTAGAGTACAACTATCAACTTGTATATTTTACTAATATATAACTAATATATCTATGTTGTAATATGTATAATACACTAAAATTCTTAAGTGTCGTTACCTAACCAAAGCTCAGGTTCTCTCTTAACCTTCAGCTCTAATACTAGATGTAATGACACACACTTTTTGGGTTGTGACTACTGTAGGAAACTGGGGTGGCTATAACACAATGTTGGATCTTAAGGCTATTCAGACACTAGAAATGTGAATTATGTATTAACTACTTACTTATGAATATAAAACTATATTTACTCAAATTGCAAACAGAAAGAAGTAATTAGAGAATAAGTAAGTAATAAAGTAAAATGCAGTAATGTAAATAACACCCGGATTTTTATACTGGTTCGGATTAACCAATCCTACATCCAGTCCTACACTCTATCATGCAGAATTCAACTATAATCGCTTGCTTTCCACGGGTGGCAAGAACACCTTTACAATCTTGGTTTCATTGGCTACAAGACACACCCTCTTGATTTTATAGGCTACAAGAACACATTCTCCTTATCAGCAACAACAAACAATGGCAAGTACTCGTATCTTCAATACAGATTCTTGCAGATTCGGTATAATGATCCTATAGACCTCCAATGGCAATATAACTTTAAATTCTTTGAGGAATAGGATTAAATCAGAGAGAGAATGATGTGAATTAAAATACAACTCTCTGATATTATGTGGTTTGCAAATCGGTGAAGAATTAGAGTGAAATAATATCGATTTGCAAGGATATTTGAAGAGTATGCAATGGATTTCTTTTGCAAATGTTTGGACAAGAAGGACTAAGAGAAAATGAGAATTCTTGATGATAAAATTCGTTTTCAAAGGCTTTTATATAGTGGTTGAAGAGATGTGTTTTTGGTGAAGAGGTGGAGGGAAATGTCTCTTCGTTTAAAATTTGAAATTCTGAAAAACTGCTAGTATGTCGACATGCCAAAGTACCCCATGTCGATATGTGTGTGTTGCAAAATGAACAGCAACACTAATAAGTGTTGCAAATTTTCAGCATTTCAAATTACCTTATATTTGTGGATTTTTGTGAATCGGTTGAGGTCAATGGTTGATGATCTTCGAATATAATTGCCATGTGATCTTTAACAAGATATTCTAAGGTTCAACCAACTCCTCATCACTTCAAACACCTTTATCCTTTAGCATTCTTCTCTAATTGAGTTTTGTTCTTCAATTGCTCTGATTAACCTTCTTCTATATTCATTTGCTTCCACTGTATCCTTGTTTATCTTTGTAAATGTCTCCATAATATATCTGATATGACTGCATAACTCGAAGATACATTAGTAGTAATATTTATATGGTTGTTGTCATCAAAATCAATACCTAGGATATTAACGATCTCCCCTTTTTGATGATGACAACCATATAAATATTTGAGAGATAAAATATAATACTTTTATATTTGACTCCCCCTAACTCTATGCAGTCCCTCTATCATTTTGCCTAGTATATTTATACCTTTTCTCACCCTTTGTCATCAACAAAAAAGGCGAAAAAGAGTCGCTTAAATCACTGCTAGACAATTTGTGGAGTTTGTATATAGAGATAAATGCTTATAAACAAAACACTTGAGGGGAAACCAAATCAATTCAAAACATGAAATAAACTAATTAGGTAATAAGACGAGTTTTATAGTTACCGACTTTGTCGATGCCAATAACAAATCCTTTTCGTATTTATCCAATGTTCAATAGATTTCTTGTCATATGCTTTGAGCATCTGCTATCTGATACACATTGTTTGGTACCTGAAAAATTATAAAATATGCACACTGCCACCCTTTTTATTCTGGGTCCATGGGGTTAAATTTTGAGACGCCAAACCCATGAAGAGTTTGAATGTCCTTTCAAAATATAATCATTAGATGAATGAACCTTATTAATAAAATTATCAATATATTTTTCTTTTTCAATATCATCCACCCTTTTGGGAACCCATAAATTAATGAATCTATTTGGAGGTTTAACTTTAATTTCCTAGGTTTTGGTTTGAACTTGGTAGCCTTAACAAACTTAGTATTTTGAATATTATTTTTCTTTAATTTAGCCTTAGGGGCGTATCCAAGTCCATGTTTATTCCTAGTGTGCTTAAATATAGATAATAATTTTTCTAGATTATCCTTCCCTTTGTTAAATTTATCACCATCAATTTTCATTTTGTCAAAATCCTTATTATGGTTAAGAATAACATTGTCTAGAGATGTTATTTGGTCATTCAAATCAGTGATCTGTCACTTCGTTGAAAGATTTTCTGATTTTAAGAATTCATTTTCACTTTTTAGTTTATCAAAACTTCCAAGTGTCAAATCCTTTTCATCATTACACCTATTAAGTCTATCAATTTCATTTTTTAGACAATGTTTTTCTTCAGTTAACCTTTCATTAAATATTTTTTATCTATCTATCCCTGCCAAACTATTGTTGTACTCTTTTCTAAGTATTTTATATCCCTAATACATTTCATTCAAAACATTAGTAATTTCTTTATTAAAATTCCATACCTGGTCATCCTTTGACATGAAGCACATGTTGGCATTTTTTGTTTCTGAATCACTATCACTTGATGATGTATCTGAATCATCCCATTTTTCATTGAGTGCCTGTTTTCTCTCCTTATTGGAAGTATTTGACTTTGATATCTTCAGTTTGGGATAGTCTCTTTTCAAATGACCGAGTTTATCACATTCGAAACACTTAAAAACATTTCCATTTCTAGAATTATTGTCGTTAGTTTTTCAAAGTTGGTTTGTTATCCAATACTTCAAGAATTTCTTGAACTTCTTGGTCATAAACTCGATATCATCATCAATAGCATCATCATCTGGTTCATCTGTGTCGATCATAGCATTGAGTGCTAGTGATTTCTTCTCATTTGCCTGATTCTCTTTTCTAAACTGCAACTTTACTTCATAAGACATTAGGTTACCTATTAAATCTTCTATTTTCATAATACTAATATCATTGGCTTCTTCAATTGCTAGAGTCTTCTGATCCCATTCACTAGGAAGTGAATTCAAGATCTTTCTGACTTGGTCTTTTTCAGTAAATTTCTTTCCGAATGATATTAAGGCATGTACTATATCTTGAAATCTAGAATACATATCATAAATAGACTCATTTGGTTTCATTTGAAAGAGTTGAAACTGGTTAGATAGCTTAGATATCTTTGTTTGTTTTACTTTACTTGTGCCTTCATGTGTGACTTGCAGTGCTTTCTAAATTTCATACGCAGAATTACAAATAGACACTCGATTAAATTCATTTCTATCTAAGGAGCAAAATAAAATGTTCATGGCCTTAGAGTTATTAAGTGCTTGTGTCCTTTGGTCTAGTGTCCATTTTGAATGTTCAGTTTGAGGCTATATGTACTCTATTTGGGTACTGTTCCAAATATCCAAACCATCAGACTGCAAATAACATTTCATCCTACAAGCCCAACAAGCATAACTACTACCATCAAATAAAGGGGGTCTAGTGGTAGATTTCCCTTCTACAAATGTGCTAAAAAATGTGTTACTAGTGTCATTAGCCATTTATACTTTTCAAAAACTAGGTTATGAATTTTTGAAAACCAATGCTCTGATACCAAATACAGGAAACTGGGGTGGCTATAACACAATGTTGGATCTTAAGGCTATTCAGACAATAGAAGTGGTGAATTGTGTATTAACTACTTACTTATGAAATAAACTGTATTTACTTAAATTGCAAATAGAAAGAAGTAATCAGAGAATAAATAAGTAATAAAGTAAATGCAGTAATGTAAATAACACCCGGATTTTTATACTGGTTTGGATTAACCAATCCTACATCTAGTCCTACACTCTATCGTGCAGAATTCCACTATAATCGCTTGCTTTCCACGGGTGGCAAGAACACCTTTACAATCTTGGTTTCATGGGCTACAAGACACGCCCTCTTGATTTTACAGGCTACAAGAACACCTTCTCCTTATCATCGTAAACAAATAATGGCAAGTACTCGTATCTTCAATACAGGTTCTTGCAGATTCGGTACAATGATCCTATAGACCTCCAATGGCGATATAACTTTGAATTCTTTGAGGAATAGGATTAAATCAGAGAGGGAATGATTGAATTAAAATACAACTCTCTGATATTGTGTGGTTTGCAAATTGGTGAAAAATTAGAGTGAAATAGTATCGATTTGCAAGGAGATTTGAAGAGTATGCAATAGATTTCTTTTGCAAATGTTTGGAGAAGAAGGACTAATAGAAAATGAGAATTCTTGATGATAAAATTTGTTTTCAAAGGCCTTTATATAGTGGTTGAAGAGACGTGTCTTTCGGTGAAGAGGTGGAGGGAAATGTCTCTTCATTTAAAATTTGAAATTCTAAAAAACTGCTAGTATGTCGGCATGCCCAAGTACCCCATGTCGACATGGGTGTGTTGCAAAATGAACAACAACACTAATAAGTGTTGCAAATTGTCAGCATTTCAAATTACCTTATATTTGTGGATTTTTGTGAATCGGTTGAGGTCAATGGTTGATGATCTTCAAGTATAATTGTCATGTGATCTTTAACAAGATATTCTAAGGTTCAACCAACTCCTCATCACTTCAAACACCTTTATCCTTCAGCATTCTTCTCTGATTGGGTTTTGTTCTTCAATTTCTCTGATTAACCTTCTTCTATAATTCATTTGCTTCCACTGTATTCTTGTTTATCTCTGTAAATGTCTCCATAATATATCTGATATGACTGCATAACTCAAAGATACGTTAATAGTAATATTTATATGGTTGTTGTCATTAAAATCAATACCCAAGGTATTAACAACTACAAATGGTAACACCGTATCTTATTTTACGACCAGCCTCTCGACTACACACCAACTTGTAAATGGATGTGTAGGGGTAAGAGTCGAAGCTTCGTTATAGTTCAAAAAGCGAGAACCCCCTATCACTCATGCCATGCACACATTAGGAATGATAATATATAATATCAAAAGGCAGTACAAACTGCCACTCTAAGATACATAGCATTTTAGAGTTATAATCATATGTACTATCATCACTTTGGACAATTATGACAGCATTTCCTCACAAATGCTGATATATAAATAATAGTAATGCAATGTAAATATGAATACTACGGTAGGTGATGGATCCATCCAGCTTGTCTCCAAAAGCTTTAAAGAACTTCAATGGAAACCTGTCTTTCTCGGACTAATCGAAAGAGCGCCCATGAAAATAAGAGAAATATATATATAACCATGAGTCAAACATAAGTCTGGTATGAGAAACTCAAGAAATATATGTACAACATATAACAATAATTTTGAGACCACACGGATCACCATAACATTTATCCCCTCAAAGAACAACCCATCTAATAAGTATATAAGGTGATATAAAAGATAATGTCTAGGATGTAGAATATAAATAAGAAAATATTTGTGTCGATTGTATCTCACAACATAGTAATATTGAAGTACAACTAAACCGATAAGGTATGTTTATATAAGGAATTTCCAAAAGATGCCTCCAGTAAATTGAAGCGGATCTCCATGCAAAAGGATCAGAAGTCCCCTTTTGAGCATCGTATATATCTAGATCAAATAATGAAACCATAACTGGCCCACACCCGAACATTGGTATGAACCACGTGGAACTAAGTATCATCAACTTCTACCGGCCAACATATCAAAAGTATCATTCGATGTGGAGTCGATACACCCATCGCGTGTTAGCTAAACCCAAGGTTTATAGCCTGCTCTGTCTTTAGCCATTTCTGATGTCGAGATCACATTCAATATCTCTCGCACGAGTCTTCATCGCTCGAATAAATCTCGTATCTCTCTCTGGACTCCAGCACAAGTCGTCCGAAGAATGCTAATGCTAACTTCTCCATTGGACTTAACCGTAGGATAGACAGTGTAACTCAATAGCATTAGTTTGAAATGTTAACACAACTCCCCCCTTAGACTTAACCTAGAATAGACAGTTCAACTCTATAACATTTCATTTCACAATCGCTTTTAAAACAAAGAACACTATATCAGTTTTGAAGTTATTTTTGGCAAGTTAAAGTGTAAAACACTTACCGATCCTGGTCTCTTTAAAACTAAATTGTTGAATTTATGGTTAAATCAGTTCTAGTGTTCAAGAAGTAAACAAACGATATAAAGTGTCCTCCACGGGGGATCTCGTACGTATACATTCTTAAAGCAAAAGATGACACATACGAATGAGTCGTCCTTGAAGGATCTTAAACCATATCAACATGTGATGCTCACATATACTTCCAAAGTAAATTTGGTCAACTTCGATAGTCGACTAATCGATTATCAAGTACAAAAAGATGATCAAATAAGGAAACCAAGTCTCATATACTTATCACGTTTTCAACTTTCTCAATTTATACCATCCTTACGTCAAGAGTGAAGCCGGTAGGTTAGAGCACTGTTACTTCAAAACCTTAATTGAACATCAGTCTTAACTCTCACAAATAGAATAAACCTACTTTCTTGGCTTTTTGTGCTAAGTATAGGGTTAAATACTTTCCATAAAAAAGCAAACATAGAAAGCACAATCTAGTCACACAAAGCATGGCTAAGTCACACATAGCACGATTAAGTCACACAAAACAAGATTAAGTAACACAAAGCCTAATTAAGTGATATAAAGCATGATTAAGTCACATAAAGTATGATTAAGTTACACAAAGCATGATTAAGTCGCACAAAGCATGATTAATCTACTTAAGAAACTCCTAATCTATTTTTATTTAATAAATCCTTTTATTAATTAGAATTTCTTTGTAAATACCTGATATATATTTAAAGTAGCTTCAAAAAAAATACATGTATGCTACTATTTATCTATTTATTTCTACTCTTTTTAATACTTAGAAACGTATCTATATTCTTATTTCAAGTGATATAAGAATATTCACAAATCTTAAACAAGATTTCACATTTTAATATGTATACTTTACATGGGTCAAAAAATGTCATTAAAACATTGTTGCTATATACCCAAAATAATTTCACTTATTATTACCTTTAAAACTTTCTTTAACCAGTTATATTACTAAGTATATCAAAAAGAGTTTTACAAAATGTTGCTTAATAATTGTTTACTATATACCCAAAGCCATTTCACCTATAATTAACTTTAAAAAATTCTTTTAAAGATCTAATTATATAATTAATTACATTAAAAGGATTAAAAACAAATGTTGCTTAAACATTGTTTACTATAAACCCAAAACAATTTTATACTTGTCATTATCGTTAAAAACAGTCATTTAAAGATTTAACTATATCTACACTTATTAAGCAAGGTAATATACTCTTAATTAACTTTACAAAACCATTTATTATAAAATAAGTGTTACAATCCGAAACTTTTTTTTTATCATTTTGTAGAAGACTTAACTTACTTTTCCAAACTTATATATTTACTAAAAACATTTTAAAAAGGGTATATATATATGTTAATTTACTTAAAACGACAAGATATTTAATAAAATTATGAAAACAATTTGAGCGACATTATATTACAAGCCTTTAAATACTTAATAAAATAATTAACTAATCTTCTAAAAAAACTATATATACTTAAAAATACTTGTAATATGGTTTGAAACATTTATCTAATGTATTACTTCAAAATACTTATTTTATGATTAATTTAAATACCATAAAAAGCATGTTTTCTTATTTAAAAATAAGCCTTCTAGTTTAATATTCATAATTAATTATTAAAAATATATAAAAATTCCCAACCACTTTTAAAATACTCTAACATAAGTAAAAAAAAAACATTTATAAAAAGAATGAAGTAGTTTAACGCCGTTTGAAAGCAAACTAAGGTCTCAAACGGAAAAACAGCATCCGCAGAATTTATAAGCATGAATGTTTTATCGCTTTTTGATATGGTAACAAACTCTTTGGCATCCCAACTTTTTAAGTTACTAATATTCATATAATATATCGAAAATATAAAGGAACCTCTAAGGATCTCTCTATAAATTTCTGTAGAAAATGCTAAACATGAGGAATTTTTGAAGTGCTTCTAAAGTAACCATCGCTAATAAATTCAAATCTAAGTCCAACCAAATCCTATATTCTTTGTTTCAAGGCTATGCAACAAGTCATGCAAAGTCATACAAGTCCAAACACATCATTTACATATGTCATTTTCTTTTTAAAGCAAGAATCAGACAAGTGAAAGGTAATAATATATAGTCAAACAAATATTATAATATAAACGGGCACTATACACTTTATATACTTCTTAAATGGTGAGTTAGCTCACCCATAAACATGCAAATAACCAAGTATAAGCTCCAACTTCCTACCACAACCTAGCAAACACCAAAACACCTCCTACCTTCACCACTTGCTTATGGCCAAGCCTTTCCCCCTGTATATTTACTCATGGCCACCTCCTACCTTCACCACTTGCTCATGGCCAAGCCTTTCCCCCTCTATATTTGCTCATGGCCCTTGCTCTTATTGGGGTTTACGATCCATTCCTTCAATATTTAAGTTGCTAAAAGGATTTTCTATGACATTGTAAGGCTTCCAAAAGAGTTTAAGTCAAATCATTCGATTAATCTTTACATTATGATGTCAATTATATGAGGAAATGGCATATATATTATTTATATGTACATGTATAATCATTACAAAGTGATCAACTAAATAAAAATATGAAAAGGAAGATTTACCATATGGATCTAGCCAATAAGTGACACCTTTTCTGTAAATCCTACTTAGATTACTACAAATCAACATCTGATATGTGTAGGAGATGGATGAGCTAGTTGTTTTGATCTTGTTTGTTTTATTTACGACGAAAATTTTCAACCATAGGGGAAAAGGAAGAAAAAGGAAAGATTAAATGAATGAATTAATGAGGAACATTTGTTTTATGGAGAGAATGAAAACTTTTCTCGTTCTCTTTTTTAAAACCTTCCTCTTTACTTCCCAAATTAATGCAAATCGACATTTAGACCATTTCTTTCTTATAGCTAGTTGTATTTTTGACAAATCCAAAGACCTATTTAAGTAATTAAATATATTTGAAGCTTGTTTAAATATATATACATACATACATACATACATATATATATATATATATCGATGTTGTATATTGATACATGTATATATAAGTTTTATATACAAATTCGAATAAAACTATAAACACCCCAAACATCAAATAAATTAATAATTAACATTTAGTAAATATTAGTTTACTTGATAAATTTATGACACTTTATAAACTACTAAATTGCATGGGTTTTTCAAATAAATAATAAATATAAATGTGAGTCTCAATAGTGTGAACTCAGTAAGAAAATAATTTTGGACAATTCAAATATTAACGTTCATATGTCATCTTAGCTAATGGTGTGACAGTTTAGCTAAATTCATCGCTTATAGGTCTTTTTGTTAAAAATCCAATTTCACATTTTCTTAAGTTGTACGTTTTAGTAATGGTAATTTACACGTATTTTCTTCATCATCACTACATCACTCTGTGATTTATGAATTTGGTTTGGGTCAGAATACCAATATCATCCTTATTCAACTCGGTTAATCCATAAAAAAGTCCTTTGTTTGATAATAAAATTTATTAGTAGTAATACTACTCCGGTCAGAGATTTTGACTTTGAGTTGACTATAGTTGAACGTGATGTTAACCTCATACAATTGTAGAGATGAATTTTCTATTAAATAGTACTTCTCTTCCAATTCTTCAACTCAGACCTAACTGTAGTTCCTTAACGGATCATCATACCATGGTTTAACTTTAATCAAAATAGAGAATTCACATTGAAGTCCAATGGAATTTTCAAGTCGAGGGAGTAGTGAAACATCGTCATTCTGAGACTTCCTGTTTGACCCGGTTGTTATCAGCTAATAGGAAACTCTCAAATGAGTCATTTCATAGATATCCAATAATTATAAGTACGTAATCCCCTGATGCCTCCAATGGCCATGAGTAATACACCACCAACATTTGGAGAGTGTTATGCACTTTGGTTTTAATGGATGAATCGATATTCTTTTTTTGAAACATCTTGATCAGAAATATTTAAATAAAAAATGTCGCTCTATTCTATGCTACTCACGGTTGCAACTGTTTGCAACTACAATTACGTAACATTTTATTTAAGCATATTATTATTATATATTTTAAATTAATTACTTAATAATATCATAATATAACGAATAGTAGAAAAGAAAACAAACACCCTTACCATGAACAGGACTGACTACAGAGTTAGATATATGTAACAAATTGTATAATTGCCCCTAGGGTATACCACTATCTCTTTAATTACATTTTTCCTTTTGTAATTTCGAACATAGAATTTCATCCACGGATTCAGTCTCAAATAGGAGCTAGACTATTATGTTATTGGGTATATACATATAACACCTCATGTAACGACCTGAAAATTTCGATTCCAAAAATTCCAGATAGTTAGGTAAAGAAGAAAAAGAGATAGAAGAAGAAGAACATAAAACCAAACTCAAAAACTCACATTCGCAGCGAATAAAATATAATATCAAATAATATTCTTTACACAAAGAAAATTGTATTAGTCAATTACAATTTATTACATCAGAGTTACAACATTTCACAATCACTGGACAGTTAAAATATCATGTCCCAGATAAAATACAATATATCACAACCGAATACACTCCATACGTTCCTGCCATCCAGCTCGCCTCCTGAGCTCCAGAACGTCCTAACCTGGAAATCAGTAATACTCGGTTTCACTCGAGCATTACATCAAAGTAACACCCGGGTCAGGCTGGAAACCAGCGTGAGTAAACCCACATAATATGAAATACCACCATAACACATGAGAATATCAAGGAACTCGTACCCTTTTACGAGTTCTCTTAGTCAACATTTACCACACAACAGTTTCAAGTTAAATATCCATATTACACAATTCATTCCATTCCAGCCTGTTTAATACCACATATCCAATATAATGTATTTATTTAGATTACAAATCGAAGTGGTTCCGAGTATTTACAGATACCCAGCTCCGGTCTCTTCGAATCTCATGTCATCTTAACCCAAGTTATTAAATTAAATACAATTCAACTTTAAATACATGATGTCACTTTTTACATAGCAGTTCATCATTGATAGATAACCATATTATCACTGTCCACCCAAACATATCATATCACAAAACATTCCATATCAGAGATATCAACCAATTCAAGGCATTTAACATCATTCAATCATTCATTAAGTAAGATTGATCACTTTCAAAAATTAATTTAATTTATCTCTAATTAAATTAATTACTAATCTTTTAATCACTTAGATTACCTTTACTTAATCATTAATTAATCATCTTTTAATTATCCATCTTAATTAATCATCCTTGATTAATTATCGTCAATTACATAAAGTAATTATCCCTTAATTAATTACACAAATTAATTATCCTTAACCATTTACAGAAATTAATCTTTAATTACTTTCATTAATTACTTTAATTTATTACATTAATCAATGATCCTTAATTAATTATTTCCATTAATCAGCCTTAATCTATCATAAACAGTAATTAACCATCCTGTAATTACTTATCTTAATTAATTAACTCCTTAATTTATTATATTAATCCTTTAATTAATTACTCCAAGTAATTAATCCTTAATTACTTCTCCTAAGTAATTAGCCTTTAATTACTTCCCAACAAGTAATTTCCCTTATATTAATTACATCCAGTAATTTATCCATCAATTACTTCACTAAGTAATTACACTTATCAATCTCATTAAGTAATTATACTTAATCAATTACCAAGTGACTATCTTAATTAATTAACAAATTAACTAATCACATTCATCTCATTAATTATAACAGGGTAACTCATCCCTTAATTACCCTATAAACCAATTAATTAATCTTTAATTATAGATTAATTATTCTTTGATTATTAATTATAAACCTTAATTTTCAAGTAATCTCCTTCAATACAAAGTAATCAATCCTTAATTACTTTTATAATCAATTAATTAACTTTTAATTAACTGATTAGTTGTCCATTAACTAATGATTAATGACCTTAATTATTAATCAATATCTCTCGATACAAATTAATTAATCCATAATTACTTTTACAATTAATTAATTTCTTTTATAATTTAAGTTTTTTAAATATTTGTTTAATTTTTGAAAACAGTTAAGGTAAATCACTCACATATGCTCGAAACCCACCCGAGACATGACTTCAAACACTCGAGCAAAACTCGATGCCTTGCTAATACTCCAAAAAAAAACCTGAGCTCAATTCCCAAGCTTCTCTTTACGATCCTTACTTTGAGCCTACCCAAGCATTTCACGAGCATGAACTCGAGCAGAAACGATCCTTCCTAAACTTGACACGTTCGTGCACGTGTGCCATACACAACCATGCGGATCACCACTGGTCGTCGCCGAGTGCATTCGCAAGTCACGGTGATCAACCCCAAGCATTCCATCACCCAGAACCTACGATACACACTGGAATCAAAATAGAACATACACAAAGCAATTGGAAAAAAACTTTCCTCCAAGCGCCACCCAATTCCGATCACCGGAGTTCACGTCCCCTTGTCCACATCCTCGTCGATGACCTCTACTTCATTTCCCCTACGACCCATCAACTCCGATGCTACCTTGCTACCGCAAATGTCACGAGAACATCGACCAACCCATCAGGACCTTAAACCCTACAACGCCCCTATATCGCCGCCGCGACGATCGTTGGACACTCCAAGCATTTTTCCCTTGACCTCCTCCCTCCCAGCCACCTTCAGGCACGACCCCGAACTTCCCAGGTTCACCAATTGCCAGAATTCGATGAAATATCGATTCTCATTCAACCTCAAATTACTTAATCAATACATGTTTAAAAATCTCGATTTTTCTCTTAAAAATCATCATTTACAAAATCGATTCTTATCATATAAATTAAACTTGAAATTTATCAACTTTGATTTTTGATTTAAATTGATTTACCACTGCACACTTTAATTTTGACATAATTACTTCTTGTGTATATTAGGAACTATTTTCAAAAATCAACTTTGACAATTTCTAACAAATTTCCTTCAAAGATCATAACATAAAAGTATTTATATAGGGAGGTATTGATTTTCTTTGATTTATTTTTTGTTTGCAACTAAGAACAGAGAAAAAAAAACTATTTACAAAGACATGCAGAATCCAAATTCACATTCACATATACAATCATTTCTAAACAAACATGCAAAACATTCCACTTATCATAATTTCCAGGATTATCTTATGCAATCACACATATAGACAGATTAAACTTTAAAGATACAAGTTTTACTCACCTTTTTGAAAATGCAGAGAGTTTGACTGGATTGCAACTGAAGCTTCTGAAAAACTGAAAACTGCATATTGTTGCTGTTTTTATTTCTGAAAGCTTGTCTTGCTTGAAACTTAAAACTAAAAAGGCTTTGAAGCTTGATTGCTTTGAAGCTGGTATGCCTAACTGGACTAGAACATGATGATGATGACTCAAGACTTTGATAATTGTTCGATTCCAGGTTGCAGTCTTTACAAGCTTAGAGTTGAGAAGGTTACAGGCTTTTAAATCTGATGTTTGATTTGTTTTGAAAATGATTTTTGTCTGAGGATTGAATTTCAGGTTGAAGATAAACATTACAGGTTTTGATTTGTTTCAGAGGATATGATAACAGATTTTGATTTTTGGGGTGGAAGCATGATAATCTTTGCTTTTTACAACAATGTTACAGGTTTTTGTTCAACAGATTTATGAATCTCATGTGAAGTTCTTGCTTTTGAAAATAAGAAGATAAGAAAAGAATGAAGAAAGAAAAATGGAAGTTTTATATTATGTAATTTATGGTTTATTAAAATTAAAGAAAAAGAAAATCAAAGAAAGACACTTGTTAAATTTGTCACGTTTGTCAAAAACCATTATTAAATTCATAACACATGTTAACAATGAGCTTATAAATTAACCAATTGTCATTTCTTATTTTTAGATTATTTTTAAATGATTTTAAAAGCTTTATTACTAATTTTCCTAATTAATAAGTACTTTTATTAATTTACAAATGCTTTTTCTTATTTTATATAAATAAAACTTTTAAAAGAAAATAAAATAAAAACCAATTAGATTTTAAATAAAATCATATAAAATTATTTAATCCATTTTAAATGCTAATTTAAAAGCTTTTGTATTTATTTACTATTAAATAAATAATTTCTAAAATCCTAAAGAAAATGATTTAAAATTAATTATACATTAACAAGAAATAACACTTATTTGGTATATATAAATTTAACATAAAATAGCCATTTGAAAATTGTTATATTAATCTCAAATCATAACCTCCAAATATATACATATTAGAAAACAAATTCTTATTAACTTTAAAATATAGAGTTTTAAAATCCTATTTATTTTTAAGATATTTATCTTTTGAATTTCAAATTCAAATTCAAATTTCAAACTCAATTTAAAATCAGCTCATTTAAATATATATGTATATATATAAACAACACACATTTAATTTTCTCAACTTATAAATCGGTGTGTCAATAGTTAAAATCAAATAATTATCTAATTAACTGATGCCCAAAAATCTGGATTATCACATTCCTTCCCCTTTTGAATCTTTTCGTCCTCGAAAAGGAACGAGGCCAGAATTTATTAAAATACTTAATATTAGTTAAATCGCTTTTAATCATTTTTAAAAAACTTTAAAATCTATATAATATTGCCAAAATAGTTTTATAAAAATACTTTTATAACTCGATATTTCAGCAAGTCCATCCTCGTTCTCATAGAAATTCGATCATACGTTGATCAGGCATAAGACTAAAATCTATAAGTACTAAGCAGACCCGATTTCAACACCCAGTGAAAATACTTGAAAAATAATTTTATTGAAAATATCGAAAACATTTTTTAAAATAAAGGAAATATCTTTGGTGAGAATGCTCTGGAAATCGTCACCCCCATCCATGGTCGTAGTAACTTCCTGGGCTACGTTGCCATCACAGCAAAAGTCCATGTAACTGTAGGCACTCCACGCCTCTCTATTACGCCATGGAACCCGCCACAGATCGTAGTTACATTCCAGGGTTACGTTGCCATCACAGCAAAAGTCCATGTAACTGTAAGCATCAACGCCCTCGATTTTCGCTGCCAAATGAAACTTCACCACTCCCACATAGGTCGTAGTCTATCGATGTAAAATCAAATGTAGACTGTTAGCTCTCAGCAGCATATACGACTTTTGCTATGTGACCATAGGTCGCAGTCTACCGATATAAAATTAAACATAGACTGATGGCTCTCAGCAGCACACACGACTTTTGCAATGATCTACAGTAGATCGCCGTGACATCGAGTTACACTGTCGTCACGGCATAACCCAAATGCCTCAGTAGGCATCGGCGCCCTCGACTTTCACTACACACTACACATAATCCTCAGGAACTAGTTTGTCCGGACTCGTTACAGGATCAACTTTAGAACCCCCCCTTAGGGTTCAACGCAGTACCACCCTATGGCACTCCTGAGACGTTCATTTCAAGAGAGCGCCTTTTTCCCCAGGGTCAATCTCAAAACAGTTTATACTATATTCTTATAGTATCTTTCAAATCATACCCTTTATGATTTTCATACAAAATCGATTTCCAAAATCGATAATTCTCAAACTAGGCTTTTCAAATTCCAATATTGATTTTACCCAAAAATCAAAAGCCTTTCATAATCCATAGGTTCCAAAAACCTTTTCTCAAGATCATTCTCATAAGATCCTTTACACACACACACACACACACACACACACACACACACATATATATATATATAGATATATATAACTTTGAAAATCTTTGGATCACTTCAAACTTGTATAAATTCTCTTTTTATACTTCAAATACTTTCAAAAACCCTTTTCTTCTGGCTATAGATTCAACAAGGGAAGTTTTATCATATATAAAACAAAAATACATAACTTTGTTTATTCCAAATCAATATTCAAACTTGATTATTCTATAAAGTCACTTATCATATTACTTACTTCCATAATGTAAATTTCTATCACGGAAATATCCAATTTCCATTTTATTTCATCATATATTTCACAAAATATACCATTCATTTCAAAAACCATTCCACATTTCTTATCCACAAATTCCCAATATAAATTTCATTCAAACCCATATGATGTACACATATCATCCGTACGCTATATCAATCTAATCGCCCACCCGATCACACAATTTCACTTCTGAACTAGTATCGTCCACCCGACTTCCTAACGCGGACTCAGATCTGGTTTCTTGATCAGAAACCGTCGTTCTCCTTGCATAGCCGTGACTATGATAGAGAATATCCATAACCAATCAACAATACATATCCAGGTCCGCCGTCGAAAATCAAGTGGAAAATCCCAACTCGGATCGATATGACTATCTCGAAACTCTGTGCTCGGAACTGGATCAAATCACTATGCGAATAGCATAATATGCATACATCCTATGTATTTATCTTCATTGACTATCAACTAAATCAATTTCTCCTTTCTATTCACATCCACTTTTGATTTATATTTACTTATTCACATTTGCCTCAATCCTCTTTGGATTATCACTTTAATTCTTATCTCAATCGGTATTTAATCGTAACAGTTTGAACTCTGTCCAGCTTAAATTTAGAAAATAGCTTGAAAAGCTTAAAATAGATAAGTAGTTGAAAAAAATTATTAGTTGTAAAGTAGCTGTAAAATAGTTAAGTAATTGTAAAATAGTTAGAAAATAGTCAAATAGTTATCGAAATCTTAAATAATTGCAAAATAGTTGTAAAATAGTAATTAGTTATAAAGTAGTTAAAAAACAGTAATTAGTTTATAAAACAGTTGCAAAATAGTTAAATAATTCCAAAAGTAGTTATAAAATAAGTAAAAGATAGTTTTGGGTTCAATAAGAAAGGTTGTATATATAATAAATAGCTTGGAGAAATAGATTTGTACTAAAACAATTTATTTTGAAAATAGTCCAGAGTCAAACTGTTCAATTCCCAACCTCCATTTTCAATCAATCCAATTTAAATTTCCACATCCATTTAAATTGACTCAATTCCAATTTAAATAACTTCAATTTCCATTGAAATTGATTTAACCCCAATTTAGGTTGAATTAATTCTCAATTTCTTTCCTAAATTCAAATCAAATTCCATTTGAATTTACTTATTCAGCTTTAATTTCATTTCAAACTAATCCAATTCAAATTTTCCATTTGAATTTTTAAACTTATCCATCTTCAATCACAATTCCAATTAATTCAAGTCAAATTTAATTTGAACTAATTTAATTCAAATTTCAAATATAAATCATCTCGAATTATATAAATTCGAGTAAAATTTCTAAATGTTGATTTAATCCTTTAAATCATATTAACTTATCACTTTAAACCATTAATTCTGAATCCAAATTCCATTTTCACCTATTTCAAAGTTCAAATAATAATTCAAATCCTTTTTAAACAACTAAATCTTTCAAATTCAATTTATCACCAAATTTAAATTCTGAAACCAAAGGTTTGAAGTGTTATCTTAAACATTCAAATCTTAAGTCCAAAATGATTCCATTTTATCTTAATAATGGATATATTACCACACCGCATTTCCATTCATTTAAACAAATCCAATTTCAGCTTGAAATTTCCAGTTCAGGTTATTTGTCCTAAACTTATTTAACTTTCCCAAATTTAAATTCAATTTACTTAATCCAATCAACCCTACTCAAATTTGAATTCCCGCTTCAAAAATTTCAAAATTCTTTCCCACTTATAAGTTCAAAACTTATATCCCTTTGGGTCATCACTCTTCAAGAAAATCAAAACTCAAAACTTTAGAGTTTATTTCAAATTATCTTTGATATTATGTATATCCACACATATATACATATTTATTTCCTTAAAACATTTTATTTTGCTTACTCATTGACACACATTTCATTATTAAACACAACAAGCATTTATGATAATAACCAAGATTATCATATCTGGAAACCAATTTATTATTATCTTATTTTGAAAACACTTCTACAAATTCAGAATTTTAATTTCAGTTTGGATCCATTTCAATCTTATCTTCTTTCAATTTAAATTCGATTGTGTTACTTAATTCTCATTATTTAATTCCAATAATCAACAACAAATTTCTTTATATATTGGAAAAAAAACTATTGCTTTATATATAAAATATAAGCTTTTATAAAAATCATTTACCTTTAAAATCATTTAAAATCTTTATATAAGAAAATAACAAGTACGCTCTCATATATATACACTCAACTCATTCTAGGGTACCATTGACCCTATCCTTAATGAATAATCCCACCAGAGCCAAGGTTCTCGCTTAACCTTTGCCCTGATACCAAATGTAACGACCCGAAAATTTCAATTCCGAAAATTCCAGATAGTTAGGAAAAGAAGAAAAAGAGGTAGAAGAAGAAGAATAGAATACCAAACTCAAAATCTCACATTCGCAGCGGATAAAATATAATATCAAATAATATTCTTTACACAAAGAAAACTGTATCAGTCAATTACATTTTATTACATCAGAGTTACAACATTTCACAATCAATGGACAGTTAAAATATCATGTCCCAGATAAACTACAATATATTACAGCGGAATACACTCCATACGTTTCTGCCATCCAGCTCGCCTCCTAAGCTCCAGAACGTCCTAACCTGGAAATCAGTAATACTCGGTTTGACCCAAGCATTACATCAAAGTAACACCCGGGTCAGGCTGAAAAACAGCATGAGTAAACCCACATAATATGAAATACCACCATAACACATGAGAATATCAAGGAACTCGTACCCTTTTACGAGTTCTCTTAGTCAACATATATCACACAACAGTTTCAAGTTAAATTTCCATATTACACAATTCATTCCATTCCAGCCTGTTTAATACCACATATCCAATATAAAGCATTTTTTAGATTACACATCGAAGTGGTTTCGGGTATTTACAAATACCCGGCTCCGGTCTCTTCGAATCTCATGTCATCTTAACCCAAATTATTAAATTAAATACAATTCAACTTTAAATACAGGATGTCACTTTTTTACATAGCAATTCATTATTGATAGATAACCACATTATCACTGTCCACCCAAACATATCATATCACAAAACATTTCATATCAGAGATATCAACCAATTCAAGGCATTTAACATCATTCAATCATTCATTAAGCAAGACTGATCACTTTCAAAAATTAATTTAATTTATCTCTAATTAAATTAATTACTAATCTTTTAATCACTTAGATTACCATTACTTAATCATTAATTAATTACAAATCAATTAATTAATCGTCTTTTAATTATCCATCTTAATTAATCATCCTTGATTAATTATCTTCAATTACATAAAGTAATTATCCTTTAATTAATTACACAATTTAATTATCTTTAACTATTTACAGAAATTAATCTTCAATTACTTTCAGTAATTACATTAATTGCATTAATTAATGATCTTTAATTAATTACTTCCATTAATCAGCCTTAATAAATCATAAACAGTAATTAATCATCCAGTAATTACTTGTCTTAATTAATTAACTCCTTAATTTATTATATTAATCCTTTAATTAATTACTCCAAGTAATTAATCCTTAATTACTTCTGCTAGTGATTAACCTTCAATTACTTCTCATTAAGTAATTTCCCTTACATTAATTACATCCAGTAATTTATCCATCAATTGCTCCACTAAGTAATTACACTTATCAATCTCATTAAGTAATTATACTTAATCAATTACCAAGTGACTATCTTAATTAATTAACAAATTAATTAATTACATTCATCTCATTAATTATAACTGGGTAATTCATCCCTTAATTACCCTATAAAACAATTAATTAATCTTTAATTATAGATTAATTATTTTTTGATTATTAATTAATAAACCTTAATTATCAATTAATCTCCTTCAATACAAGTAATCAATCCTTAATTACTTTTATAATCAATAAATTAACCTTTAATTGACCGATTAATTATCCATTAACTATTGATTAATAACCTGAATTATTAATCAATATCTCTCAATATAAATTAATTAATCCATAATTACTTTTATAATTAATTAATTTCTTTTATAATTTATGTTTTTAAATATTTGTTTAATTTTTAAAAACATTTAAGGTAAATCACTCACGTATGCTCGAAACCCACCCGAGACATGACTTCAAACACTCGAGCAAAACCCGATGCCATGCTAATATTCCAAAACCAAAACCTGAGCTCAATTCCCAATCTTCTCTTTACGACCCTTTCTTCGGGCCTACCCAAGCATTTCACGAGAACGAACTCGAGCTGAAACGATCCTTCCCAAACTTGACACGTTCATGCACGTGTGCACATACACAACCACGCCGATCACCACTGGTCGTCGCCAGTGCACACGCAAGTCACCGGTGATCAACCCCAAACATTCCATCACCCAGAACCCACAATCCACACTGGAATCAAAATTGAACATACACGAAGCAATCGGAAAAAAAACTTGATCACCTTTCCTCCAGGCGCCACCCAATTCCGATCACTGGAGTTCACGCCCCCTTGTCCACAGCCTCGTCGATGACCTCTACTTCATTTCCCCTACGACCCATCAACTCCGATGTTACCTTGCTACCACAAATGTCACGAGAACATTGACCAACCAATCAGGACCTTAAACCCTACAATGCCCTTATATCACCACCACGATGATCGTTGGACACTCCAACTATTTTTCCCGTGACCTCCTCCCTCCTAGCCACCTTCAGGCACGACTCCGAACTTCCTAGGTTCACCAATTGCCGGAATTCGATGAAATATCAATTCTTGTTCAACCCCAAATTACTTAATCAATACATGTTTAAAAATCTCGATTTTTCTCTTAAAAATCATCATTTCTAAAATCGATTCTTATCATATAAATTAAACTTGAAATTTATCAACTTTGATTTTTGATTTAAATCGAATCACCACTACACACTTTAATTTTGACATAATTACTTCTTGTGTATATTAGGAACTATTTTTAAAAATCAACTCTGACAATTTCTAACAAATTTCCTTCAAAGATCATAACATAAAAGTATTTATATAGGGAGGTACTAATTTTCTTTGATTTAGCTTTTGTTTGCAACTAAGAACAGAGAAAAATAACTATTTGCAAAGATATGCAGAATCCAAATTCACATTCATATATACAATCGTTTCTAAAAAACATGCAAAACATGCCACTTATCATAATTTCCAGGATTATCTTACGCAATCACATATAGACAGATTAAACTTTAAGATACAAGTTTTACTCACCTTTTTGAAAATGCAGAGATTTTGATTGGATCGAAACTGAAGCTTCTGAAAAATTGAAAACTGCATATTGTTGTTGTTTTTATTTCTGAAAGCTTGTCTTGCTTGAAATTTAAAACTGAAAAGGCTTTGAAGCTTGATTGTTTTGAAGCTGAAATGCCTAACTGGACTGGAACATGATGACAACGACTCAAGATTTTGATGATTATTTGATTCCAGGTTGTAGTCTTTACAAGCTTAGAGTTGAGAAGGTTACAGGCTTTTAAATCTGATGTTTGATTTGTTTTGAGAATTATTTTTTATTTAAGGAATGAATTTTAGGTTGAAGATAAACATTACAGGCTTTGATTTGTTTCAGAGGAGATGATAACAGATTTTGATTTTTGGGGTGGAAGCTTGATAATCTTTGCTTTTTACAACAATGTCACAGGTTTTTGTTCAACAGATTTATGAATATCATGTGAAGTTCTTGCTTTTGATAATAAGAAGATAAGAAAAGAATGAAGAAAGAAAGAAAAATGGAAGTTTTATATTATGCAATTTATGGTTTATTAAAATTAAAGGAAAAGAAAATTAAAGAAAGACACTTGTTAAATTTTTCACATTTATCACAAACCATTATTAAATTCATAACACATGTTAACAATGACCTTATAAATTAGCCACTTGTCATTTCTTATTTTTAGATTATTTTTAAATGATTTTAAAGCTTTATTATTAATTTTCCTAATTAATAAGTACTTTTATTAATTTATAAATGCTTTTTCTTATTTTATATAAATAAAACTTTTAAAAGAAAATAAAATAAGAACCAATTAGATTAAATAAAATCATATAAAATTATTTAATCCATTTTAAATGCTAATTTAAAAGCATTTGTATTTATTTACTATTAAATAAATATTTTCTAAAATCCTAAGGAAAATGATTTTAGAATTAATTATACATTAATAAGAAATCATATTTGGTATATATAAATTTAACTAAAATAGCCTTTTGAAAATTATTATATTAATCTCAAATCATAACCTCCAAATATATAAATATTAGAAAACAAATTCTTATTAACTTTAAAATACAGAGTTTTAAAATCCTATTTATTTTTAAGATACTTATCTTTTGAATTTCAACTTCAAAATTCGAACTCAATTTAAAATCAACTCATTTAAATATATATATATATATATATAAACAACACATATTCAATTTGCTCAACTTATAAATCAGTGTTTTCAATAGTTAAAATCAGATAATTATCTAATTGACTGATGCCCAAAAATCCGGGTTATCACACCTCATATTTTCATGTAACTAGTGTACCTCAAGTTGTAAATGGATGCAACCAGATACGAATAGTGTTGTATTCGTATCCGTATTCGAAACGAAAATCTATATTCATATTTGTATCCAATATCCATAGATATCAGTTGAAGTATATCCATATCCGATATATACGGATACCCGTTGATGTATATCCATGTCCTTATCGGCGGTTATTTTCCGAAAATATCCATTTCTAAAACTTAAAAATGCATATAGGGTATGGATATTTGAAAATTGAATAACAAAAATACATTTGTTTATTTTTAATTGAAAAATAGCATAATAAGATAATAATACAACTTTGATTCATAAAGTATTTAAAATGGACAAATACATCTACTTAACAATAACCAACACGATATCAATCACATAAATTCCATGCAATATGAAAATCATGATCTTAGGACTAAAATAGAGAAAAATATAAATCGTAGAAGCAAACACATCATTCATTTCTTAAATTATAACCCATACCACAAAATATAATTAGCACATGACTTAAAATGTTGCACAATTCCACATATAAATACATCATTCCTTTTTTGCACATGACTTAGATCATAGAGTTAAGAGTGCTTCAACCTTTGCTTCAACTTGAAAAGTGCTTGTTGTTTGATGTTGACAGGAAATCTAGCCAACACCTCAAATCAAAGTTTAAGAAGAAAACAATCCCTTCAAAATCCCTTTTGAATGAGTCGAAAGGGTATTTTTCCTTCTAAGGGGAACCGTTTCAAAGGTATTGATTCTGCTGTAATGTAGAGGATTCCTTCGAAAGCAATTATATGTTCCGAAGGATTCAAACTCCTTTCGAAGGAGTCCTCCTAAAGGGTATGACTTTAATTATCACATAATGAATCCCTTCGAAACACCTTTCAAATGAGTCAAGAGGATCTCTATTCTTTCGAAGGGACCCAGGTCACAATGTATATATTAAAAGTGGATTCAATATGCTATGGAATCTTACCTTGGATAAATGATACAAGTCCAATTCACTTGATAATTTTGAATTGTCATCATCACACCACTTTTGCACCACTTGGGCTTTCGACATAATGATACTATGCCTCAAAATCAAGATATCCAAGTAAATCCCATAGCAATTCATATGTCAAATAAGGGTTAAGAAGATAAGCGTATATCATATGAAATTGATCATTAAACAATCTAATGGCCAAAATGATCATCCTCATATTCGAAATCAATACCATGCATCCTCTCGCTTTCATTTCTTGGGAATGGATTACAAGTAGCAGAGGTTTTTCCCTAATTTAATTTAGGGTTACAAGAATTTAATTTAGCCACGAAGCAAAAAGAAGATCCAAGAATTTATAAATTCCTCCCGAACTTAGACCGTTAGGGTCGTATTTATAGATGTAGTTTGGACCCTTCCACATCCATCCTTTCGAAGTCGTCAAAAGGAGTTCTCCCTCCTTTTCCACCCATCCTTTCACTTTCATTCTCCTATCTTTTTATGAAAGCAAGCTTGTGGAAAATATTGATCCAATATTTGCCAATATTGCTTTCGAGTACTTATAGAGCCTTTCGACACCATCGATAGGTACGCTTCCGATAGTGGCAAACGGGTCATGGTGCATTATTTTGTTGTTTGAATATAAGCGGAAGCACTTCTAACTTCCTCATCTCCTTTGAAACCTCTTTATTGTTGTTAAGATTTGGTACTGTCATGATAAGTTACCGCTTGAATGAGTGGGGTGGAGTATTTAGATGGTTTCGAAATGGTTTAATGGTGATGGAAGGACCAGTGCGAAAGGTCATTTGTTATGGAGGTGGCTTCTTGGTGCTCAAATGATAGTTGCGGAAGGTGGCTTTTGAAAGCATCCCCTCGGTTAGTGTGAAAGCTCGTCCTTTGATGTTTGTGGAGGCAGTATTGGTTACGTGCTAAACCTCCCTAATACTTGTGGAAGAATACAATCGATTCGAAAGGCTAGTCTTTGCTTTTGAAAGGGCTGTTTTAAAAGAATCTTCTCCAACCGTTTCGAAGGATCTGATATATGTACGGAAGCTTGTTATTTGATACCTTCGAAAAGCATTCTTAACACGTTCAAAACCCCTTTATGCATGTGGACCCAACTATTTTGAAAGGATCAACCGAGCGGAAAGGGTAGCTTTGCCCCCATTTCGACTCCTTCGGAAGCCCTTATTTGCAGGAGTATCAGGTGCTTGTGGCATCAATCCAACCTCTTCGAAAGCTACTCTAATGCCTTCGAAATGCCGCTTTTGAATCATGGCAAAACCCTTCTTTCCAATTCTTGTGAAGCTTTCGCAACACTTTCATGGACCTTCTTTCATACCTTCATTCTTAAGTGAGCTTTTATGGTTAACATTTTCCCCCTTGTATGAATGAAGCTTTTATTCTTTAGGACAAAAATCTAATAATTTTCCTTTTGCACTATTTCATCCTCAATGGCCTTATTTCCCTACAAAGTACAAAGAAGGCAACATTTCTTTTTGTCGGTTCGAAATTCATGTAAGAATATGTTCAGTAGCTTGTTTATACTATTATTGGAGATAATATTAGAATTTCTAATAACAGAATTCCAGAATTCTAAATTTGGAAACAAAGGAAATTAATAGACCATCATCTGGATTTAATAAGTGATGAGAAATCCATAGTTGGGAATGACTGATGATCAAAAAAATTTGTCTGGCAATAATTGTTGAAGTCCCAACATCGAACTTTGGTAATGTTGAAAGAAGTCTAGAAATTAAACTCTTGTTATATTAATTAAAGACTAGGCATCTAAACTAGATCTGGCACTAATTATTGAAGTTCAGAAGTCTTCTTTTGGTAATAAAAATTGTCTGGTAATAAAAGTGCAGAAATTATCATATGGAAATAAGTCATAGAAAACCAGGAATCTTCAGTTAGGGATAAATAATAGGAGTTTAGAAATCCTTGTCTAGAAATAATAGTTGTGATATCCCACACCTCTAGGCACCTCGAAAATCGGGCATGACCAGAAGCACGCTTGGTCGAGTGAAATTAAAATCCATAACATAGCATAGAGACTAAGGCAACAACATAAAATGATTAAAATATTATAGTAGAAGAAAACTTTCACTATTTATAAATTGACAGCAAAACAGCTTCATTAAAAACAACATTATCCCAAATTTATTCCTAAAACCAAAAGTACCAAGTAGTCTCCATCGGAACTTAAAACATAACAAAGTTTATAATATCGGTCCCCATACATAGAGTAAAGTACGGAAAAGAGAAACGAAGTACATGAAACAAAAGAAACAAAAGCTGAAGATAACAACTGCTCTAATGACCCTCCACGCTGCAAAGAACTGCAACCTATCCCTCCTATGATTTCAGGAAAATAGGAAAAATAGAAATGGGTCAGACATAAAGTTTGGTGAATGAGAAATAAAGTGAAGCAAGAAAGAATAATACGGTTTTATTCCAGGTCTTCGTCGGATATCGCAGAGGGTGGATAATATAATGCAGTGAACCCATCTTAGATACAATTCCTAAGACGCCAAAGTCCATGTGCACTCTAGAGAAGTCAACCATGGACTAATACTAAACGTTAATCGACCCGTCGGACCTGCTATCCTTACCTATCCATGTGCTACAGTGTGAAAGTCATGCTCTTCACCCATGCACTGTGACTAAATGCCCCTTAAGTCTAACTAGCGCCGACTTAAACAACCTCGCAGGACCCTAAAGTTGCGCTCGGGCTTTGCCAAACTGGACTCCTATCTTCTTGTCTCCTCAGTCACCAACATGGAATTTTCCCTATCCAAAGTTTTGTTCCTTCGAAAGAGTGCTCGCAGTTGGGTCGGCTGAGAAAAATCCTCCAATGGTCTACCTAAAAGAAGCCTACGTCAGAGCACATTTGTCCTGTTTTGTCCGTGTCGATCTGCCTGAAAAAGCCTGTGATTGCGGATGCTGTCTACCCTATGTACTAGCAACCTATGAAAGGTAATAAACATCCTTGCGAACCTACTTTCCCGCTCAAAGTACCTACGGCCAAAACTATATTTTGGTCTTAACTTCATGAAACACCTATCCAGACCTTTACAAGTTCTGTCTACCAAATTGCTTCTAGATTAATTAATTTTACTGTTACAGTTTACCTACCGTTTATTTGCATTAATCTGCTTTGGGCCATTTTACATTCGATTTGGTTATTTCATAATTTCCCTTTTTCTTACATAACTGGTATTTCAATTTCACGTCCGTTTGGTCCGTATGGTTTGTTTGTAATTTTTATACCATTTTGTTACAGATTTACACTAGCCTTTAGGGCCCATTTAGTTTACATTTTCTTCCACCCTAATTTATGTTCTCCTTTTAGAGATTTAATCTATACAATTTTTTTTGCAATAGCCACAAACCATTTGATTACACAAAATTCAACTTTTACATTTTTAGGCCATATATGAAACAAACAATTATGCCAATTAGACTTCCCAATTTTTTTCCAAAGCCATATTCAAAATTATGTAACTATATCAATCAAAACCACAATTTTATTCAAATAACATATTCTGAATTTATTCAATTCTACCATTAGAAATTGAATAAGAATTCTAATTCAATTTAATTAAACCAATATTATTTTGAAATGTGAATAACAATTTGTTTGTTTCAAATTTCATCCCAAACATGAATTAGAATTGAGAAGTGGTAGAAGGAGAAGATACAATAATTTACATAAATTTCAATCTTATTTATACCATAATACATGAATAGACAATTTATATGTCCCATATTTTAAACCAAAAATGATATAGATTTGAAAAGTGGGAGAAGAAGAAGAAGTTGCAATAATTTACATCTATTCTCAATTAATAATAGGAATTAATTTATATTAACATGCCAAAAAGAACTGAAATTGAACTACTTTATTTTTCTATTTCACATTAATTCCCGCTCACCTGGCATTTGAGCTTGTATAAATTTGAAAAAGCTTTGCCTTAATCTTTCTCCCTTTGATTCTTCTAAATTCCCCAAATTGCTTGAATATATATAGATAATTAAATTTGGTAGAGATTTGTTTAATTAGTAGAGAAAAGAAGGAAGAATAATACACACTAATTTTACTGTACAATTATGGCGACTGCTGAATAAGAGATTAGGTTTAGGTTAGATGGTTTATTTATAGATTGTTTGAGCGAATAGAATCCATTAGATTATTTTAGATTAAATCTGGAACTTTTATACACTTGACGGTTATCCATTCCAGCCCATACACATCACTCAACCAATAAAATTTAGCCATCTCATCCTACTACACCACTGGAACGAATGGGAAGCCACCACATATTAGAAACAACGTTGAAATATGTTGGAAAATCGCTGGAAATGAACCAGCTAAAAAAACATCGCTCCAGATTTTGGGTGACGATGGGACTTGATCGTTGGTCACTAAGGATCAACATGCGCCTTTACCACTATACCAAATGCACTTTTAAATTCTTTTTAATTATATTTCCCGTAAAATATTGGGGTGTTACATTCTGCCCCCTTAAAGGATTTCGTTCCCAGAATCTCCAAAGACGAAAGAGCGTAATTAACAAACAACATCCAAGTACTACATCCATCTACTCAACCATTATCCATTTCTACCATTGTCCTTATTTTTAACTTATGCAATTTATGATTTATGCAAAGTGAAATGCATATGAACTTACCTAATGTGAAAAGGTAGTTTGTTTACTGATTCAGTTGACCTCCTGTAATGCAAGTATGCTTATGCTTATGCCATGCAACCAAATGTATTTAATTACCCTAATATAATTGATAATTCTATATGTGTGTTTCAATCATTCACCCGAATGCACAATCTATATGCAATATCTATTTACACACACACACAAATATATATATAGACACACACACACAACCATGTGCAAATGCAATAGATAACAGACACGCATATATAGGTGTGTGTACCTAGTTGGTCGATTATCCTAATAAATATCTATCTAGTGCATGCAATGCATCCATTTGTAGACATTGGCATCCACTGGCAATCATTTTCATCCATCAAACATAACATGCCCTAATGACATGTTTACAACCATGCTACCATCCATAGGTTTCACCTAAAGATTATCGAAAAGCCCCTAACTAATGAAAGATCAAAGATCAAAGATAGGATATTTGAAGTGTACCTTTGAATAGAAAAGGATAAAAAGTTTGAATTCTCTCCTCGGATTCGCATGTGCACTCGTGGGGGTCATCTCCCCACTGAACCTTCACCGGATGAACTTTCTTGTTACGTATTATCTTAACGCCGTGTTCCAATATACGGGTGGGTGTATGACGCATAAGTGATACGTGCTTTACCTCCACTTCCCTTAGTTGATCTTGTTCTACTTCTACTGTGGAATCATGTAGTGTAACAACCTGCATATTTTACGATTGTATATTTAAATGTTTTATTTAGATATAGCATCGTTAGATGAATTTAAAGTCCAAAACGTGAATTTTTGTAAACAGTCGAATCCAAACTCGAGACCACTTTCATTTAGTTCAGAACAACGTTTACAACTTATTTGAGTATAAACATCAATATGTTTGGAGTTGATTACGATTTTGATATTTTTATTTGGGCTTTGGGTTAGGTTCAAGCCCATTAACCCAATAATAGACCCAAAATCTTCTACCTAATAGCTCCCACTCCACTCCTCTTCATTCATTCATTCCATTTTCTAAATCGCTAACAATCAGGCCCTAATAAGAATGGTGGGAAGAGGAAACTAAAATTCCTAAGCCCTAGTTTCTCTTAGGAATTCAAGTTCTAGTTCTAAAATCAAAGCGAGGCTTAGGTAAGCATCATCTTCATCTTCTCCATCTTAATCCCTCTCTAATTTTCATACTTTCCTATGATCTAACTTAGGAAATATTTGCATATGATCATAGATTGGATCTTCTAGAGTTGTTGCTCAAGTGGAGTTGATCTTTCCTTGTTTTAGAGCTTCTCAATTATTGTTTTTGAGTTTAATGGTGAGTTCTTGAACTCATATCTATGTCTGTAGCTTTCATTGTTGTTAGCTATGAATTCCTAAAATCTATTTCATGTTCATTGCTTTCGATTTGAATTGGTTTGGCGAATTTTGCAATTTTGGTATTTTCAAATCAAAATGTTTAAAGATCGTACCTTGAATGTTTGGATACGTTGTTTGGGATGTATCGAAGAGCCTATAGGGCTGGGTTGCCACTTGGCATAAATCCCTAGCATCCATTGCTCTTTCGATCGCTTTGGAATTGATTTGGCCATCAATGGCCTAGGTAATTTCTACCCAGCTCAGGCAACCAGACGTCGTGTTGAAATTTCCAAACGTCTGGTAAGGGCTTTTGAGAAAAAAAAATAAATAATGAAAATGAAAATAAATTTCCAAAGCCCAAGACCAGAAGTATGGTTAAACCCAACCAGACGTTTGGAAGGCTTAAGGAATTAAAAAGAGAAGGAGAAAGAAATTATAAATTTCCAAAACCCAGGGTCAGATGTCTAGTTAATCCTACCAGACGTTTGGTTATGTTATTTTTTACTTATTTGCCTATTTTTGCCTGGATTTCCAATTTTTATCGATCTTTGACAATTCGAATAGTTATTGACAATCAATACCGACTTTGATGATTTCTTTTCTGGATTTTTGGAGTTTTCATTTGATGGATTTGATATCGATTTTCATGGTTTTAATTCACGTCGTTGAATTTTGATTTTTGGTGATAGGTTGTTTTTACAATAAATTCTGTGATTTGTCACTTTAAAATACAAAGGTTTTTATACTAGCAGTAAATACTTAAACTCTTTCACAAAAAATGGTTTCAACATTACTTTTAATACACAACTCTTTTTAAAATAGTTTTCCAATCTAGTAATATATACAAATCTTTAACTCATTCGTATGACAAATCCAATTAAACGGCTTAGCAAAATAAGTGGTATGAAATGCTTGTGTTTACTTTTTCGGTTAATTTATGGACTTGTTCGATTGAAATCTCATGACAATTTTCGAGTGGAAATCTACAATCTGTTCGTAAATATTTAAGTTAAGCTAATGGTTATGGGACATGAAGCTAAACTCATTTATTTACTAGCTTAGTGTAATTTAGACTTATTCTCCAGTGGAAGTCTACAATTTGTTCATAAATATTTAAGTTAAGCCAGTGGTTATGGGACATGAAGCCTAACTCAATTATTTACTAGCTTAGTGTAATTTACACTTATTGATCAATGATGATCATTTGTGATTTAAACTAGCGATGTGCGATGTCTCTTTATGCACGTGGAGGACTATAGCCCATTCTGTAGAGCTTCGTCTCATTTTTATGGGCTAGCGACCCATGGCTTTTTAACCATTTTATGGAGTTCGGTTCATAGGGCATATCATTGTACTACATCGTTGTTCTGGCTTATTTGAGTTTCAGGTTCCTCGAGCATATCGTTGTACTACGTCGTTGCACCGGCTATATGGGTTAGCGACCCATGGGATAACATCTCATTTATGATACATGTGTTGGTGAGTTTTCATGCTTCCATTTATGATAGGCCTCCCCCTTTATGTTTTTTGGATTTCTAGTTATTGATTTCTAGAATTTGTTTTTCACCAATTTTTTGTGATTTGCATTGATATGTTTTGTCAATATTTGAGGTTTGGTGAATAAGCTAAAGAATATGATATTATTTTTAGGTTTTTGAGAAAACTTGAGATATTATATGGATTTTACTGTTATTGTATATATTTGCTATATCTCATATTCTACCTCATCTTACATGATGATTATAGCTAGACTGGTCCGTTTATTATTTTTCATTTTAAATAATACTCGGGTCAGACCGAGATGTTTCAGGTGCTTCCACTTGACTTCTTAGTAGGGACTAGCTTCTGACTTTTGGCTAACTACTTTAGAATAGTATTTTTTATTTTACACACATTCGAGATAGGGACTCCTTGATGTATACATATTCTTTTGAAAAGCACTTGTACGTATTCATTTGTGATGTTGTGGATCTTATATGACCACTACTATGACGTTCACTTCTATGTGTTGTATTCATATCTGTTTTAGCTTTAGTGATATTTGTATCTGTGACTGATTTTGTGTCATGCTTATTTTATATTATTTCCGAAGGACACTTAGCCACTGTGTAGTAGATTTGAGTTTGGGTTGGATATGTCGAATTTCCTCTTGAAATAAAATGCATGACATACTATCTGACATTTCGATTCTCGCCCAAATCAATTATACAGTTGGTCGCTCCTCAACAACCTTATTTTTCATACTAATTGATGGAATTACCCAGTAGTGTCCTTGGTTAGTGTGAGTATAGAGATGGAGTGTCACATGTAGACACTTCCTCAAATGCGAAACATGAAAAATATCGTGAACTCCTACCAACTTATCTGGAAGATCAACTCTGTATTCCACCTTTTATATCCGTGCGGTAATAGTGAAGGGTACTACAAATCTCGGTGCCAACTTACCCATTAAGCCAAATCACATAACGTTTCTCAAACGAGAAACCTTGACAAAAACCATATCTCCAACCTTAAACTCCAAATCTGAACGTCTTCAATCGGCATATGAATTTTGTCTATCTTGTGTAGTCTTCAACCTCTTGCGAATCAAATCCACCTTCTCGAAAGTTTTCCTCACCAATTCTGTCTAAGCAAGATCCTGTCGCTGGTATCCCACCAATAGGCTGGAGATATACATAGTCTGCCATAGAGGGCCTCGAACGGTTCCATCCCAATTTACCCTCTTAGTATGTCCATCTGTCCGAGGGTGGTATGTCGTGCTTAGATTCAATTCTGTTCCCAAAGCTTGTTGAAGACTACTCCAAAACTCGCTGGTGAATAATGGGCCTTTATCGCTCACAATGCTGGCGAGAACTCCATTAAGCCTAACTATCTCTCTTACATAAAGGGTCCCCAAAGAAGCTGCCATCCTATTACACTTAATGGGTATAAAATGAGCGCTCTTCGTCAGTTTATCGACAATGACCCAAATGCTCGTGTTCCCTCTCCGTGACCTTTGTAATCCATCCACGAAGTCCATAGAGACACTCTTCCATTTCCATAATGGAATATCCAATGGCTGCAACAGTCCTCCAAGCTTCTTTTGTTCCGCCTTTACCCTTTGGCAAGTGATGCACTTCGATACATACTCTACCACCCTCTTCTTCATTCCGGGGCAATAGAATACCCTCTTTATATCCGCCTACATCTTATCACCACCGGGGTGCCCTATCATTGTGACGCCTCACCCCTAGACCTACATTAACAAAGAGTATTACTGGGTAATACCATTTGCTAATGCAGAGAATAGGGCTGGTTAGGAGTGACCATCCATAGCCTTGCCTTAAATATCCATTTAATACGTCGATAAATGCTTTATATTTTTTTCTAACTCAAATGGATCGATATTTTCAATAAATAATTAATACAAAGCCATAGGTGGCTTTAGGATTTATCAGAAAAAATCCAACAATTCAAATGTAAAACACATCACAGAATAGTAGATCATCACATACACACATGCGCACAAACATATACATATACATCACAGAGTATACGGACTGATACATGTCAAGTGGTATAGCGGCCACTAGATACAAGTAAGTCAAAAAAATATACCTATCAGAGTAGCAAACCAAAAGGACTACACAAAAAGCTATAACAAAAAGAGCTAGTAGAAAGGAGTCAATGCAGAAGCAGAATAGGCTAAGTCCAAATGTACCAAATCTAAAACACCTCGGTCTGACCCATGCATAAATACACGGGTCAGTCAAGCTAAACAAATCGGTTTAAGCAAAAAAAAAAGATCACAAAAGCATAGGACAAAGGTGGTGTACTTCTTAAGCAAGAAGAAACAATACTAAGCAAGCATGAGCATAAGTATGGTATGTATGGTTACTTCATGTGATGAATGGTGTCACTACACAATATATAATCTCAAAAGTGATAGAATAACCTAGAAAATGCTAATTGTAGCGAACCTCATATCGTCAGAATTGAATAAAACATGTTTAGGGAAAAACCTAAACCCTCCATCTTGGAAATCCTAAAACATGCACAAAGAGATCCCATCTCAAACACTCCATATGGAAAATATATCTCCAAAGAGGAGAATAAAATCTCAAATAAAAGCCAAAAGGCAAATCTCATAAAATGTCGCCAAAAGGCAAATCCCAAATAACGCTGGTGTAGGCAATTCAAATCTCAAAAATAAAACTCCCAGAGTTCATATTCCCAAAAGGTAACTTCCATGAATACATATTGAATGGTTCAAAGGACCAATTCCAGAAAGGGGCGATACACTAGGGAAAATATTCAAAGAAACCATCTCAAAAGTGTTTGCACGTGCATGTGGCTAAAGCCTTGCCAAGTACTATTGTCTCAAATAGGTACCTCACCCGAAGGAAAAATGTCACAATGGCAAATAAACCGCAATGGAAAATATTCCACAATGGCAAACATCTCGAAGAAAAATATGCCGCAATGGCAATAACCCGAAGGTCCAGTACTTGCAAAACGCAATGAAAAATGTGTCGCAAACTCTCGAATAGGAACCCGAACAGTGTTAACGTGCGTCCCATACCACACGTTCGCACTAAATGGTTTATTAACTGCCAGTAAATTTTACACTCAAAGCAGTAAAATATTTATCTCATCTCATCGGTAACCTCGACCTCGAGGTCAAAACGATTAAACGGACAATTCAAGAATTAATCGATAAGATAAACGCACGTGTCCCATACCACGTGCTTTACCAAATCGTTTAATTCTCCTTCTCATTCGCTCGAATAGTGCAAAAACGTGTATTTTATATATAAAATAATATATTTGAGAAAACAAGGTTTTAAAACCATTTTTCGAAATCAATTTTCAAGACAATATTTGAAAATTCCCTTATTATAGAGAATAAATAGATTTTATGGCTTAAAATAATTAAAAAATATTATATAATAATTATTTTAAATGCTAATTTATTTTAAAAATTATTTCAAATTTTTTTGGAAAAATCCATGCTCGAAATCAAAGAAATCACTCAGAACCGTCATTCAAATTCAATTCAAATTTGAATTTCAAATTCATCAAAACTTGGCTAACCTATTGATAGACATCATAGCCCTCAAAAAATTCAGATATATCACAAAAACATGAAGTAAAAGTCAAAAATCAGACGAAAAAGAACATAAAAATGCATAGGCAAAATAATACCCAAGTCTCAATTCTTCTCTGGGTTCAACTTTCAGACATAAAACAGGTGGACAAACGACCTCTGATTGAATAAAAATTGGTGTACGCATAGTAGATTACTTCAGCTTTCAAACAAAAAAGAATCAATGATTCCAAACTAGAAATGAAAAGGTTAAGCAGTCTCAAACATGGACTCAGGCCATGTTTGCAACAGTTCAAAATCAAAAATACGCCCAGGCCTGGAAACTATCTTGGGTTCAACTTACAGGCCAATAATAGAGGACCAAACTACCTCATATTATGCTTTGTAAGCAAATACTAGAAAACTTCATCTTTCAAACAAAAAAAGAATCAATGAATTCCGATTGGAAATGAAAAAGTTACACTGTCTTAAATATGGACTCAGGCCATGTTTGCAACAGTTCAAAAAAAAATGTACAGGCCTGAAAACCATCTCAGGTTCAAATTTCTGGCATGAAACAGAGGACCAAACCACCTCGGAATGAGCTGAAAATTGGTATGAATATAATAGAAAACTTTATCTTTCAAACAAAAAATGAATCGATGAATTCCAGTAACAAACGAAAGAGTTATGATATCTCAAAAATAGACTTATGCCATGTTTGCAGCAGCAACACAGAATATGCCCAGGCAAAAATCCGGGTTTTTTGTTGATTTTGCAGCAAAATGTCGAACACTCACATTACAATATTTTTCAACCAAATTTTGCAGAGACCAATTTTAACATATAAACTTCTATCTGGAAGAAATTCGGTAGCATTTCATTGCCAAAATCAAAAGTTATAAGCTTTCAAAGCAGCAATATAAATCAGATTTGGAACAAAGAAAACTACAGAATATACAAATAGAAGCTAATTTATTCACTGTTTAGGCGATTTGAGCTTAGCTTAGCTAGATTTTGTGAGTTTTGTAACTCACCTTGCGTTTGAATGAAAAATCTCGGATTTTTTGCTGCAAGTAGGAAGCTTTTTGCTTGACTATAGCCTCTAAGAACCTATATAAGAGAAGAACGGTACATGCAAGAACAAATAAACAATAGATTAGAAACCTAATTCATAAATCAGAAATTTTTGATGAAATTGCAAGTTTGAACTTTGATTACCTTTGTATTATCTCTCTAGATTGAAAGTGATTGCTATTTATTGAATTTAATTGAAGAAATTTACTTGAATTTTGAATTTGATGGAGTAGGTTCTATTTTCTGTTTACTGGTGGAAGAAGAAGAGGATAGTAGAAATGTACGTATAGGTTAATTTCTATTTTCTCACTTCCTTAATAAGGCCAACGAACGTTAATGGGCTAATGGACCCAAAAATAAAAGAAAATGAAAAGGCTAAGGTTAATTAATTCACACTTAACTAAAATATGTGCCTATGTCACATATACAGAAGAAAAAAAATGCATTTTTCTTCATATTTTTGCTTAAGAAAAATATGTAAACTTGTATACTTATAAAATAAAACATTTTTTAAATAAAAAGATAAATTTAATTTTTAAAACATTTTTATTATAAAAATCCTTTATTTCAAAAAAATGCACTATTTTCGCAATAAAATGCAAAAGTCCATATTTTTTACTTTTAAAATTTAACAAAAATACTTCTCTCACATAGAAAAATATTTCAAACCATTTTCAAACTTAAGTTATAGCCAAAACATATTTTTGAACCAATTTCTACCTTTTTATTTAAATAAACCACCTTTAAAAATTACGTACTTCTTTTAAAAATTATTAAAAGAAGTAAATGGACAATAATTAATATAATTATTGCATTTTCTCTAAATAAGGTCAATTTCCATCTATTATCACCCCAATCAAAGATACATAACACCCCTTCTATAATCACCTTCTTTCCCTTGTCCACAATCGGGCGAGTACTAAAGGAAGGAGCTGCCTCTAAAGCATAAACCTGAGCAGGCTGTGAAGGTGTCTGTGAACTGTTCTTGGGCTTCGACCGACGGTTCTTTTTCATATGCCCCACTTGATCACAAAGATAGCACCTCAGTCTCGGTCGCTCTCCTACCCCACTACAATCCTTAGCAAGATGACCTGGTTTCCCACGAGTATTGCACTTCCAATCCTTCCTTGGAACTTTCCTTTTTCCACCTGACCCTCCTCCTCCTCTCCTCTTTCCTTTCCACTGCTTCTTCCCATCACTCTTCTACGCCACATCTCCTTTCTTCTCAGTATCAGCAAGTAAAGTCATCTCTATCAATCCCTCAAAAGTGGATCCCATTGGAATGTGGCTCATCGCCAAAATCTGCAGTGGCTGACTCAAACTCTTAGCGAACTTCAGCGCCTTCTTGTGAGGAGTATTGATCAGGTCTAGTCCAAATCTGGCAAGCTCATTGAATTAATTAACATATGCCTTAACTATCAAATCCATTTTCTTGAGCTACATAAATTTCTCTAGCCGCACTCCCTCTTCAGCTTGCGATAAGAATTTCCTCTTGATCTTAGTACGAAAATCCGCCTAGGTCAAGTTATCAGCCTTAGCCTCAACCTCCACAATCTCCCACCAACAAAGAGACTCTACCAAAAACTGCCAAGAAGCCAACTGCCTCCAAGCCAAGTCCTCCAATCCCATAAGTCCAAATATCAGCTCACAGCTACGGATCCAAGCTCTCGCCTCAGTGTATGACTCAGTGCCAAGAAATGGTTTGCCTCCAAAGCTGGTGTAGTCTTTGCATAACTTGGAAAAATTGAGAATGTCTGACGGACGATCTAGAGCCCCTACCACTGGAGCAGCATCCCTAGCTGGTTGCTCTACCCACGCAGTAGCCAACAAATAACATCTGAACCAAGCAGGCATATTAAGGCCTGGAACTTCGAGATATCTTGCGTTTAGACATTTCTATCTTTGTATATTAAAAAGATAGGATTAGGTACTCCACAAATAGTTCAATAGATCAGGAGGAAGAGATATGAGGGACCCATTTCTAAAATTTCTTTTCTTTCCAAAATATATACATATACTTTTAAAAGTATTATTTGGAATATCCTTTAAAAATTATTCGAAAACCTTTATATTTTTAAAATATTTTTAGGATTACCGAAACCTTAGCTCTGATACTAATTGTGACACCATGCACCTTTAGGCATCCTAAAAATCAAACATGGCTAGAAGCACGGGTGGTCGGGTGAAATAAAAATCCATAACATAGCACAGAGACTAAGGCAACAATATAAAATGATTTAAATATTGTAGCGGAAGAAAACTTTCACTAATTATAAATTAATAGCAAAATAGCTTCATTAAAAACAACATTATGCCAAATTTATTCCTGAAACCAAAGGTACCAAGTAGTCTCCACCATAACATAAAATGTAAAAAAGTTCGCAATATAGGTCTCCATATATAGAGTAAAGTATGGAAAAGAGAAACGAAGTACATGAAGCAAAAGAAACAAAAGCTGAAGATAACAACTGCTCCAATGACCCTCCAAGCTGCAGAGAACTACAACCTGGACCTGTTTTCTTGTGATTTGGGGAAAATAGGATAAATAGGAATGGGTCAGACATAAAGTCTGGTAAATGAGAAATAAAATAAAGAAAAAAGAATAAAATGGTTTAATTCCAGGTCTTTCTCGGATATCGCAGAGGGTGAATAATATAATGCAGTGAATTCTTCTTAGATACAGTTCCTAAGAAGTCAAAGTCCATGGTCACTCTAGGGGAAGTCAACCATGCAGTAATACTAAACGTCAATCGTCCTATCGGACCTGTTGTCCTTACCTATCCATGTGCAACAGCGTGGAAGCCATGCTCTTTACCTATGCACTATGACTAAATGCCTCTTACGTCTGACCGGTGCCAACTCAAACAACCTCGCAGGACCCCGAGGTGGCGCTTAGGCTCTACCAAACTGGGACCCTATCCTCCTGTCTTCTTGATCATCAACGTAGACTTGACCCTATCCAAAGTGTCGATCCACCAAAAGAGCGCCCGCGGTTGGGTCGGTTGTGCAAAATCCTCCAACGATTTGCCTAAAAGAAGCCTATGTTGGAGCACATTTGTCATGTTCCATCCGCGTCGATCTGCCTGAAGAAGCCTACGATTGTGGATGCTATATATCCTACGTACTAGCAACCTATAAAAGGTAATAAACATTCTTGCAAACCTACTTGCCCACTCCTAGTACGTACAGCCAAAACTATATTTTGGTCTTAACTGCATGAAACACCTATCAGACATTTACAAGGTCTGCCTACCAAATCGCTTCCAGATTAATTAATTTTACCATTATAGTTTACATATTGTTTATTTCCATTAATCTGCTTTAGGCCATTTTTACATCCAACTTGGTTGTTTCACAATTTCCCTTTTTCTTATATAAATGTATTTCAATTTCATGTCCGTTCAGTCCATATGGTTTGTCTGTAATTTTTATACCATATTGTTATAGATTTACGCTAGCTTTTAGGGTCCGTTTAAGTTACATTTTTTTCCACTCAAATTTATGTTCTTCTTTTAGAGATTTAACCTGTACAAAAAACTTATCCAGTAGCCACAAACCATTTAATTACACAAAATTCCACTTTTATATTTTTAGGCCACATATGAAACAAACAATTATGCAAATTAGACTTCCCAATTTTGTTCCAAAACCATATTCAAAAATATGTAATTATATAAATCAAAACCTCAATTTTATTCAAGTACCATATTCTGAATTTATTCAACCAATATATTCTACCATTACAAATTAAATAACAATTCTAATTCAATTTAATTAAACCAATCTTATTTACGCCATGAAACATGAATAGCAATTTGTTTGTTCCAAATTTCAACCCAAACATGAATTAGAATTGAGAAGTGGTAGAAGGAGAAGATACAATAATTTACATAAATTTCAATCTTATTTATGCCATAAAATGTGAATAGACAATTTATATGTCTCAAATTTTAAACCAAACATGAATTAGATTTTAAAAGTGGAAGAAGAAGAAAAAGTTGCAATAATTCACATCTATTTTCAATTAATAACAAAAACTAATTCATGTTAATGTGCCAAAAAAGAACCGAAATTGAACTACTTTATGTTTCTATTTCATATTAATACCCACTCATCTAGCACTTGAGCTTGTATAAATTTAAAAAATCTTTGCTTTAATCTTTCTCCCTTTGATTCTTCTAAATTCCCCAAATTTCTTGAATATATATGATAATTTAATATGGTAGAGATTTATTTATTTACTAGAGAAGAGGATGAAGAATAATACACACTAATTTTACTGTAGAATTATGGCGACGGTTAAATAAGAGATAGGGTTTAGGTTAGATGGTTTATTTATAGATTGTTTGAATGAATATAATCCATATGATTATTTTAGATTAAATATGGTTCTTTCATACACTTAATGATTATCCATTCTAGCCCATACACATCACTCAACCAATAAAATTTAGTCATCTCATCCTATTACATCACTGGAGCGAATGGGAAGCCGCCACATGTCAGAAACAATGTTGAAATACGTAGGAAAATCGTTGAAAACGAACCAGCTAAAAAAAACATCGCTTCGGATTTTGGGCAATGACGAGACTTGATCCTTGGTCACTAGGGAAGTCAACATGCGTCTTTACCACTGTACCAAATGCGCTATTAATTTCTTTTTAATTATATTTTCCATAGAATATCGGGGTGTTACAATAGTGGTCCTAAAGCTCGGATTCAGATGTTGATAAGTGTTTGTTGAAAGTTAATAGTAGAAGACCGGTGACCCTGATTCGGGTATTGGTAAGATAGATACAGAAGTTAATAGAAGGTTGGAAGTCCATAATAGAGGTCTCAATAACAATAGTCCTGGAACCCAGATTTAGGCATTAATGAATGAAGTCCAAAAATTAATAGCAAATGACCCAAAACACAAATTCGAGTATTAATAAGCGATACTCAGGAATCATCCTTTGAAAATTAACCAACGGCTGTAAATTCTTATTTGAACCTTTTGTTCTGCACCACGTTCTGAGCTTCAATTGTTCGAATGTTTTGTTTTGAGTCGCCTCTTCTGGTTCTCGATTCTTTTAATATGTGCCACCTTTTAGGCTTTGTACATTGTTATTGTTTGGTGTGCCACTTCTTGGGCTTGGACGTCTTAGTCTGTTGTTTTCGGCGCGCTTAGTTAGCTTATCCATAAGCTGGTACCAAGGACTTAACCGACCTCACTCCAAGAGGTGCTCCAGCTAGGCCTTTAGGCGAGATCGAAGGCTTATTCGGTGCTTTGACCCGGCCATAGCGTTGTGGGATCAAGGGCTTACTCCTCTATCTAGGAGGTGCTCTAGCCAGGACTTATAGGCGGGACTGAATTTTGGTCGATGCCTTGACCTGGCCAAAGCGTGGTGTGTTCAAGGGCTTGCTCCATTACCCATCCATGTGGCGCCTTGATCTAACTATAGCATGGCATAATCAAGGGGTTGCACATACATTACCCTAGCCATAGCATGGCATGGATAAAGGATTACTATATTCTCCATCCAGGAGGTGCTTTGACCTGACTATCTTGGCTCGGAGAAAGGCTTATGACCGTTTAAGGTAATTTCCAAGTTGAAGGAGAATTCTACTCCTAACCACATAGACTTTTCTTAGGAAAGAGGCACCTTTTCCATTCATTGTGGGAAAATATGATCGTAAATGTTCTACATTTCACGTTCTAGGAACCAAATTGCCATCTAGTCGACATGATTTGAAAGCTCCAGGAGGAATTATTTTGCACACAATAAGAGGACCCTCCCAGTTTGCTCCTAGCGGGCCATCCACAGAATTTATTGTATTTGCCATCACTCTTTGGAGCGTTAAATCTCCCACTTGGAATGATCTTTTCTTTACTTCCAAGTTGTAGTATTTTGAGATCCTTCTTTGATATTGTGTTGTCTGAATAACTACTTCATCTCTTAGCTCATGTATTAAATCCAATGACACTTTTATCAATTCTTGGTTTGGAATGAGTGCATATGTGATTCCTCGATGTAAGGGTACCTCAATCTTGACTAGTAACATTGCTTCACACCCATATGTTAAAGAGTAAGGGGTATGACCCGTTGCAGTTTTGGTGGATGTACGATAGGCCCAGAGTACAAGTAGCAATTCTACTACCCAATTCCTTTTAGCTTTATTTAATCATATTTCCAAAATAGTCTTAGTAGTCTTATTTGCCGCTTCAATGGCTCCATTAGCCTTTGGATGTGCCATGGAAGAATAGCTTTTATAATCCTATTCGTATGGAAAAATCGAGAAAATTCTTCACTTTCAAATTATGTTCCGTTGTCAGATATAATCTTATAAGGTATCCTGAATCTAGTAATGTCGTTTTTAATAATGAATCTAAGCACTTTCCCGGAAGTGATTTTCGGGAGGGGATCTGCTTCTACCCACTTAGTAAAGTAATCAATGACTACTGCAACATATTTTGCTCCTCCTTTGGAAATCAGCAATGGTCGGATCAAATCGAGTCCCTATACATCAAAGGGCCATGAGCTAGAGATCGAGGTTAATTGGCTTGGTGGTAAATGGGGAATCATTGAGTATTTTTGGTACCTTTCACATTTTTTTACATGCTCTATAGCTTGACCTGTCATTTGATGCCAATTGAAACCTTGTCTCCTTATTTTCTTAGCCAACTTTATCCCAATGGAATGGTCTCCGCATAACCCTTTATGTACCTCCACTAATAATTTCATCCCATCTTTCTAACTCACACATCTTAAGTAAGGAAGGGCATATCCTTTCTTACAAATAATTCCATCTATCATTGTGAAGGTTGGAACCTGTCGTCTGATTCACCCAGCTTCCATTTTGTCAGATGGTAATATCCCATTGGTAAGATATTCTACAATATGTGTCATCCAAGTGTTACCTTAACAATTATATGCCTTTGGATGATTGGGCTCCTTATATGGAATTTCTTCATTAATTTCTCTTTCTTGCATCATGGCCTGGGTTCTAATTAAAACCAATAGTTCCTTCCTGGTTCGGCATTTCCTCTTCAATATTGGGATTTGCTTGATACCCTACTGGTATGATACGGGTTTTTGGAGCTCCTCTTGAGCTAGCTAATTTTGCTTATGAATGCGCTCAAGAGTTATCTTCCCTTGGGACTTGGTATATAGAAAACTCTTCAAATAAGACAAGCAATTTTAGCACCTTCTTAATATATAGGGCTAGTTTGGCGTCTTTAGTCTGATATATCTGCTTTATCCAATTCACTGTTAGTTGGGATCACTAAAGATTTGAATTCGTGGGATTTTAAATTGCAAGACCAGAGTGAATCCTACTACCATCGATTCATATTCAACTATGTTATTTGTTGCAGGGAACCCTAGCTTCATTTCATAGTGTAGGCGATACCCATCGAGTGTGATTATGACATACCCTGCTCCAGTTCCTTGTTCATTTGATGCCCCATCCATAAATAGTTGTTATATGGGCTTTTGATCTCTCTCTTTCTCTGACTGTTCCTTAACAAAGTTTTTACATTCATTGATAAAGTCTAATGCATGCACTTTAACTGTTTTCGTGGCTGAAATTCAATGTCATATTGGCTAAGTTCAATTAGCCATTTTAATAGCCTCCATGAAGTCTCAGGTTTATGGAAAACATGTTTGAGTAGAAAGTTAGTCAATACGCTGATTGGATGTGCTTGAAAGTACGCTCTAAGTTTCCTTATTGTCGGTATCAAATAGTAAGCTAGATTTTCTATGACTGTATATCGAACCTCAACGTCCTTCAACCATCTGCTTACTTAATAAATGGGAAATTGAGTTTCATTTTCTTCTCTAATCAGCACCGAACTAATCGCATGTTCTGAAACCGCCATATACAAATATAGGCTTTCTCCATCCTTAGGGTTGGATAATATTGGTGGTCTTTCTAAACTATTTTTTAATTCTTGGAAGGCTTTCTTACAATCTTCTCCCCACTAAAAGTTCTTTCTTTTATTAATCACATCGAAGAAGGGGATGCATTTATCGGTTGCCTTAGAGATGAATCTGCTTAGGGCTATAATTCTACCATTCAAAATCATTACATCTTGTTGTTTTTTGGCTCTGTCATGTCTTTGATAGCTTGGATCTAGTTGGTATTGGCTTCAATTCCTTATGCGTTAACAATGTAACCTTAGAACTTTTCGGAATGAACTCCAAAACAACATTTATGAGGATTCAATCTTATTTGATACTTTTGGTAATACTTCAAACATTTCTTTAAGATCCTTAAGGTGATTCTGAGCTTCATGAGACTTCACTAGCATATCATCCACATAAACTTCCATATTTCATCTAATATGTTCCTGGAACATTCTATTGACCAATCTTTGATAAGTAGTTCCTGCATTCTTTAGCCCAAAAGGCATTGCTTTATAACATAAAGTTCCCCAATCGGTAATGAAGCATGTATGCTCTTCGTCTGTTTTGAACATGGGTATTTGATTATACCCTGAATAAGCATCCATGAGAGACAAATAGCTTATAACCACTAGTTACATCAACTAACCAGACTATTCTGGATAAAGGATAACAGGCTTTCGGGCATGCTTTGTTCAGATCAGTGTAATTGATGTTCACTATTTGCCATTTGCCTTTTTTACCAACACTGGGTTTGCTAGCCATTTTGGATAAAAAAGAACTTCTCAAATGAATCTATTTCAAGCAGCCTTTTAACATCTTCTTTCAAGGTGTCAGATCGAACCTTATCAAATTTCCTCTTCTTTTGTCAAACGGGGGTAACATTTGGATCAATATTTAGTGTATGGCACATAACTGATGGGTCAATCTCGATCAAATCCGAACGAGTCCATGCAAATACGTCTTTGTTAGCTTTATGAATTGAATTAAGTCTACTTTCAATTTTTTCTTCAATTCCTTTAGCACTCTAACTATCTTGGTTGAATCAGTTGGATCTATACATATCTCCTCAAGATCCTCTATAGGCTTTATCGTCTCCATTTCTCCTCAAAAATCCAATTCTGTAGTGATCTCACATTCTTCTATAGAGTTAACATCAGTCCTCTTCCTTTTGCTCCTAGGCGAGATGTACCATCCAAACATATGTTTATTTATTTTATTAGATCTTATTTTTGCTTCAAATGTTCGATGTAAAAATCCATCATCTAAAGGCTGAAAAATAGTAGAGTAATCATAATAAAAAGAGTACTCCTTTTTAATTGATCAAGAGTGGAAAAATATATTTTGCGGGAGCTAAATTGTTTTCCCCATATAGTACCCCAACCTCTTTTAGTCAAGAATTTCACCATTAGATATTTCAATGAGACAAAAGCATCCACCTAATCTAGTGCAAGGAAGCCAAAGAATGCATCGTAATATGATGGCTGGCTGATGATCACAAAAAAGTTTCAAAAATTCTACAGCATGGTGGTATTCCCATTTGTATTAGCAGCTTTACTTGCCCTACCGGAGTTAAACCTTTGTTATTGAACCTAAAAATAGGTTCAAGACTAGGTTCTAGCTTATCTTTTAGTACAAGAAATATGGTTATTTGCAATATTGTAAGTGGCTGAAACACAACATTTGAAATTGAAATGCAGCTCTTGATTATATTCAGGAAAGAAAAATATATTAAAATGCTACATCATATATTTATATCTACCGCTAAAATATTACAATGGCCGCCTAAAATGTTATTCTTTGTTGTGCATACCTTATCTTCATTTCAACTAAGCTTAAATTTTCCCATCCTCTAACCAAAAAAAAATTGGATCATTTTCACCTTAAATTGGATCCTAATTGCTAAGATCTGCAGCCACAACCCAACCTCCGAATCCAAAAGTGACAATGATCTAAACCCTAATTTCGAACCAATTCCTAACTTCAAATCCCCTTTTCTTACTAGGTTATATTTCTAAATCCTAATGTATTATTCTGGAAATTAGACCGAATTTCACGTATCTAGAATATTTGAAATTTTTATGCTTCTTATTTCTGCTTTTGCAGGTTGCTTCTTTTATAAGAGAAGAAAGATCCATAGAAAGGTATAAATAAGCCTTTAGATATATTTTTAAAGTTTGATCAACTTTCCTGAAGGTTTTATCAACAAAGCAAAAACCATGTTCTTCAACATTTTTCGAATCCAAGCAACCAAAAAAGTTCAGATTTTGGTCAATAAAGGAGTTACATCCTCCATTGCTACAAACTTGCTTTTTTCCACCAAATCCACCGACGTATGAATTGAAAACTGATGATTTGACTGGCCTTTTGACTATGGATTGATTCCCACATCGGGAAAATGTGGAAATAACTAAGATTTCGATGAGGAGAGGAAACCAAATAGTTGCTATGTATGTTAAAAATCCAATGGATACTTCTACTCTTTTGTATTCTCATGGAAACGCTGCTGATCTGGGCCAGATGTATGAGATTTTGATCAAGTTGAGCATTCATTTAAGAGTTAATCTCATAGGGTAATTCAATATTTTTAGCTGCCTTTAGATCTATTCTTTGTTTGATTATCATTTTAATAATAAGAGTTAGCTAAAGTTTAATTATTAATTTTGTCCGTTCTTTTTCGTTACTATTTGGATTTTTGGATTTAGTTGGGCTTACTTTATATGTTATGCCTATGCTCGGTTTGTAAGTTTAATAGAGTTTAGACTAATTATAGGGTAGAATTGTTAATTTATTGATTTCGTTACTTCTGAAAATGTTAAGTAGATAAAATTTATGTATGTAATCTGGTTAATTTTGGAATAGTTTTGTTGTTCGAGGAGTACGTGACAACTTTTTTCTTTGGTCATTTTATAGATTCAAGATCTGAGGTAAGAACAGGTATTTTGAAATTTAGTACAACAACTGATGTTTAGCATTATGAAGTTATATTGAATGAACTTGTTGATGACTTAGCTTTAGTATCAAAACTAAATTTATAGCTTGGTATAGGCTCCAATTTTTAAAGAAGTGGTAAAATTATATATTTTCTACATGATCTCTTTAAATATATTTTTCTACAGTACTGGTTTATGGGTATGTTGTCCACGTAGCTGTTTTAGTTTGGCACAACAATTCATTTTTTCTAAATGAAAATAAAATAAACTCATCCCCAATTTTTCATTTATACAGTCTAAAGATTAATACGTGGTTGAATAATTAGACTCGATATTGTTGACACTTTTTCATTAAAATGTTCCAACATCCAATAACTACTTGAGTTTAGCGAAGTAGGTTATTACATTATCACATATTTAGCAATAACATGCTAAATTTATAGAAGGATGTTTGTTGACTTAAACTTCAATTTCATGGTATTGTTTTAAATTTTCTACACAGCTAAATCATTATGCCAGTTTGGTTGCAGTCTGGTTGTACTTGTGTCACATGTCTTAATAATCTTTTTTGTAGAAAGGATGAGAACTGTGCGTAAATTATTAAAATTGATTTACTGAAATCATAATTCCGGTTAGTGTTTTTGTTGAAACTAGCGCTTAAAACTGGTATGTGATGGGCTTGCTTAGCTATAACAGACCTCTTTGTTAAAAAATTAATTAATTAATCTACTATACCTCATAAACCGGAGGAGGTAGTTACTGCATATGCTAATGGCTTGCTGGTATAGCCTGGAAGGCTACCGCTCATGCTAGTGGTAATCACTTCTACACATTAATGCAGAGCTAAATCCATTTATAAAATTTGATATAGGTTATACATGTTTTTTTGTACTTATGGTTACTTGACATCAAGTATGTCTTTCTAATAAAGCTGGCATCGAATCAAATATTTACTTGCATGTTAATAACAGAGATCTGCCAGTTTGGACATTAAAATAATATTAGACAAATGCGACATAAATTAACACATTAAGTTGTCGTGTATTTGAAACAAATGTGTTATATAATCTTTAATTTTGCTGAATTTAACTAAGGAGTCATAAATATCTTACAGGCATGCATAAATATACTAGAGGCATGCAAGTGGTGCTGTCTAGATTCACGAACAAAGTGAGGATATTTTTTACGGTTCTTTTCTGGATGTCATTATTCTTTTGGCGCATCCCAAAATAACAAGTATATATAACTTGTTTATACTGGCAAATTTAATTTTTATATAAGCTAACTGTAGGATCGATTTCATCCTGCAGGGGGGTGAATAGGGTGATACTATCAATTATAAAAGTTAATTGCGGAAGCTTATAAAATTTATTCAACACAGATCACAGAATAATAACAGCATAGATAACAGCAGAATAATAAATACAGAAATAGAACGATACAGAATTTACCCAGCTTCGGCAAAACTCTGCCTACGTGTTGCCCCCAAGGTTTCTACTAGAAATTAAGTAGTCACACACTTACACACGTAAACTCGCGACACCCGCTACTGACTAACCTAACTCTACGCTCAAAACCCTGCCACAACTCAGCCACTGAGTTGCGAATTCTCAAACTACGTCAAATAGTTTGTCCCCTAGTCACACGACTAGAATTTACAACGGTTTAAAAAGAAATCAAAAATTAAAAAACAATTAAAATTTAAATCAACCCTAATTTTAAACTAATGCCTTATAATTTATAAACTTTAAAAGCAAAAGAAAGGGTCGGCCCCTTTTTCCTTTTTTATATATTGTGGCTCGTTCCCTTGTATTTCATAATGGCGGCTTGCGTTTCTTGTTCGTCCCTCTTCCTTCAAAAATTAGGGCTTTCGTGCAAAATCGAAGATGCCGACTATGAATGATCAATTGAATAGACGGTTTAGCGTTTCTTTTCTGTCAATCGATAGTCTCTGTTAATTACTTCAACTGCTTCGAAATTGATCGAGTGCGAGATGGCTTCGGTATGTAATTTATTCCTTTTTGCTTTTCTGTTATGCTTGATTGAACTCGATTGCACCACGCCGATGATGAATCTGTGGGTTTATATATGGATTCGATCTCCTTTGTTTGCGTTCGTCTGATTTGTTCAACAATTTGCTTCGGCCATTTGATTTCGTTTTGATGCTTGAGATTTCTCTGACTTTTTCAATTCATGCGGTTTTGAACTGTGACTTGGTTCGATTCCTTGGTTGCTTGGTTATCACGGCACTGCTTGTTTCGTGGCCACCACGGCTTTTGTTTGAAACTGTTACATTTGATTTTATTTGAACGATGTTGCTTTCTTTTTTTTGTTTCCTGTAACTCCGGTATTTAACTTGGCTTTGTTTGAATTCAAAAAATGTGGTCTTTGATGTTGAGCCATTGTCTTGCTTGATTTGAAATTCTGGTGGCTGATCATCTCGATCCATTTCAATATTGCTGGCCTTGGTATATTTGTTTGCACTGCTTCTCAGTTTTGCTTCTGCACTATGCCTTGTTCTTGGTCGTAGCTGGACTTGTTGCCTTGATCATATTGACTTCAGCTTGTTTCTTTGACTTGGTTCATGATGACTCTTGTCATTTGAATTTATTTGTTTCCAGTTGCCATTTTACTGCTATGTGTTTTTTTGGTGTAACTGGACTTGTACTCGAGTCTACATTGTCATGTTCTTTATTGCACTATGCACTGTGTTTGACATGGTTGTTGTTGTTGCTGATATGTTGCTTCAGTCTTGTACCTGTAGTCTGTTTCATTCAGTTTGAACATCCATTGTGTTGTTAGTTCGAGTTGTATTATTGAAAACAACTTGATGGTTTGTGATTTTGTTGGGCCGAGTTCGAACTTGAGAACTTTTGTGTTGTAGCTGAGTTTACTGGTGCATAAGTTTGATGAGCTGCTGTCAATTGCATACATGTGTGATTGTGCATTCATGTTGTCAGACCTGTAGCATGCATTGTTCATGTCATTTTGATGGCTGTTTGGATATTTGTTGTATATATATGAGCTGCTTCATGCTTTATTGTGACCTTCATGTATACTCTGTTGGTTCATTGATGTTTGATGTGTTTATTCCTTTTTGTGGTTGTACTTGTATCATTACTGTTATTGGTTGTGCCTTGCTGTGTTGCCATATCTTTGGTGCACTTGGTCATTCGAGCCTTTGTGCTTTGCATTTGAGTTGAGTCATCGTAGTAGTGACTTGACCTTTGCATTTGGATTTGTTTTTCGAATTACACTTGAGTTGAATCCAGCTTGTAGCTAGGATTTGACTTTGTGACATTATGTTAATGCACTTGAGTTGAATCCGGTATTTTGGGTTTGACCTGTGCTCACCTGTCCCTGTAAATTTATCAAGTGTATATATCGCTGTGCACGGCCTTGTGGCATATACAGTGATACACTGTGTATGTCACAAGCTGTTCGTGTATGATGAATTGAAAATTAAATGATGACGAACAACCCAAATAACTGAGGCAAATATTATTTTCAAAATTCACATTTTGTTTTATACTGCAAAAATATTTCCTTTTCAATTTTACTGCGTCAATATTTATTTTTGCAGATTGCTCAAATGCTGGATTCATATTGGAATGAAGTTGAAGATAAATTATGAGTGAATGAGCGATATGTAGTGAGGACATTTGTAAATGAAAGATTGTGATGTAATTGAATTTATATTGTAATCAAAGTTATACTGTAATTGAAATTGAATATATAGTGAGAGCTTCAACTTTGTACTATTCAAAAATTGTAATAAATATTTGTTTGAATAAAATTACTTTTTGAATTCAAATTCTGTGTTATTTATTTTTATTCAGTAAATATTTATTTAATCTATGAAAAATAAAATAATACATAAACAAATACATTTACACCAATATATATATATATATATATATATATATATGTTTATTATCATCAAACAAAAATCATATAATCGCATATTCAACAATCTTCCCCATTTGATGATAACAAACATATATTTAAGATTTTGAATATGTTAAATGTATTTGATCATTGATATGCTCTAACTGCTCCCCCTTTTTAGATGCTTCCTCTCTACACAAAGCTCCCCCTACATATATGCATACAATTGAAAATATGCAACTGAGCCTAGATGCAAATGGAAAATATTTGACCTTTGCTTGATTTTATTTGACAAAATCTTAACTTTTCTCTCCCCCTTTTGTTATCAGCAAAAAAAGTAATAGTGTTAGAGAAAATAGAGATAAAGTGATCGATATTAATCCAACATTAAAACTCAATTGAATATAGATATTAAATTTCAATAAAAAATCAAACAAAAATCATAAATACTTTGTTAGGCGCATATTCCACTATTAGAATGATGGGAATGATGTCATCACATAAAACTATACAGTTGTGTCCATTTGTGGATATTTATATCAGGAATTTGAATATCAACTAACCATGCATAACCGTTAGAACTTTTAAATGAGATTAGTAGTATTCCAATTTTATTTTATTTTAAAAATGAATTCAAGTATCTTCTGACCACGCATAACCGTGAGGACTTTTAAATGGGATTAGAATCAACTTGTTTATTTTAAAAATCAATTTTTGACATGCGTTCCATACATACATAATCGTGAGGACTTTTAAATGAGCATGGAAGTACATAACAAATTCCAAGTAATTCACCCATGCATAACCGTGAGGACTTTTAAATGAGAGTGAATACTTTGGTATTTATTTATTTATTAAAAGGAATATAAAATGAAAAACGAATGATTCCTGTTTAAAGTACCACATATCGACAAACTATATTGAATTTTGATGAGTGATGTTCGTTAGAAATATGATAGAAACAGAGATGATCATGGAATTTTTTCCAACAAAAAGTTTTATTACTCCTATTTAAATTTCTAAAGAAATTTAGTAATTATACCGTCTCGAGTCATAATATATGATAAATATCAACACTCGTCACTTTTTCAATCACTATTTATCTTTTCGATAATTATTAGGGAGTCAGATTAGTCATAATAGTCATTTAAAATCAAATTCAAAAATAATTATAAGATCGATTTTTTAAAAATGACTGGTCTGAAAATATGGTCAAAAATGATTTTCTCGAAGGGTTTTATAAGAAAAATTTCTGCTATTTGAAAATTATTTGAAATGAAAAAAAATATGCAAATATTTTCTTTGAAAAATGATGCAGTTACTAAATGTCTCAACAAAAATTACGTTCCTCTAGTAATTTTTCGATCAACTAGATTATCAGTGTAATCTGCATCTGAATTTCTCTTTCACTCAAAATTATCATTAATTGAATTTGATTCACCAAACCATGAAGTGTGCAACAGAATATCTCAAAATCAATTTTAACAGCTTTTTAAGTGACATTCTCTTGAATTTGAATTGAAGCCGTGTTAATAATCAAAAACCGTGAATATAGAGTTAGCCATATTGTAACCAAATGTATTATCATCCAACAAAACACTATTTTTAATCCAAACTAATATATATGAAGTAATCCAAAGAATCTAGAGATTTTTATAGTGTTTTTGGCATAAGAATATAATTTGCCAACAATTTTGAATAAGTCAGATCAAAATCATCATTATTTCATCATCTCATTATTGGCTGATTTTACTTAGTTTACGGTGCAGATTATCACATTTAATATATCGTTCAAATAAATATACCATTACCTGTTTTACCTTTACGATATTTTTTATTGTTGTTCATTGTGATTCTGTCACCTTTATACTAGGCTAAGGAACTTTTCTATGTCGCCCGTTGTATTTTTGGAACAGCCAAAATCCAGATAACACTGTTGTTGTTCCTTAGCCTACCACCACACCTACACGATGAAAGATTTTTGTGACATATTTGTTTTTATAGGTCCATGATTGTTAGTGGAAGAATATATTGAAAAATAAGTTTGTGGAGACCCAAAACTATTTATATATGTTTCTTTCGGCACCAAATTTGTTTAACTTTGAGAATTTTATATTTGTGCCTTTTGTAACCCAAATTGGTATAGTTTTCACATGTTTGGGTCGATACCAACAATTATTGTGATTGTGTCCATATTTTCTACAAATTGTGCACATAGAATTGACTTGATTAATATCATTTCTAACATTTTTAGATTGATAATATCCAAGTCCTTGTCTAACCGTATTAACAGTTTGCTTTCCTAATAGCATATTGAACGATTTTTCACTTTTTGAAAATTTATCTAAAGTCGCTGACAATTGTTGGTCTTGTGTTTTGAGAGATTCATTTTCGTTTAACAATTGTGTGCACTTTTTGATAGAATTCTATCCTAGTATTTTCACTTTCTTTCAAAATCAGAATTTCATTTTCAAGTGATTTTATATTGATTTCTGATTTTTTAATTTCTTCTTCGAATGTTGGACACTTATCACACTTAGGGATCATACTTTGATAGTTTTTAACTAATTGGTCAAGTTGTTCATTTAATTCTATCAAAGTATCTTTTTGTGATTCAAGCTTGGCATACTTCTCCCTAAGTCGTTCAAAACAGCCATTTACTTTGTGGAAATAAATAAGCAATTCAGAGTGAGTAAGTTTTGATACCTCGCTTGGCTCGTCATCGTCGCTATCAGTTATATTCCCTTGAAGGCACATATCTGCTTTCTCACTCTCACTGCTAGTACTTAGATTATCTTCATCACTTGTATTCCACGTGGCTGCAAAACATCTTATTTTTGATTTCTTTTTTTTGTCGAGTTGAAATCGGGGATAATTGGGCTTGATATCGCCGGGTTTGTTGCAAATGATCCTGTGTTCTTCCAAGTTGTCTAGTGCTTTGATTATTCTGCTTTTCAAATGTTGATTTGGAGCTGGATTTCTATATTTGTGGTTCCTCCTTTTGAATTTCTTCATTATTAACGCCAGCTCAGCTGCTCCATCATCATCATCCTCATCACAACTGCTTTTTACCAGTCCTGTTAAGCATATTTCTTTAACTGAGTCTATTGTGGAGGATTTCTCATTGCTGTTGACATTTGCACCATATATTGCATCGAATGTATTCAAGATTTCCTGTGCATTTTCACAATGAGGGATGACATTAAAATTATCTTGATTAATATGAGAACATAATAAATGCATAGCAAGAGCATTGTCGATTATATCACAACCATTTTCAATAATATTCAACATTTCATATTAACAGATTTCAAATAAAATTCCATTTTTAATTTACAATTCAAAAAATCTGTTCCATCAAAAACAGGAGGAATAATATTGGAACGACCATCAACAAAAGTAGCCATTTTAAAAGTTCAATTTTTTTTTTAAAAAAATTGGTTTTTGAAAAATCAAAATATTTTTTTTAAAACAAAAATGGCTATTGTACCGAGCTCTAATACCACTGGTAGGATCGATTTCACCCTAGAGGGGGGGTGAATAGGGTGATACTATCAATTATAAAAGTTAATCGCGGAAGCTTATAAAATTTATTCAACACAGATCACAGAATAATAGCAGCACATATAATAGCAGAATAATAAATGTAGAAATAGAACGACACAGAATTTACCCAGCTTCGGCAAAACCCTGCCTATGTGCTGCCCTCAAGGTTTCTACTAGAAATTAAGTAGTCACACGCTTACACACTTAAACTCGCGACACCCGCTACTGACTAACCTAACTCTACGCTCAAAACCCTGCCACAACTCAGCCACTGAGTTGCGAATTCTCAAACTATGCCATGTAGTTTGTCCCCTAGTCACATGACTAGAATTTACAACGGTTTAAAAAGAAATTACAAATTTAAAAACAATTAAAATTTAAAACAACCCTAATTTTAAACTAATGCCTTATAATTTATAAACTTCAAAAACAAAAGAATGGGCTGGCCCCTTTTTCCACTTTTATATTATTGTGGCCCGTTCCCTCGTATTTGACAATGGCGGCTTGTGTTTCTTGTTCGTTCCTCTTCCTTCAAAAATTAGGGCTTTTGTGCAAAATCGAAGAAGCCGACTATGAATGATCGATTGAATAGATGGTTTAGCGTTTCTTTTCTGTCAATCGATGGTCTCTGTTAATTACTTCGACTGCTTCAAAATTGATCGAGTTCGAGATGGCTATGGTATGTAATTTATTCCTTTTTGCTTTTCTGTTATGCTTGATTGAACTCGATTGCACCATGCTGATGATGATGCTGTGGGTTTATATATGGATTCGATCTCCTTTGTTTGCATTCGTCTGATTTGTTCAACAATTTGCTTCGGCAATTTGATTTCGTTTTTGTAACGACCCTGAATTTTGGACCTGTTTATTTTAATAAATATTTAATCTGATTAAATATTATGTGAACTTATTATTTTCAAATGGATATGATTTTGGAAATAATCGCTATTTGTTTATATAAATTTGTTTTTTAAAAGAAAATTTGATCCTGAAAATTTAAATAAAACTTCTTAATCATATTTACGTTACATAATTGGAGTAAAATACTGTACTTTGTTACCATTTGGAAATATACATATGAATGTTAATGTTTAAATTTAAAATCTAATTCTTAACAAAATAAAATATAAATGTAAAATATAAATGTAAAATATAAATATAAAACAATAAATAAAATATGTGTATATAACTTAATTTAAATAAGTAATAGTAAAGTACAAATAGAAATGAATACAAATATAAGTAAGAAATCATTTTAATATGACTTGAACATTGATAGTTAAATATAAAATACAAATGTAAAATTTAAAATAAGAAATAAGTAATTAAGATTTCATACAACATAATTTGACAATTTGTAAACAAAGCTAAAATAAGAATAAGGTATAGAAACACAAAGATAATATAACGAAATCAATTGTAAACTAGAAGTTAACAAAACAAAATATTTCATATATAAATTAACAACAACTATATGACAATTATTCAAGTTATAAGTAATGAAACAAATTATTTTCAAACCAAACCAAAGTCAAAATAAATCTGACCCAAATATATTCATTATTCAAGCAAGCAATTAATAAAACATTTTTTTTACACAGTATCTTCACATATAAATCTAAACATAAAGTATAAAATAATTAAACAAATGTTTTCAAAGCAAACCAAAAGTGAAAAAAAGAAACATGACTCATATGTGAAATATTTGAAAACTAATAACAAGACAAATATCAAAAAGTAGCTAACTGCATATATACAAATTCAAGTGTTGCCTGCAAAGTACATACTTTCATATAAATATATACATACAACAAATCTTGATTTTGATATGCAGACATATTAGGCAAACAAAACATAAATTTCTATCAACTCAGCTAAACATAATTATGATATATATAAAGAACTTGACAAATTGTCTTAATACAAGTACTTTCAGCTTCATGCTACTTGCTGGGTACATAGCCTCATACAAACACATACAATATTTTCACAGTACAACATAATTATAATTATGTAAACTAATTGAACAACACATCAATTAATGCTCCTCTGTTCGAGCATATCTTTGTGCCTATTTAAGATTTGCAAATCTTTATTTTTGCAGTGAAAAGATGTGATCAAAATACATAAAACAGAGGATAGTATGTACATAAGCAATATGTTGTCAGTAAGTAAATATGTATTATGTATAACCTGTAGGAGATTATGCAGGCAAGTGATCAAAATATCTATGTATTAATGGATTAAGTGTAGACAGTTAGTACATTAGCATTTAATGTTTAGCATCTCAGCAAAACATTTGGGTCAAATTCAAGAAATCATATCAGCCTTATATATAAAAAGAAAAGAAAAGAAGCATGCCTGATAAAACAAAATTGAACAGTGTACTTATAGGTAACACCTAACCTGGTTGACTCCTTTCCATTTACATAACTTCCTATCTCCTATATATCTATGTGTGTATGCATCCTTTATTTAGTTGTAACATAAGTATACCTGAAAGAAAGAAAAACGCAAACAAACTCAACAGCAAAACAGAAAGAGCTTCAGGAAATTCGAAACTGTAGTTCTTCAACAAATCTGTGCTTTTTGTTTCAACTACTTTCTGGTGAGTAAACATTTTTTTTTAAATTTTTTTAAGTTAATTAAAATCAATTTAAACTTTATTGATAATTTGGATTGTGTTTACTACAGTTTGTAAATGGTTGTGTGACTTTCTGTGTTTTCCTATAGTTGGTTCTGGATTTGCCTATATTGTGCTAAAATTTAAACCATCCTTATTTAAATCATGGATAGGCTTTGATTCTCAACAAAATAAGATATAAAACTTAAATTAAGTTTTTGTAAAGGTTGATTAAACCATTTTATAAATTATGTCACTGTGATATTGATATTCAGTTATTCAAGTGATAGATGATAAAAGTCGACTGTTGTAAATTATTGATTCAGGTTTATATTTTGAATCCTTATGTAAATTGATGATTTTTGAAACAAATAGAAAGATTTTTAGTGTAGTAATGAAGGAACAGTACTCAAGTGAATGAAATTTGTATTGTTATCAATATCCAGTGATTTAATTAACTAAATGCTCAAATTTCGATTGAAGTAAACTTAAACATCGATGAGCACATAAAAATTATCAGATAATTTTTATATTAAGTAAATTAAGGAATTGAGATCAATGTAGGGTTTTTGCCCAAAATTTTAACCTGCTTGTAAATGCGTCGAGCTCGCCATTCTTGTGTGACCGAGCTGCTTGAAACTTCGAGAAATGAAAAGGTGGGGTGTTGTCGAGGTGCAGTCAGAAATTGAGGGCTTCTGGTGGTCACGGCGGCGGTGACGAGGTGTTTATGTTGAAGGGGTTGAGCTCGGCATCTGGGTCGACTGTTGTTTTTTTTGATTCGACTTTCCTGAAGACAATTCGATTTTGGGTTTCGAATATGCGCGTGTTTGGTGATGTGTCTGAGTCGCTGGTGTTCGTCGAAGTTGGGTGGAGGCGACGTGCACGTGCACGGCATGGAGGAGGAAGTCGAACATTGTGACAATGGAGATCCCTCGAGTCGTGCACGAGATTATAGGTTGGAGCTTCGGGTTTGAGTACGAGTTTCTGGGTTGAACCTGATGCTTTAGTTGTCTTCTTATTTTTAAACTTAAAAAAAAATATAAGAAGAAGAAGGGGAGCGTACTGGAAGACCCGGGGAAGAAGTGTGAACGACTCGAAGTATACACGGTATTTCTTAGGGGAGGACTCGGGTTCTTATAATCCTCAGGAAGAAGTATATTAATAGTAAGGTTTTGTGAATCTTGTTTTAACAGTAAACCTGGAAGAATGTTTAACAGATTTAAATACAAGTTTTAAGTTATTAGGTTAATAAGTAACCATGTATTTAACATTTAATTATTATTTTTAATAATTAAATTAAGTATGAAATGGATTAACATTAAAGTTTGTAGTCCATTCTATTTTCAAAATTTTAAAGAAGACTTTTAATGTTTAATCAAGTTGGGCAAGTTAATGTCAATAAACTATTTTTAAAATAAAATAAATAGTTAATTAAGAATAATTACTTTACAATTGTAATTGAGGATTAAGTAATGATTATGTGGTTAATAAAGTGTAATTAACTACTTATGATAATTAATGAATGAATTAATAGTTAATTAATTAAGTAATCTAATTAAGAATAAATTAACAATTTACTAAGTAATTAGTACTAAATAAATGAATAATTAAGTTTTATTAAGATGTTAATTTATAATTAAAGAATAGTTAATTAAGTAATTAAGGTTAAACAAATTGATTAAGTGATTGAGTAATTAAGGGAATTAATTACTATTTGTATTTAATGAAGTTTATGATGAATTATTAAGTAAATTAATTAAGTTTAATTAATACAATAATTTTTGATGATATGATAAGTATAATTATTTGAAGAAGAAATTAATGATAATGACGGGATGAAATTGACTGAGGATAATTTAATAGTGGAAGTAATTTGAGAATAATTACTTTGGGCAATTAATCAAGGGATTGATACTCAGTTGAGGAGTAATTAAGTGATGTGATAAGAGTAATTAAAGGTGGTTGATTACTGAATAGTATTTATCAGGGGTGATTAATAAATATAGTTTAATTGAAAATTAATTACTTAAGGTAATTAATTTAATACAGAATAATGAGATTAAAATGTAATTAGTAATCATTAATAAATATAAATAATAACAAGGAATTAAAGAGTAATTAATTTGTATAATTAAGAAGTAATGTAATGTTTGTACTTGAAAGTTAATTTCTATATTTGGATAAGATAATTAATTTGTGAAAATAATTAAAAGATGATTACTTGAATAAAATTTAATGTTAATTAATCAAGTGTGATTAATTTATTAATTGATTGATAATTGGTCAATGGTTATATAAGCAAGATTTAAATGGTTAAGTAATTAATTTAATTTACTTTAAATTAATTAGAGATGCAAGTAATTAATTTAATTTATTTTAAATTAATTATAGCTGATATGATTATTTATGTATGAATGGATGATATTGTTTGTCTTGAATGATTTGAGATTTCTAGTTTGAGATAAATGATGCTATATGAAATGTATGCTTGATTGAAATATGATGATAATATGAATTATCTGTTGTGATGATAATATTGATTATCTGTTTATAATGTTGATTATCTATTGTGATATTGTGAATTATCTATCTGTGTGTATATGGATAATTGAAATTGAATTGTTTAAAACTCTAAAACAACTTGGCCCTAAAAGACACGTTTTGGATTTTGATGAGACCGGGATCGGGTTTCCACATTCGGACATTCGAAAACCACATCGATCCAAATTAACGATAGGTCGTGATTCTGATGTGAAGATGAAGATTCTGAATGCAAGGGTTGTCGTCGTTAACTCTATGGGTGATTCCAAAAGGAGTGTAACGAGATAATGCCTTCGGTTTCGTTCGAACCCGGAACGAACTTGTATGGATTGAATGCTTTCAGCACATCGTCAGGCGGGCGATGAGCATTCTAAGAATAATGTTCTACAAAGATAATCGTAGCCTCATGCCTCATCAACCGGGAATGGCTAAAACAAGGGAGATGCAGCAAGGTTAGGTGGGTCATGCCCAAGCAGGACAAGATATTTCCCCTGTCTAGATGTCCCTTTTAATTTCGGCTGTGTGGGCGGTTGGTTCGCGACATCTGCTGGGGTTTATCTTGTTCGGGACTGTTCAGTAAGGAATGGTTCCGTCCTTGTGTTGTAGGGGAGCGGGCGTACTCCTCGGTACGGTGATCTAGGCCCCGTACTGTGACGGGCGGTACCCCAGTAGCCCTGCCATTGTATGGAACCCATTTTCCAATAAGTGCCCACGGTTTTGATTGTATTACCCACTTTTGTGGCTAGTAGCTGGAATTTAATAATGTATCAATTTCGGCTATTTTCTATTTACTTGAAAACCCTAGACACTATTATAATATCACAGAATTTCCTATGAAATGTTTTGGTTAGCGTAAGGTAAAAACTTACCCGTATTTATGTGTGGGGAGTCTTACGTGATACCTTTATTTTCAAATGTTTTTCAAGTTAAACAACCTTAAACTGTTTACTCATACCAGACCCATGTTTGACCCGGAGTTTATATTCTGTGTTTTCATAAACTCTTGGGTACTCAAATTTTACGAGTACCAAGTGATGGGTTCTTGGATTGTTGAGTTCGGAAGGAGCTTGGAACTGGAGCCCAGACGTATATAGATATCTACATAGTTCCGCTGTGTTGGTTAGAATATCATATATAGTGTGATGTATGTAGTGACTGATGTATATAAAATTGTCAAGTGTAAAATATTGTATAACTCTGATATTTGTAAAACTATGAAATTGTTATGTGATGTATTATATTTTATGCCATTCCGCTATGAGATTCCGTGATTGTTGTTCTTTCTTTCTCTTTCTTTTCTATTTCTACCCCTTTCTTTCTTATTGATGATACGTCTTTCTGGTAGTAGAAGGGCGGGTCGTCACAGTTGGTATCAGAGCTGAAAGGTTAAGTGAGAAACTTGGCTCTGGTGGAGATTACTCATTAGAGATAGAGTCGGTAGTACTCTAGAATGAGTCTGAGCGTAATAGTAGATATGAGCGCGTACTTGTTAGTGAATATAAAATGGTTTTATATTACGTTGATTGATTTATTAAGTGGTATATGAACCTTCGTCAGTGCAGTCTGCACAACTGTACCGAAGGGGTTTCTAAACACTTGAATAGAACAATTCGACATGATACTGTTTTCAAAGGTGGATGATAGTGTTAATAGACAAATAGGATTAAATTTTTTTACAATGGCTTGTGTAACCAAGGGAAGTATGAGATTGAATTTGGAATTAAAGTTAAAAGTAAAGTTAAAAATGAGAATTTATTTTGGATTAAGTTTAATTTAATATTAGAATTAAACTAATGATTAAAAATATAATAATAATAAGGATATAAATAAATTAATGAAGTACATCAAATTTACAATGGAAATAAATTGGATTGGAAATAAAAGTTTGGTTGAGATTAACTTAAGCTTACTAATTAAATTTTAAATTTAAGATTGAAATGAAATGAATTGAGATATGGATAGTATTAAATGAAATTAAGTTCTTATTTAATCAAATCCAAGTGGGTTGGTAGATTAAAGAGAATAGTATGGTGCTTAATTTAATGGAAGCCAAGATAAACAAATTGAATTGGAATAGAATTCAGTTGAGTTATAGATGATGCTAAATAAATTAAATTCTTACTTAAATAAATAAAGTAAGTTGAAATGGAATTGAATTGGAATAAATATGTTCCGATAACTTGTAAGGGAAATTGGCAACACACTGATTAAGAATATTTTGGCTGTAGTGGAGTGTTCAATCTCGAGTTAAAATAAAACATGAATATATTCAAGCTTAAATTGGGTAAAATGTGAGATATGAATGCAAGCCTTACAAAATAAGATTGTTTTGTATTTAGAAAATGAAATTAAAATCCAAACTTGAATTATAAAATAAAATTAAACGCAGATAAAATAATAAGATGATTTTTGAGGATAAAATCCAAATTTGAATTTGAAGATAAAATCCAACTCAGGTATGGATGAAATAAAGATGGCCTTCGATTTAATCTTAACAAAATGAATGGAAGTTGATCTTATGAGTATCACATAAATTGGAAATAAATTTAAGTGTGAAATTGAAATAAATAAATTAACCTAAGAATAAACTTTATAGAAGCGTAGCTTCGAGGAAAGTGAGAGTTGTTTTGGTAAAAGCTTGAATAATTTAAATTGAATAAAATAAAATCTTTATTCGAATAGAAATAGTTGAATAAGAAATTAAATTTGTATAAATAAATTCGGATGGCTTATCAAAAGAATTTAAATATTTGAAATAAAAAGTGTACTTGTTTAATACAGATAAGATCTGGGGTTTAAAGTGAAAATGAATGTGATTAAGAGTAACTGGATGTAGTGTGGTGAATAAATAAATTTGTGACTCTTAAAGTTAAAGAGTAAAATGATAAGCCAAAATAAAATTATTTTGTACTTGGAAAATGGAATAGACATACAAACCAGAATTACAGACTAGAAATGAACTCAAGAACTATAATGAAGTGATTTTGTGATGAAATCAAATATTGAATTGGAAGTGGAAATAAGCTAATTTGAAACAAATTAGTAAATTAAGTATGTAAATGAAATTGGAATTGGTCAGATAAAAGTTGGATGGTGAATTAATAAAATTTGATTGTAAATTAAAATGAATGGGAGGCTGAGACCTTGAGTTATATATATATATAAAATTCCACTTGGATTGGTGTTGTATCTTATAGGATTGAGTTGCCAGAACGGATATCTGGAATTCATAATGTATCCCATGCATCTCATCTTGGAATTTTGTTTAGGATTCATCATTAATTGTAGAACCAGTAGTTCAGGGAGATTTGGAAGTCAAGCGGAGTTTGACTGTAGTCAGGAATCCTGTTCGGATTGTTGATTAAGACAAAAGGCAACTCGGGAGTAAGTAGTGAAGCTTGTTGAGTGCAGTGGAGCGAGAATCTCAGTGATTGCACCTGGGAGACTTTGGATAGTTCTAGGGAAGTTTATCCGGATTCGTGTTCGGATAACTAGTGTTGCTTGTTAGGATAAACTGTTTGATTGTTTTCTATTGTATGAATGATATGAATGGTTAGTATAACAGCTTTTAAATTATCTTTGTTTTAAATTTCGGGGACGAAATTCTTTTAAGGGGGGAGGAATGTAACGACCCTGAATTTTGGACCTGTTTATTTTAATAAATATTTAGTAAATATTTATTAAAATAAACAGGTCCAAAATTCAGGGTCGTTACATTCCTCCCCCCTTAAAAGAATTTCGTCCCCGAAATTTAAAACAAAGATAATTTAAAAGCTGTTATACTAACCATTCATATCATTCATACAATAGAAAATAATCAAACAGTTTATCCTAACAAGCAACACTAGTTATCCGAACACGAATCCGGATAAACTTCCCTAGAACTATCCAAAGTCTCCCAGGTGCAATCACTGAGATTCTCGCTCCACTGCACTCAACAAGCTTCACTACTTACTCCCGAGTTGCCTTTTGTCTTAATCAACAATCCGAACAGGATTCCTGACTACAGTCAAACTCCGCTTGACTTCCAAATCTCCCTGAACTACTGGTTCTACAATTAATGATGAATCCTAAACAAAATTCCAAGATGAGATGCATGGGATACATTATGAATTCCAGATATCCGTTCTGGCAACTCAATCCTATAAGATACAACACCAATCCAAGTGGAATTTTTTATATATATATAACTCAAGGTCTCAGCCTCCCATTCATTTTAATTTACAATCAAATATTTATTAAAATAAACAGGTCCAAAATTCAGGGTCGTTACAGTTTTGATGCTTGAGATTTCTCTAAATTTTTCAATTCACGCGGTTTTGAACTGTGACTTGGTTCGATTCCTTGATTGCTTGGTTATCACGGCACTGCTTGTTTCGTGGCCACCACGGCTTTGGTTTGAAACTGTTACATTTGATTTTATTTGAACGATGTTGATTTCTTTTTTTTGTTTCCTGTGACTCCGGTATTTAACTTGGCTTTGTTTGAATTCAAAAAATGTGGTCTTTGATGTTGAGCCACTGTCTTGCTTGATTTGAAATTCTGGTGGCTGATCATCTCGATCCATTTCAATGTTGCTGGCCTTGGTATATTGGTTTGCACTGCTTCTCAGTTTTGCTTCTGCACTATGCCTTGTTCTTGGTCGTAGCTGGACTTGTTGCCTTGGTCATATTGACTTCAGCTTGTTTCTTTGACTTGGTTCATGATGACTGTGGTCATTTGAATTTATTTTTTGCCAATTGCCATTTTACTGCTATGTGTTTTTTGTTGTAACTGGACTTGTACTCGAGTCTACATTGTCATGTTCTTTATTGCACTATGCACTGTGTTTGACATGGTTGTTGTTGTTGCTGATATGTTGCTTCGGTCTTGTACCTGTAGTCTGTTTCATTCAGTTTGAACATCCATTGTGTTGTTACTTCGAGTTGTATTATTGAAAACAACTTGATGGTTTGTGATTCTGTTGGGCCGAGTTTGATCTTGAGAACTTTTGTGTTGTAGCTGAGTTTGCTAGTGCATAAGTTTGATGAGCTACTGCCAATTGCATACATGTGTGATTGTGCATTCATGTTGTCAGACCTGTAGCATGCATTGTTCATGTCATTTTGATGGCAGTTTGGATATTTGTTGTATATATGAGCTGCTTCATGCTTTATTGTGACCTTCATGTTTACACAGTTAGTTCATTGATGTTTGATGTGTTTATTCCTTTTTGTGGCTGTACTTGTATCATTACTATTATTGGCTGTGCCTTGCTGTATTGCCATATCTTTGGTGCACTTGGTCATTCGAGCCTTTGTGCTTTGCATTTGAGTTGAGTCATCGTAGCAGTAACTTGACCTTTGCATTTGGATTTGTTTCTCGAATTAAACTTGAGTTGAATCCAGCTTGTAGCTCGGATTTGACTTTGTGACATTATGTTAATGCACTTGAGTTGAATCCAGGGCTTGACCTTTGCTCACCTGTCCCTGTAAATTTATCAAGTGTATATATCGCTGTGCACGACCTTGTGGCATATACAGTGATACACTGTGTATGTCACAAGCTGTTCGTGTATGATGAATTGAAAATTAAATGATGACGAACAACTCAAATAACTGAGACAAATATTATTTTCAAAATTCACATTACTGCAAAAATATTTCCTTTTCAATTTTACCGCGTCAATATTTATTTTTGCAGATTGCTCAGATGCTGGATTCATATTGGAATGAAGTTGAAGATAAATTATCAGTGAATGAGCGATATGTAGTGAGGACATTTGTAAATGAAAGATTGTGATGTAATTTAATTTATATTGTAATCAAAGTTGTACTGTAATTGAAATTGAATATATAGCGAGAGCTTGAACTTTGTACTATTAAAAAATTGTAATAAATATTTGTTTGAATAAAATTTCTTTTTGAATTCAAATTCTGTGTTATTTATTTTTCTTCAGCAAATATTTATTTAATCTATGAAAAATAAAATAGTACATTAACAAATACATTTACACGAATATATACTATATATATATGTTTATTATCATCAAACAAAAATCAAATAATCGCATATTCAACACTAACAAATTTATAAATTTGTACTTGTAAGAGCATCCCAATATAACATGTTTATAAATAACTAGTTAATTATGCTTTATAAAAGTTAAACGAGTCTATAATAACAACAACAATAATAATAAATTAACCAAGTTTATAAAAATTAGCTAAGTTTTATAAAAATTCAACAAGCTTATAAAAGTTAACCAAGCATTATAAAAATAACTACATAATAATAATAAATTTTATGAAAATGAACTAAGTATAATAATAATAGACAATTTCATAAAAATTAACTAAGATTTATAATAATAACAATAATAAGTTAACTAAGATTTATAATAATAATAATAATTAAACGAGTCTATAATAATAATATATTAACTAAGTTTATAAAATTTAACTAAGTTTTATAAAAATTCAATAAGTTTATAAAATTAACTAAGTATTATAAAAAATATAACTAAATAATAATTATACTAATAATAAATTTTATGAAAATTAACTAAATATAATAATAATAACAAATTTTATGAAAAATTAACTATATAATAATAATAATAATAATAATAAATAATTTTATTAATATTTACTAAGATTTATAGTAGTAGTAGTAATAATAATTAAACGAGTGTATTACAACAACAACAACACCAACAACAGCAATAATAAATTAACTAAGTTTTACAAAAATTCGATAAGTTTTTAAAAATTAACTAAGTATTATGAAAACATAACTAAATAATAATAATAATAATAACTACTCAATATTAACAATAATAATAAATTTTATAGAAAATTAACTAAGTTACATAGTTGTCAAGGCGAAAAGGCCCCAAAAAGCCCCAGGCTCTCGGTTAGCGCTTTTTTGCGCCTTTTTAGCAAAAAAAACTGCACTTAGAAAATGCACAAAAACTCAATTTTTGTACTTCAAAAAGTTGCGTGGAAATACAATATTGAGAATAAAACATCATACGGTTATCATAAATAAAATTAAGAAGCCACAAAGTAATTCAAATTCGAGCAGCTATGGCAAAAGTCGGGTGGCGGCAACAATTTTGAATCCAAGGTTTTTGTTTTGTTCGAGAACGATGTATCTTACGTTTGATACTGAAGCAAGGTTGAAAGAACACCTGTTTTGTTTACGGTTGGATTTTGGAATTCAATTGGGATCCATATTGGGTCAAATGCTAAAATTTTAATTTCTCTTCAATAATGCTGCACAAGGTGTACTTTTTTAGCGTTTCACAGGTCGAGCGCATTGGCGCCTTTGGGGCTTTTTTAGCGCCTAGGATCGTCGGTGCTTTGAAAGGTAAAAAAGCCTCAGGCTGGCACCTAGTGCTTTTTGGCGCCTTGGCATGCCTAGGCAAGGTATTTAATAACTATGACTAAGTACAATAATAACAACAACAAAAGATAATGACAATAATAAATTTTATAATAATTTAACTAAGTATAATAATAGTAATAATAATAAATAGTTTTACAAAAATTGACTCAAATATATAATAATAATAGTAAATTAACTAAGATTTATGATGATAATAATTAGTTAACTTAGATTTATAAATATTAAACTTAAAAAGTTCATAACAATTAACTAAGTATTCTAAATATCTGATAGATATCGAGGCTGTGTTTGTACAATGATATATCCTGACCTATTCAGTTCACTGTATGGTTCTATCCTGAAGCGGGGATGGCAAGGAAACATAATGATATTCACTGTATGGTTCTATGCTTTAGGAGTTACCTCAAGTGTTTAAAATTCAATTTATGGACTATAACATGTAGTGCCATAACTGATACTCATACATTGTAATTTGTATCATGATAAGTAAAGCAAACAAAATCCTACTAAGAAAATAATGTTTAAGAAACATGTGTAAAAGATCAAGAAAGCTTTGTTATAGGCAAAGAAATTAGCGAACATATTGCAAAGTCATCACCATATATCTGAGCACTAAAACAATGAAGATACCAAAGCAGGTAATGAAAGAACTAAAGTCGGTAGTAGTAAGAAAATTCATATGTTGAGCATTAAGCCAAAGCATCATTTTAGCTAGAGAACCAGAGATACAGAATAAAAAAAATACATGGTTTTTATCTTATTCAACATAAGAAGTCATGCAAATAAAGAAATACGAAAACAAAGATTTTTTGGCCGTATAATAATTTCCAAAATATTTTTAGGAACCATCTTTTAGTTTTTGGACTTACCATGTATCGGTGGCCAAATGGAAATTCCATAATCTGTACATGGAAGTTATAGTGAAACTCCTCTTTGCATTAAATCCCAATGGATGTAAATCTTCAGTACCATTTTCTTTGCATCATCGTCTTTATGTCTAGAAAAAAAAGATGGATGTTTTGTACTTTTCCTTTCCTGGTCTCCTGATGTTGAAGTTCAATTCTTTTGAGTTCTTCAAAATTATAGTTGCGTCTATCTATATAACAAAATAGTGAACTTCGTATTCCATATATCGTTGTAGTCTCAACTTCTCTTCAGGGTTTGGTTTTTGAATTATTTCATCTCTTGTCAATAAACACTTGCATCAACCTATTATTGCATTAAGATTGAGTTTTGCAGTTCCTATTTTATATATGTTAATGAACTGTAATGTTCCATGATCCCTAACATTGTACTTTTTCTGTTTCATCTATTATTGTATTTGTAGATGTGGTGTTCTTCCAAAATGGAATGCTTGACCCTAGGTTTTAAAGTAAAGGTATAAAGGATGCCGATCAAGTTTTAGTTTACTTTGCTGTGTAAAAATTCGAAGAGCCTCCTACTGATGGGAAACTGATACAATTCCCAAAGGCTTGACAGCTGCGTTTGGAAAATGGGCATCCACTGTAGCATCTCAGTTACTCAAAGGAGATCTCTCTTGCAAGGTACAAAATTTCTTTCAATTTTATAATAGGGTAAATTGCATAAATGTGATTTTCACTATTATTACTAGATAGTCCATCACTAGGTCGATGCATGTAAGTGTCAAGTACCCTGGATTTGAGCAGTCATTATTCAATATCCTGGAATTTTAACGTTTCATTCTTTTTAAGTTTATTATGTAATTCTTGGTGACATGACTGTGATGACACAATAGTGAAGATCATGTTTATATAATGGTCTATCCCATATTATTGAGTCATTAGCTAGTAGGATTATTCTCAAATGTATTTATGATTTCATCGTTATTAGTGGCATCCACAAGGGCATGACTAGTGCCACACAGTTAGATGACCCCATTATTGTAGGTCATATAATGTTGCATTATATTCAATGTTTTTAAATTTTCTTGAAAGATCAAACTTCTAGACTAACTTTTTACCTCTCGCAAGTCGCCAGTATATGTTATGTATGTCGTTCAGTTACAGTTATTCCCTAAGAGGTTCCCTACATGTCTATTTTTACATGAGCAAACTAGACAGACTAGGCAATCTGTTTGAATAGATCAAACATAGTCATCCTTATTTATTTCACAATTTTTTTTCTTCCTTGTGAAAATATTTAGGTTCTTGAGAAGGATGCTTTTGAGAGACAGATGTTAGAGAAACTGATATCGATTTCAGCATTCATGCTTCTTAGAGCTCGCCATCCAGGAGCTACTGTTGGCACTATAGAAGAGAGTATCGGTCCAATGTGCATATTCAATCATTTTCCCTGATTATATTTAATACAATCTCTACTTTTACTTATTTGTTGTAAATTTATATGGATGAAAAGTTGATTTTCTTTCACATTTATTTATCCCACCACATACATATGCTCATCTGATAATGAATTATGCATGGTGCTCCTTCCTGGTTGATGTATTTTAGAAATTTTTATTAATGATGAACATTTTAGACTAAAAATCGACATAATTGCATAGAAAATAAACACAAATAATTTTTGATGTTGACTTCTGTAAGCTTAAACATCTAATCTTAAGGATATTTCTTCAAGCTGCAAGTCTCATTATAGAACTAGCAAGTACTGTAGCTTTTAAAAAGGGAATAAAATTCGAAGATGACATCGAGGAAAGGCTCTTTGCTTATGCTAGAGTTGTTTCCCATTTTTCTACTACTATTAAAGAAGTAAGCTTTAATAGTTCTTGGATTTGCGTAATTTAACATGGTTCTATAACGTTTTCCTTCTATTATTTACATATACAGTTCAAATGGAGGGATGGTTGGTTTTATTCACTTACTAAAAGGTACTATCAGAAGGGAAGCCAGATCCATGCCCACTTCACATGAGATTTTTAGCAGCATAATAATTTCCAAAATAATACTTAAGAAGGTACGTATGTTCATTTTCTATTGACTTTTAAGATTCTATCAAACATAACTGATATTAAATTATTTAGGAAGAATGCATATCACTGACTTATTTTTTTCACAATACTTTGAGGAGCTGCCTTATTTTTGTATCCCAAGCATGATAAAATCTAGAGAGAGGCCATTATCTAGCATCTCCTTGAACATATTTATGCATTCTCTCCAATCTTTGTTTTAGCCATGATTTTGAACTTTTGATTGAAAAACCCAAAGTCTGAAATGATTTACTATCATCGAAATAATAGAATATATTTTAAAAAAATGCACAGTTATGGGAGAAGTATTGAAATCTAAAGATTTTTGCTTGGCCCATGTAAGTTGATAAGATGCGTTAGTAATGAGAGAAGTACTGAAATATATTATTAGAACATTCAATTTTAGCAACTTCGGTAAAATGTATTTACATTTAAAGATGACAGTTCAATTACTATGATTGGTTCACTTATCTATGGAAATGGTCTCATGCTATATTGCTCAATTTACTATGGAAAAAAAGTGAATTATGTTAAATGTTTTATGCTAATAAGGAAAAATCCATGTTTTACAACTTTTACAAATCAAAATAAACAAGAGAAAAACTGCACCTGACAATATCACTTGATCATTTATTTGCAATACTGTTGTCATTGTCTGTAAAGGCCCATATCTTCGTACCTTTTGGGTCGATAATAAATCACATGTGCCCAACTCAAATTGAACGGAAATAGAATCTTTAGGGTGAAGAAGAAAAGGAGAGAAGAAAATAGAATATTAACACAGAATCTCGCAATTAAATGGGAACAAAATATTATATATATAATAACAGATCTTTATACAAAGAGAACTGTAACTGTAATATATAAACAACTATCAGAGTACAATAGTCAACAAACCGATATGGATAGTTATAGTAACTTGTCTACACAAATACTGAACACCCAGTTCAGAACACACAGTGGAATATAATCAAGTACATGGAATAAGCTTGAATCTCCTCTAATTCATCTCCTGAGCTCCATAGCATTCTAACCTTAATATGTAATACTCGGTCTGACCTGAGCATTATAATAAAATAACACCCGAGTTCGTCTAAAAAACCAACGTGAGAAAATACACTCAATTTGAATTTATTACAGTTATCAAAATTCTATGAGAAAAAAGGTATCTCATAAGACACTTCACTCATAAATACGATGAGTTTTTACCATACGATAACCAAAACATTTTACATCAAAATCGTCTGATATTTTAACAGTGTCCATAGAAAGTAAATAAGAAAATAGCTGAAATGCTTGCATCTCATGTTTTAGCATAGTTGGGCACAATCAAAACCATATATGCTCGTAGTGGAAATTGGATTTCATACAGTGATTAGGCTACTGGGTACCGCCACCACAGTACACCTATAGAAAAATGTACCAAGGACCTCGCCTGAATCCCCTACCAATGCAGGAATGGCCTACCAAAACCTAGATAGTACCGAAGACGTTATCACCCCGGGTGTTCCCACCCTAATCGAGCGCTCTCTTTTCCATCACAACCATATCCATAATTGTAGTATAATATATCCAAGGGTACCTAGAAAGGTGACAACATACCATACTTGGGCGCGTCCCACTTAGCCTTGTTGTATCTCCCATGTTTTAGTCATTCCTGGTTGATGAGGCTTGAGGGTACGTTTTACCTTTAGAATAGCATTCATACTTGGAAAGCTAACACTACCTTCTAGGCAATGATGCAATGATAACATTCATCCATGCAAGTTGTTCTAGGGCTGAACAAACCGAATCTCCTTCAAGATCACCATCTCCATTACCTTTGAGATATCACAATTCGTAACACACAAACCGGATTGAAGTGGTTTTCGAATAATTAAATCTGATCCCAGTCTCTTCGAAATGATTAACAAATTTGGCCAGATTTGATAGTCGGTTATTTAATTATCAAATAACATACATAAGCAGTCACTAGGCCTATTTTTATAAATCATTTCAAATATTTATTTCAAAATATATTTACAAAGAGATATATCTAAATCTCTTCCAATATTTCAACGTTTGAAAACAAATTCAAATCCTCATATCCTTAAAGGAATATTTTCAAACCACATTAACACTTAGAAATATCTCCGTATAGCCTTCCATAGTCAAAACATTCCCAAATCATTTATTCCAATACTTAAGAAAATATTTATAAATATAATTCCCCGAATTACTTACTTCTCAACACTTAAGGAATATTATATCTTATCGCTTCTATAAGTATATTCATAAACAAGGAAATCTCCTTTTATTCCATCTTTATAAAACCATTAGAACCCTTTTTGTAAAGTCGCAACTCATTATAATTAATTTCATAAATCCCAAGAATTTTCGTAATTCCTTCTACAATTCCCAAAATCAATTTTTCTTATTTAAAATCTCATTCACCAATTTATAACTTCCTTTATGAATTCAGATTCATTTTTCAAAGTTCACTTATCTAACCATTTCGAAAATTCTGTAAGTATCCAAAATTCCAATTCAAGATCTCCCTTATAAAAATCATATCCGTGATATAAACCCTGTTTACATATCTCGAGAGGATTTATAAATAAATTAAAATCACTTCAAAACACTCTATATACATAAGAAGTACTTTTAAAGAATAATAATTTATTTTTAAAATATGTTTAAGTAATTATTAAAAATAATTTAGATAAACATCGATAACTCGTTTCCAAATTACATTTAAACAAAACCAAACAATTTACATAGCAGAATATAAAAATTTGCATTTTATTTCAATAAATATTAAATATTTGAATAACTAACTTTTTTGAAATATTTAAATCTAAATAATAGTTTTTATATTACATAGATTAATAAATAAAAATCCATTTTAAAACAATTTTAATTTCTGGACAAAAATTTGTTTTTAAAATTCAATATTATCAATTTGAATTTATAAATCCCTCTCGATTCATATCACATCGACAACGTTTCAATTTCATAATCATTCTCACATTTCAAAAATTGAATCCACTATTTTTCCCGAAACCAATTTCCATATCTTGATATAAATTCACACTATGAATTTACATTTCCAATTTATCAACCGATATCATTTCCTTTATTTATAAACTCCTCTATATTTCACTTGTTTATAAAAATTAATCTCATTTATAAAATCTCATTTTATAAATCCATTCCTTCATAAATCCCATTTATTTTCAAATCTATGTTTAATATCGATTTTAGCTTCTTTTCATAAAACCAGAAATCACTTAATAAACCACTGTTAAAAATCCTTTATATAATTTATTTCTAAATATCTAATTAAAACATTTTATGAATAGTTAAGTACAACTCCAAATCAAATTATTGTTTTATCCAAATCAATTTCCTTTAAAAATAATCCAAATTTCAATATAAATATTTTAATATTCAAAATGTCCTTTTAATTCCTTCAAAATTCAAAAATAATATTTGTGGTATTTAAAATACCAAAATTAAGGCTAGCTACTATAGCATCCAATAATCAAATCACATAATAATCCATAACAGATTATTCAATTACATCATATATCACAATATATGAAACAATCAATATAATTTTGAGGAATCCAGTTGGATCCCTCTAACATGTTTCCCTACATCCACAGATGTTATATAACATAAAATACCAATCCCGCTTTGAGGCGGGATATTGCGGTGATACTTGGTCATCCGCTGTTATGTGGGGCACATAAGTGTCTCATCCGCTCCAATCGGCAGATATATATCCAACTACTAATATATATACTAATATATATAATAAAACATCCATGTGATAATAACTTATAAATTCAACCAATCATCCAATAATAAATTTTAACTATTTAAAATTTAATCAGTAACCAAAAATGAGTGAGATTTACACACCTTGATTTTAAATTTATCGAACATCCAGATTTTAAATTTTTTCTAAAATCCCAGCTGACTCCGAAAAAAATCCCAAACTAATTTTATTGTGAAGCTCTCGTCGTCATGATAACAACGCAACTTGTTTTGCTTGATTTCAACCTCATATGAGTTCAATACGAATTTATGAACATTTGAATTAATTAGATAAAATTTAAATTTAAAAAATAAAATAAAAAACCTAACCTTATCTCCCTCTCAAACACGCTAAATAATTACTACCTACATCAAACACCACCAAGGCTGATCATCGGCCTCAACCATCCTCCCTTGATAGATCCTCAATGGAAACATCCCAAACGAACTCCCTACTATTCCCTGTGTCCCTTATTCAAGTCGGACATCAACCATAACCTGCCAGTCATATCGCACGACCAACCGGTAAATCCAAATGCTATATAATTTGAAATAAGATAATAATACGCTATTACGGATCTAGTGGAACTAGTTATGTCGAATTCTGAGACTATGCCTTGGATCGCTATTTTAACATGTCGATTAAATCAACGATTTCAAAAATTGACGAAATCACTTGAAATCCCAATTTTTTAAAACTTATTAACTTAATTCTAATTCAAATAGAATTTATATCAACAGTAGAAATCATTTCGATTCATATACAATATAAATTATAATAATTCACCATTCCCGTATTACAATAAATCGCTGTATTTGAAATTTAAATTCATTCAATAATTTCAACCAAAATCTTCATATTTAGAAATGAATTTATATTCCAAATCCAGTATTTTAAATCATTTAAATATTCAAAATCAAACAATGGAAAACTCGTGTCGTTAAATTCCTCCCCCTTAAAAGAATTTCTCCCTCGAAATTGCAAAGTAGGAAAAATGCATCAAACCTATTAACTTATCAAAACTCACTTAGTTAAAACTCGATATTCCACTTTTCTAAATCCTTTAGTTTCTACCAAAACCATTAGTTTCCATTTCTAAACCAAAATCCCTTATTTCAATCACAATTCGGAATCAAATTTTGGTTAGCAAAAATTTTCCAAAATTTTTCTAACACCCTAAATTTCCAAAAAAATTTGGTAGTCTCCCTTGTACGGAGAGCCTTTTGCAATACGAAAAAAGTGATAAAAAGATATATATCGACCCACATCGTCAGAAAATGCCATATATATTAGTATATTATTATCTCTTGATTTATTGCATAGGCGTACCTTATATTAGCGTTATTAAGCGAGTTCACTTCATTTATATGCAGTTTGTGCGATTGTAATCTAGCCAAAGAGTCTTCTTGTACCTATACTTACTCAAATAAAACTCTTAAGTTTCATATATACGAAATTTAATAACTTTTACATCCCTTTAACTATTTTAAACATAAGATTTTATAACGTTAACATGGTATATCATGTATTTTAGAAAGTACATGCAAATACAGAGTTCCAACATTTAGTTGTTCATTTCAAATTCAATTTATATGCCATTTCATTCAATTCTAAATGATCCACATAACGTTTATTAACATTCAATTCATATTTACACATAACATATTCATATCCATTTCAAATTGATTCTATATCAATTTATTCACTTTCGATTGATTCACCAAAATTTTCTTACTTTCGTTTATGACAAACGACAATTTTTCAATGCAAATTCGGTGATATTCATTTAATAAAATAGTCACTTAAGCTTATAAACCATTTTCAATTGATTTTAAATCAATTAATCGATTTCTATTGATTCACATTTAATCTATTCACAAAATTTTGTTCGCTCAATTTTATATTCAACAACAATCCATCCATGCCCATTTATTTATGAACCATTTCATAAATTTACCTAAGCCAAGTTTTCATCCAAATATATTAACTTAAGTTAATTTGTTTATTTCCAATTATTTCAACCATATAACTTAAGTTTATTTCCCTTGCAAACAAAGTTTTCATCCAAATATATTAACTTAAGTTAATTTGTTTATTTCCAATTATTTCAACCATATAACTTAAGTTTATTTCCCTTGCAAATAAATTCCATTTCAACTTTAGATTGACTCTTATTCGGTCTATTCAATTCCATTTAACTCAAGTCTCATTCCAATATCCAGTTCACTAATTAATTCATCTAATTAGTTTACTTCCATTTTATACTTCACAATTAGATTTTTATATCAAAAATCACTCCATTTAATTTACTTGAGTTCAAATTCATTTTATAATTCAAGTTTGGATTTTTATTCCTTCACCAAAATATTAGACCATTTTTATTTTGTTTTTTCTATTCCACTTCTCACTTTTATAAGTCACACAACTTATTTTTCACATTTCCATAATTTCTATACTTGAGTTTATAAGCTAATTTTTTTAATCATTCGATTGATTCAACATTCATTTGATTTCCATACTCAAGTCTATATTCATTTCACAACTCAAATTTTATATTCAATTCAATTCGATGTTGTTTCTAATCCAATCCAATTTTATTTAACTTAGCTTAAGTTAAATTTCATTCATTTTACTTACTCAAGTTAAAATTTAATTCCAAATTTCAAATTCCATTCTTTTTTATTATTAAGACCATTATTAATTTATGTGTTCAAAACTTATTCCCTGATGTTTTTCCAAAACATTTAAATAAGGATTCTAGAATTCAAACACGCGGTTTCATTTCAAATCATTTTGAAATCGTAAATATATATGTATCTCTCTACATACCAAATCAAACATTTTAAATATTACACCAAACCTGGTTTTCATCCAAAATGATTCCCTTCAGAATTTCTGAAACAACACTTGTTTTTCAACAAAAATAACCATATCAAATTATTACGATAGCAATCCGTCATTTAGAAACTCGAAAATGAATACTGATGATGCTGTAGTTATCACCACAATTATTTTCCAATGACTGAAGTGAGTTTAGTGCTTTCTTACTTTCAGCATCCATTTAAAACAAATCTATTCAAAAATATTCCAAAAATAATATCACCATTACTCTTTTCAAACTCTTAGGAAAACATTTCCAAAATCTTCGAGATTTAAAAATTTCCAAATACTTAGTTCAAATCCATTCAAAACATTTTCCAAATTTTTCAGGATTTAAAATTTAAAATTCTAGTTTGAATCCACTTTTTAGTTTTAACCCATTGGTATAAATCATATTTATACAGTTTCTATTTGGTTATATAAACCATTTCAAATTTTATAATCTTGTTTCGATTATAATAATTTTATCCAACACACAAATTTTCTATAAAAATTTCTACAAAATTATTTCTTTCATATCAAAATATAGTTTGGGTAAAATTATTTCATTTACCCACTTCAAAACAATACCGTGTCTATTTACTTGGTTCAAGTGTTTAAAAATTCCTATCGATTTCGTGGCGTCCCACTATTCGACTGGAATTCGTAAACCACTCAACAGATAAATCAACACAATATAAAACATTTTTTATTCACTAGCAAAAAAAACCCTTATTTCTATAGTACACTCAAACTCATTCTAGGGCACTACTGGCCCTATCTCCAATAAGTAATCCCCAACAAGGCCAAAGTTCTCGCTTAACCTTCAACTCTGATACCAAATATAAAGGCCCATATCTCTGTACCCTTTGGGTCAACAATAAATCACATGTTTCCAACTCAAATTGAATGGAAATACGAATCTTTAGGGTGAAGAAGAAAAGGAGATAGAAGAAAACAGAACAATAACACAGAATCTCACAATCGCAGCGGAATAAAATATAATACATATACAATAACAGATCTTTAGATAAAAAGAACGTAACTGTAATATACATACAATCATCAGAGTACAACAGTCAACAAACCAATCTGGATAGTTATAATCACTTGTCGTCACAAATGCTGAACACCCAGTTGAACACACGTAACAGAATATAATCATGTATGTGGAATACGCCAGAATCTCCTCCAGCTCGTCTCCTGAGCTCCATGGCAACTATCCTGAATCTGTAATATTCGGTCAAAGCCGAGCATTATAATAAAATAACACTCGAGTCAGTCTGGAAAACCAACGTGATAACAACACACTCAATTTGAATTTATTACCGTTATCAATATCCTTTGAAAAACAAAGGTATTTCGTAAGACCACGTCACACACAAATACTATGGGTTATTACCTTATGATAACTAAAACATTTTATATCAAAATCATTTGATATTATAACAGTGTCTATACAAAGTAAATTAGAAAATAGCTGAAATGCTTGCATTTCACGTTTCAGCATAGTTGGGCACAATCAAAACCGTACAGGCCCGCAGTGGATATTGGATTCCATACAATGACTGGGTTACTAGGGTACTGCCCCACCACAGTACACCTCTAGAAAAATGTACTGAGGACCTCACCTGGATCCCCTGCTAACACAGTACCGGCCTACCCTGACCTAGATAGTACCGAATATGTTATCACCCTATGTGTTCCCACCCTAATCGAGCGCTCTCTTTTTCATGCACTATCACATCCATAATTATAATATACTATATCCGAGGGTATCTTGAAAGATGATAACATACCCTACTTGAGTATGACGCACATACCCCTGCTGTGTTTTCAATGTTTTAGTCATTCCCGGTTGATGAGGCTTGAGGCGACGTTTTACCTTTAGAATAGCATTCATACTTAGAATGCAAACACTACCTTCCAGGCAACGCTTCAATGATAGCATTCGTCCACACAAGTTGTTCTGGGTCTGAACAAACCAATTCTCCTTCAACATCACCATCTCCATTACCTTTTAGATATCATAATTCATTACACACAAATCGGATCGAAATGGTTTTCGGATAATTAAATCTGATCCCTGTCTCTTCGAAATGATCAACGATTTTGGCCAGATATGGTAATCGGTTATTTAATTATGAAATAACACGCATAAGCTGTCACTAGGGCCATTTTTATAAATGATTTCAAATATTTATATCAAAATATCTTTACAAAGGTATATATCTAAATCTCTTCCAATATTTTAACTTTGAAAACAAATTCAAATCCTTATATCCTTGGCAGAATATTTTCAAACCACGTTAACAATTAGAAATATCTCTGTATGACCTTCCATAGTAAAAACATTCCTAAATCATTTATTCCAATACTTAGTAAAATATTTATAAATAAAATTTCCAGAATTACTTACTTCTCAACAGTTAGGGAATAATCATATCTTATCACCTTTATAGGTATATTCACAAACAAGGAAATCTCCTATTGTTCCAACTTCATAAAACCAATACAACCCTTTTTGTAAAGTCGCAACTCATTATAATTCATTTCACAAATCCTCGAAATTTTCGTAATTCCTTCTATAATTCCTAAAATCGGTTTTTCTTATTTAAAATCTCATTCACAATTTATAACTTTCTTTATGAATTCAGATTCATTTTTCGAAGTTTACTTTTCCAACCATTTCGGAAATTCCTTAAGTTTACAAATTCCAATTCAAGATCTCTCTTATAAAAATCATACGAGTTAAATAAATCCTGTTTACAAATCTCGTGAGGATTTATAAATAAATTAATATCATTTCAAAACTATATATATATAGTAATTATTTTTAAAGAATAATAATTTATTTTTGAAATATGTTTAAATAATTATTTAAAACACTTTAAATAAACATCGATAACTCATTTCCAATTTATTTTTAAATAAAACCCAATAATTTACAAAGATGATTATAAAATTTTGCATTTTATTTCAATAAATATTAAATATTTGAGTAACTAACTTTTCTGAAATATTTAAATCTAAATAATTGTTTTTAAACTACATAGATTAATAAATAAAAATTTATTTTAAAGCTGTCTTAATTTCTCGACAAAAATCTATTTTTAAAATTCAATATTACTAATTGGAATTTATAAATCCCTCTCGATTCATATCACATCGACTACGTTTCAATTTCATAATCATTCTCACATTTCAAAAATAGAATCCACTATTTTTCCCACAACCGATTTCCATATCTCGATATAAATTCACATTATGAATTAATATTTTCAATTTATCAACTGATATCATTTCCCTTGTTTATAAACATCGTTTATAAATTTATAAATTCCTTTGAGTTTCACTTGTTTATAAAAATTAATCTCATTTATTAAATATCATTTTATAAATCCATTCCTTTATAAATCTCATTTATTTTTCAAATCTATATTTAATATCGATTTCAGCTTCTTTTCATAAAACAAGAAATATCACTTAAAAATCTACTGCTAAAATCCTTTATATATTTTATTTTTGAATCTCTAATTAAAACATTTTACTAATGGTTAAGTACAACTCCAAATCAAATTATTGTTTTACCCAAATCAATTTTCTTTAAAGTAATCCAAATTTCGATATAAATATTTTTTTATTCAGAATCTCCTTTTAATCCCTTCGAAATTCAAAAATAATATTTATAGTATTTAAATACCAAAATTAAGGCCACTGCTACTATGACATCCAATAATCAAATCAAACAACAATCCATAATAGATTATTCAATCACATCAAATATCACATATACTAAACAATCAATATAATTTTAAAGAATCCAGTTGGAACCCTTCAACCTATTTCCCTGCATCCATAGATGTTATATAACATAAAATACCAATCCCATTTCAAGGTGGGATATCGCGGTAATATAGGGTCATCCACTATTATGCGAGGCGTATAGTGTCTCATCCGCTCAATCGATAGGTATATATCCAACTACTAATATATATACTAATATATATAATATAACATCCATATGATAATAACTTATAAATTCAACCAATCATCCAATAATAAATTTCAACTATTTAAAATTTAAGTAGTAATCCAAAAATAAGTGAGATTTACCCACCTTGATTTTAAATTTTTAAAACATCCAGATTTTAAAATTTTTGAAAATCCCAGCCGACTCTAAATAGTCCCAAACTAATTTTATTATGAAGCACTCGTCATCACGATCGCAACGCGACTGTTTTTTTTGCTTGATTTCAACCTCGTACGAGTTCAATACGAATTTATGAACATTTGGATTAATTAGATAAAATTTAACTTTAAAAAAACAAATTAAAAAACCTCACCTTATCTCCCTCTAAAACATGCTAAACACCTACTGCCTGCACGCAATCATGACCAAGGCTGATCATCGGCCTTAATCATTCTCCCTTGATCATTCCTCAACGGAAACATCCTAAACGAACTCCCTACCATTCTCTGCGTCCCCTATTTAAGTCGCGACATCAACCATAACCTGCCAGTCGCGTGAAGACGCGATCCCCTATGGCCGCACCGATATGACATCGCCGCCATCCCCTATACGCACGTGTGAACACGACCAACTTACGCCGCCATTGACCAAACCTAAACGCAGCCGTTCGAACCCACCTTCGAGCTCCATCTTTGTCCATTTTCGAGCCACCTGCGATTGAGAGATTCCAAATTGCCTCATCCATCTCACGAGTCGTGATTCGCTTGCGTGTTATATTATTATTATTTTCTGGTTTTATACGAATTCGATTTCGTTTGGAAGAAGATGGAAAAATGAAAATACGCGATTTATTTAAAAGAAGAAGGAGGAGGCAGCTCGCACGTGATAGGTCGGCTAGATTCAGAGTTAGGATGGGCTAGGTCTGCTATAGGGTAGCTACGATTTAAAATTAATTATTTCATATTCAAAATATCTCGCCCAGCATATCTCAAAATTCGAAACCCCTATAGAGGCATGCCGACTGGCGTTCCTAATGTAATACCGCTATTTCGAACCTAATCGAACATGTTTCGGAGCCAAATTCGATCGTATGTGAAAGATAGCTTTATAAATCGACTATTTAAATTAAATTAAATTATTTCTAGGCGTTTTCAGATCGCTCGACCAACCGGTAAATCCAAACACTACGAAATTTAAAATCCGATAATAATGCACTATTATGGATCCAATGGAACTGGTTATGTCGAATTTCAAAACTGTGCCTTGGATTGCTATTTTAACACATCGATTAAATGGACGATTTAAAAAATTGACGAAATCACCTGAAATCTCAGTTTTTAAAAACTTATTAATTTAATTCTAATTCAAATAGAATTTATATCAATATTAGAAATCATTTCGATTCATATTCAGTTCAAATTTTAATTATTCACCATACCCGTATTACAATAAATTGCTATATTCGAAATTTAAATTCATTCTATAATTTCAACCAAAACCTTCATATTCAAAAAAAAATTATATTCCAAATCCAATATTAAAATCATTTAAATATTTAAAATCAGACGATGGAAATCCAGGTCGTTACATTGTCTAACCAAAAATAGGTGTTGATTGTAACTTGACAAGCTGGTAACATTAACTAAATAAAACATTCACTATAAACTATAACTGACAAATAGAGTTGCATCTTAATTTGCGGGATATGGAGTATTAATAATATAACGACCCTGACTCGACCTTCGAAAATCGGCACCGAATACGACACTCGTATTCAAATGCCGCAGATCCAAACGTCGAACCTGGTTCGCCGGAGCTTATAACACATTAAGTAAATAACATAGCGGAAGGAAAAGAATATGCATATCAAAATACAACATTTGATACAATAACCGATACAACATGAATGATACAACAGAATGGTACAATAGATATCAACATTATCAGAGATACAAAGAATAGCAGCGGAAATAAAAGATAACACCAGCAGCGGAACAAATCTCCAAAACAGTCTTCAAGGAAGAACTCCAGTATCGGTAATCTCCAAAGCACCAATCCAGAATAGCTCGAACTCCCAAATCAAAATGAAGAGAAGCAACTCGATCCAAATGCGATTGCCAAATCCTAAGGCTAAAAGCTATCGAATCTACACCTATTACTGATTATCTGAAAACCCCAGCTCTAGACTGCCCGTGTGGGAAATAGTGGGCACCCAGAGTTTAGGAAAGGAACAATAAACTCCAGGTCAGTCATGGGACTGGTATGAGCAAACAAAAACATTTGGTCTTTTAAAACAAACAAAAGAATTTAAATTTGAAACCCGCAATGCTTTTTGAAAAATGAAACTACCATAAGGCCTCCCGGCACACACACAATGCAAACGCACACATGGGGGAGATTTCTCCTTATGATAGTCAAACATGCTTACTACGAGAAAAATTCTTTGATATTATTACTAGTGCATAGTGGAAAATCTTTCGAAAGTGTAATATAAATCCTAGCCAGCATAGGTACCATGATGCTATGCCTACTATAGCTGCCATGTTAAATGGCAGGTTCTACAACTAAAACCGTACAAGGCGCGTATTGGATGAATGGATTTCCAACAAATGGTCAGGCTAAGGAACTTCCTACTGCCACATGGGATCGCCTCTGGCGGGACGTCCCGAGAACTAACGTTACGGTTAGATCTCTGCCAACACAAGGCCGGGTTACCTCTGTAACTAGGTAACTACTACACGAATATGCCATCCCCCGGTCCTTTGGGACCTTTATCCGAGCGCTCGCAACAACAACCACAAAGTATCACAAAGTAATAGATCTGCAGTATCCACATAGGTAAGTATCTGGGCTCTATACCATGATACCGCCCTTTACCAGAAGGGAATGACACACCCTAAAGGGAGCGACCCTCATAACCTTGCCGCATCTTTCCTGTTTCGACCATTTCCTGGGTGCGAGGTCCTGATGCAGTCTCGTCCACAAAGCTACGCTTTGTGCAACAAAGCCATGCTTTGGGTCAACAGATGACCAAAGCAATGATCATAAAGATAAATGATCAAACAAATGATCATATCACAAATGATCACCCAATGATCATCAACAGCAGCACTCAGCATGCCACATTACCAAATTGGGAATATCACTGATAAATATCAACTACATAACCTCTGAGCTCGTACGTCTCAGAGAAGGGTGTTAAGCTAAGAGAATAAATTCTCCGCCACCAAGCAGAAATGTATTTGATAGAGATCAGATAACATCTCAAAGTGTAATGTCGGACATACAACCATACAAGTCTGTTCCGGGTTCGAACAGAACCGAAGGCACTTCCGAAGAAGCCCTTGCAAATCCGGGTATCCACAATCCCGATCGGACTTCCCATCACTAAGGAGAACTCTATACCGGAGCAACTCAGTGCAGAGTCAATCGATAGGTTATCCTATCGTTCTCACAAATACCCGGTCTTCAAATGCTATCCATAACGTCGTATCACTATTCGGAATGGGCTATATGACACAAGGTCCTCTCCCGGCTAAACCGAATAGTGAGCGCCATATTTTAAAACATATGGATATGGGATTTTAGCTAAGTCACAACTTATAAAATCCAAAACTTTTCTTTCAAATGGTTATCAAATTACCATTTAAATTTTTTAAACAAAAAGATTTATTTCACAAAGTTTCACCCAGTTTCACAAAGATCTATTCATAGATTTCAAAACAATCCCCATTTCAATTGGATTAACCCAATTAAATCTTTAAATTAAAGATTTATAGCTTTCAAAACACATTTCCAAAGATTTATCTAAAACTTGGAAAACAAATTTTCTTTTAGACTTGAAAATCCTTTTAACACAACTTGAAAGTCCATTTCTTATGAGAAAGCAAATCTAATTTATACAAGTTGAAATCTTGAGTTGAATTTAAATTTCAAAACATCACCTTTAAAATGGTTTAAAAACCCATATAAACCCATTTATAAGTTGAATACCCTTTTTAAACAATAGTTTCCAAGTCATAGAATTCAATTTCAAATATTGAATTCAAATTTAAATTAATTTATTTACATTTCAAAACTCAATCAAGTTATTCAAATAACTTTTATTTTTGAAAACTCATTTTCAAAAGCTTCAATTCTAATTCCAAAACTATTTTGGAAAAAAATTCAATTTTAAAACAATTTCAAAAATCTGTGACTTAACCAAATTTCCACGTGCAACCCATATTTGTGTGTGTATAGTGTGGTCCAGGGGTTTTACACAATAGTGCACAACATCATCAATCAGCACAGATTCAATTATTACAATTCGATGTGGGTTCGGATAACCAAACTGAAATCCGACTTCCTGTCGCATCGAAATTCAAATGTCGTTTTACGGGTCAAAGGGTTTCATATTCATACGACAGTATATTCATCACAAATATAGCAGATTAGCACAAAGTATCACATAGCATCACATCACATATCAAATATATCAATCCATCACAGAACATCCAATAACAATCAAACACCTTTAATTAAGATGAATAAACCGTGTGGTTATGAATTTGTTATTCACATAATTACTTCTATTTATAATCTTTAAATTAATGATTAATTATCATTAACTATAATTAATTAAGTTTTAACCACCTTTATTTATTACTCATTTATTAAATCAATTATCTTAATTAATTATCCTTTAATTGTAATTAATTAATCTTAATTACCTATTCCTCAATTAATTACTTTAAATAATAAACTTTTAATTATTGATTAATTAAATCTTAGTTAAAATTAATTGTCCTTAATAAATAGATTTATTATTCCTTAATTAATTTCAACAATTAATTATACTTAACCAATTACAATTAATTATATTCAATTAATTAATCTAGTCAATTATCAAAATTAATTGCATTAATTAATTACTAAATTATCCCTAGATAATTATCACCCATTAGTAACAACATTCAATAAATTTTACACTTAAGAAAATTTGAATTAGATTAATAAATCATTTCTAATTAATATTAATCTAAATCATTATTTAAAAATCAAATAATTAAGTGAAATCCTTAATTATTCAACTAATTTAATTACTTATTAATTGACCCATTTAAATTCAAAATGTATTAAAACAATACATTTCTAAATTTAAATTCAAATTCCATTTTAAAATTTTGATATTTTAAAATGTTTAACCATTTAAACCTAAATCTAAATTAACACTTCATATTTAATTCAATATTAATAGAACTAAATTCTTCCTAGTTTTAAAACTTATTTGAAATCAAATCTTATTTCAAATCTATGTTAAACATTGATATATGTTCATTCATTCTTCTATAAATTTATAAACTTGTTTGAAATCAAAACTGGGTTTCATAGTAAATTTGAAACTGTTTTTAATTTGATTTCAAACCAATTTAAATCTTATTTAAAAATGTTTAAATTTATTCAATGTTTAAAACTTACAAAACTTGTTTAAATCAAAATCTGGTTTTTTTTAAAAAGTTAAACTTGAAAACTGTTTTAATTCTTGACTTAATTCCATATTTAAAACTTGTTTAAATTTTAAGAATTTCATTTTAAAAACTTTGAATTCAAAATTACATTTGAATTCAGATTCAAGTTACACTTGAATCAATTCCTGCACAAAAGTTAAATTTCATTCAACACTTTTAAAAACAAAAAAAAAACCTCAGGTATAAACCTGTAACTCCTCTGACCCGAGAAACTCTCATGCTGCTTCGAGTTTTCATGCTACCATCTCCGAGTCAAAAACAAAATCACCCGAGTTCTACTTCGGGTCAAAACCCTGCACACTACTAAACTGTCACCTGAGTTCAACATGCAACTAAATCAACCTGGAAACCAATTCACCTGACTCTCACTCTCTGATCATAATCACCAACATCTCCTCCATCCTCTCACCTCCATATTCCACTAACATAAACATCTTAACACCTGAGATTCACAAAGACTCACAGATACCTCAATTTCATATTTCTGTTTAAACAGAAATGTTTCCTCCCAATAGTTATTTAAACTGTAATATTTGTTTTAAAACTTCTACTTTCAAACATGCTTTTCAATTTATACACTAGTTCAAATATTTATGATGTTTGATATATTTGTTTATTTCTAATGACGACTGATTTTGGTTTACAGAGGCTACAGATTTATTAAACTAACTTAAAATTTATAATTCTAAATTTACACCTAACTAACCTATTTACTTACACAGACTTTGCTAGCTGAAACCATTCAAGTGATAAAGCTTTTCCAATAAAGAATATACTAATTCATAACTAACACTATATGCAGTTTTCAAGAAATCAAAACATGCAAACATATTTACACACAGCATTTATCAATATAAGATTTACAGACAAACTTGTTTTCTTTTATTTTTCCTAAGTATTTACATGCATCAGACAATTCAAGCCTCCTTGCATTTGTGAGGTTACTTACTTTCAAAAGAAACAGAGGAGTTCTCATCAAACAGTTTTAAATTCAGGTGAATTAGCATTTAGTTCTGTAATTTGCACTTATCTTGATTTTAGAAAAAAAACTGTTTTTAAAATAAAAGCTTACTCACATTCATGCAGGAAATAAAACACATATAAATTTAGGGCTAGGTTGCTCACAGACATACACACACTAAATTTATGTATACCTTCAACATGTAGGCATATTCAAAACCATACCAAAACACTATCACATGAAATCAAGATATGAACCAGATTTTGAAGACTTGGGGTGTAATTTGCTCACAAGCATGAAAACAAAGAAGCAACTAACATCAGAGTTTTATATATGCATCAGATAAAAGAGGGTGGAGGATTGCTCACCTTGGAGTTGCAGCAGAGATAAGAACAGAGACAGGCTTTTGATTTTTTCCATATTCTGAATTTTGATTTGCTTTTTGAATTCTTAGTTTTTCTTTACTCCTGAACTGATAAACACAATTGTTTTTAAATCTTTTCTTTGTTACTGATTATCACTTCAGATTCAAATCCTTTTTAAAAGAAATTTTACTTGCCTTAATTTGTTTTGAGAGAATTTACACTATCTTGATTCATTACAGGGATGCTTGCACTGCCCTGATCAAAAGAACCTGATTTCTACCTTGCACTCTATTTTCTTCCTGCAACTTATTAATAAAATAGTTTAAATTCTTTTGTTTTTGTTACTGATTCACAACTCAAAAATTCAATTCTTAAAAAAAAAATGACTTTCCTTTGAAACTGTTTTCCAGAAATACTTGGCAAAACTGAAGCCCCTCTCTCTTTATATTTTCTTTTTAAAATCCTGCAGTTTAAATTGCTAAAATTGTTTAAATATTTTTGCTCAAATACTGTTTAACAATATTTGATTCACATTTTTAAAGAAAGAATTTACTTGCCTTTTATTTGTTTCCAGAGAAAACTGCATTTGCTTTCAAATTTAAGTTGCTCCAGAATGATATTTGCATTGCTACTTGAATTGATCTGCACTCTGTTCTTGCTTGAAACCTGAGTTGCAAATGCTTGCTACTTTGATTGCATGTAGGCTTGATTTCTAGATCTAAGAAAATGCAGATTTTTCTTTTGAATTTGCATTGTAGTTTAAGTTTGAACTTGGATTTGGTCACTGGAATGTTGCATGCTTCCAGGTTTTCTTTTGCATTGAACTCTGATTTTACTTGATTACAGTTTGAATTTGTTGGAGCTTGATCTTGCATTTTCAGATTTGAGGAGAGAATGTTATTGTTTTGTTCTGATTTTTTTTTTCTTTGGTGTTATAGTTATGAAATGCCAAATCTTTTTTACTGTTTTCTCTTCAGATTTGGCTGAGATATCAATTGATTACATATGGGAAAATGAAGAGTTTTTGAAATTTCTTTATCTTATTATTTTATTTTAAACAATTAAATTGAATGCCATTTGTAAGAAATCATTATAACTTTTAGATTTTGTTAACTCTTACACTCCATCTCTCATGTGTATATGTTTACATTTGTAAATCACATTTTATACATTTTCAAACTATTATTTACACTTATACTTTTCAAAAGATATGTATATATTAAACTTTAAATATAACTTTCAAAATACATATTACATATGTATGTTATAAATTTAAAAACAAATTTCTATAAATTTTAAAAGATAGAGTTTCTCTTTCAAATCCAATATATACTATTTAAACATTTATTTTTAAATTTTCTAATTCAAAAGTTCATATATATAAAATCCATTTGTATTTTATTTGGAAAAACTCAATTTAATTCACAATTAAATCAAAAATTTATTTATTTATTTTGTTTGTTCAAATTTTTTTTTTTTAGTTTTTAATTTCTAATTTATTTTTAATACATTTTATTAATTCATGAATTCTATTTTTAATGTTTAATATACAAATCATATTCAACTCCTTAGTTTAAATTATTTTATAGATTCTATTTCTAAATCTTTTAATTTAGCTCACATATTAATATAAATATATTTTATACATCTTATTTTTAAATTCAATATTTGTTTTATAAATCACTTATCCTTAAATTCCTAATATAAATTTCTATTTATAATCAAAATTATTTATTTATCCTAGAAAATTTCCTAATAATTCACAATTTATTTTCAAAAATAGATTTAATTGCCAATTTAAACTTGATAAATTTCAGGAATGTTACAGATTTCCCCCCTCAAAATAATTTCGTCCTCGAAATTGCAAGGAAGACGAGAAAGAAAAGATAATAGATAAAGAAATGATTGATCAGATCAGATCGAAATATTTATTCTGCATTCGGCTTACCAAATCAGAATATCGGCAATATGAGAACAAACTCATATAATCATTACACAAGATATTTGGGTCCACCGGTCTACGAATATGCAAGGGCATTGATTAGTTCGAAGGGATAACTAATCGTTCGTAGAATATATCGGATCCCAGAGAATAGATAGATGGATCAAATCTTCATATTAGTTAACCAATTTACTTAATTTGAAATTTCCAATTTATTTAATATTATAAATTTCAAATTCATTAGAGTTTAGATCGAAAAGCTGATAAGAAACCGATGAAGATACAAAGTAAGGATTTTTCTACAACGATTCGTAAGGCCACCATCACACCGACGCTTCTTTCTGGAGCAGCTACGAAGCAATCAAAAGAATTCGAAATCGAATCAAAGGAGATTGATAGAGAAAATTATTTCCACTGTTGCAGGGTGTTGACCATTTGTAGTGGTACTCCCCTGTCCCCTACCTCGTTCTCTCCTCGCACTCATACTTACTATCGGTGAATAGTAAGAGAATTTACTGAGGCATTCGAACGGATATCTTAGGGATATACTCATTCTAGGGTATACTTCACCCTATCTCTAATGAGCTACTTAATATGTTATACTCCTGAGCTAAGGTTTTAACCATCAGCTCTGATACCACTTATAACGACCCTGACTCGACCTTCGAAAATCGGCACCGAATACGACACTCGTATTCAAATGCCGCAGATCCAAACGTCGAACCTGGTTCGCCGGAGCTTATAACACATTAAGTAAATAACATAGCGGAAGGAAAAGAATATGCATATCAAAATACAACATTTGATACAATAACCGATACAACATGAATGATACAACAGAATGGTACAATAGATATCAACATTATCAGAGATACAAAGAATAGCAGCGGAAATAAAAGATAACACCAGCAGCGGAACAAATCTCCAAAATAGTCTTCAAGGAAGAACTCCAGTATCGGTAATCTCCAAAGCACCAATCCAGAATAGCTCGAACTCCCAAATCAAAATGAAGAGAAGCAACTCGATCCAAATGCGATTGCCAAATCCTAAGGCTGAAAGCTATCGAATCTACACCTATTACTGATTATCTGAAAACCCCAGCTCTAGACTGCCCGTGTGGGAAATAGTGGGCACCCAGAGTTTAGGAAAGGAACAATAAACTCCAGGTCAGTCATGGGACTGGTATGAGCAAACAAAAACATTTGGTCTTTTAAAACAAACAAAAGAATTTAAATTTGAAACCCGCAATGCTTTTTGAAAAATGAAACTACCATAAGGCCTCCCGGCACACACACAATGCAAACGCACACATGGGGGAGATTTCTCCTTATGATAGTCAAACATGCTTACTACGAGAAAAATTCTTTGATATTATTACTAGTGCATAGTGGAAAATCTTTCGAAAGTGTAATATAAATCCTAGCCAGCATAGGTACCATGATGCTATGCCTACTATAGCTGCCATGTTAAATGGCAGGTTCTACAACTAAAACCGTACAAGGCGCGTATTGGATGAATGGATTTCCCACAAATGGTCAGGCTAAGGAACTTCCTACTGCCACATGGGATCGCCTCTGGCGGGACGTCCCGAGAACTAACGTTACGGTTAGATCTCTGCCAACACAAGGCCGGGTTACCTCTGTAACTAGGTAACTACTACACGAATATGCCATCCCCCGGTCCTTTGGGACCTTTATCCGAGCGCTCGCAACAACAACCACAAAGTATCACAAAGTAATAGATCTGCAGTATCCACATAGGTAAGTATCTGGGCTCTATACCATGATACCACCCTTTACCAGAAGGGAATGACACACCCTAAAGGGAGCGACCCTCATAACCTTGCCGCATCTTTCCTGTTTCGACCATTTCCGGGGTGCGAGGTCCTGATGCAGTCTCGTCCACAAAGCTACGCTTTGTGCAACAAAGCCATGCTTTGGGTCAACAGATGACCAAAGCAATGATCATAAAGATAAATGATCAAACAAATGATCATATCACAAATGATCACCCAATGATCATCAACAGCAGCACTCAGCATGCCACATTACCAAATTGGGAATATCACTGATAAATATCAACTACATAACCTCTGAGCTCGTACGTCTCAGAGAAGGGTGTTAAGCTAAGAGAATAAATTCTCCGCCACCAAGCAGAAATGTATTTGATAGAGATCAGATAACATCTCAAAGTGTAATGTCGGACATACAACCATACAAGTCTGTTCCGGGTTCGAACAGAACCGAAGGCACTTCCGAAGAAGCCCTTGCAAATCCGGGTATCCACAATCCCGATCGGACTTCCCATCACTAAGGAGAACTCTATACCGGAGCAACTCAGTGCAGAGTCAATCGATAGGTTATCCTATCGTTCTCACAAATACCCGGTCTTCAAATGCTATCCATAACGTCGTATCACTATTCGGAATGGGCTATATGACACAAGGTCCTCTCCCGGCTAAACCGAATAGTGAGCGCCATATTTTAAAACATATGGATATGGGATTTTAGCTAAGTCACAACTTATAAAATCCAAAACTTTTCTTTCAAATGGTTATCAAATTACCATTTAAATTTTTTAAACAAAAAGATTTATTTCACAAAGTTTCACCCAGTTTCACAAAGATCTATTCATAGATTTCAAAACAATCCCCATTTCAATTGGATTAACCCAATTAAATCTTTAAATTAAAGATTTATAGCTTTCAAAACACATTTCCAAAGATTTATCTAAAACTTGGAAAACAAATTTTCTTTTAGACTTGAAAATCCTTTTAACACAACTTGAAAGTCCATTTCTTATGAGAAAGCAAATCTAATTTATACAAGTTGAAATCTTGAGTTGAATTTAAATTTCAAAACATCACCTTTAAAATGGTTTAAAAACCCATATAAACCCATTTATAAGTTGAATACCCTTTTTAAACAATAGTTTCCAAGTCATAGAATTCAATTTCAAATATTGAATTCAAATTTAAATTAATTTATTTACATTTCAAAACTCAATCAAGTTATTCAAATAACTTTTATTTTTGAAAACTCATTTTCAAAAGCTTCAATTCTAATTCCAAAACTATTTTGGAAAAAAATTCAATTTTAAAACAATTTCAAAAATCTGTGACTTAACCAAATTTCCACGTGCAACCCATATTTGTGTGTGTATAGTGTGGTCCAGGGGTTTTACACAATAGTGCACAACATCATCAATCAGCACAGATTCAATTATTACAATTCGATGTGGGTTCGGATAACCAAACTGAAATCCGACTTCCTGTCGCATCGAAATTCAAATGTCGTTTTACGGGTCAAAGGGTTTCATATTCATACGACAGTATATTCATCACAAATATAGCAGATTAGCACAAAGTATCACATAGCATCACATCACATATCAAATATATCAATCCATCACAGAACATCCAATAACAATCAAACACCTTTAATTAAGATGAATAAACCGTGTGGTTATGAATTTGTTATTCACATAATTACTTCTATTTATAATCTTTAAATTAATGATTAATTATCATTAACTATAATTAATTAAGTTTTAACCACCTTTATTTATTACTCATTTATTAAATCAATTATCTTAATTAATTATCCTTTAATTGTAATTAATTAATCTTAATTACCTATTCCTCAATTAATTACTTTAAATAATAAACTTTTAATTATTGATTAATTAAATCTTAGTTAAAATTAATTGTCCTTAATAAATAGATTTATTATTCCTTAATTAATTTCAACAATTAATTATACTTAACCAATTACAATTAATTATATTCAATTAATTAATCTAGTCAATTATCAAAATTAATTGCATTAATTAATTACTAAATTATCCCTAGATAATTATCACCCATTAGTAACAACATTCAATAAATTTTACACTTAAGAAAATTTGAATTAGATTAATAAATCATTTCTAATTAATATTAATCTAAATCATTATTTAAAAATCAAATAATTAAGTGAAATCCTTAATTATTCAACTAATTTAATTACTTATTAATTGACCCATTTAAATTCAAAATGTATTAAAACAATACATTTCTAAATTTAAATTCAAATTCCATTTTAAAATTTTGATATTTTAAAATGTTTAACCATTTAAACCTAAATCTAAATTAACACTTCATATTTAATTCAATATTAATAGAACTAAATTCTTCCTAGTTTTAAAACTTATTTGAAATCAAATCTTATTTCAAATCTATGTTAAACATTGATATATGTTCATTCATTCTTCTATAAATTTATAAACTTGTTTGAAATCAAAACTGGGTTTCATAGTAAATTTGAAACTGTTTTTAATTTGATTTCAAACCAATTTAAATCTTATTTAAAAATGTTTAAATTTATTCAATGTTTAAAACTTACAAAACTTGTTTAAATCAAAATCTGGTTTTTTTTAAAAAGTTAAACTTGAAAACTGTTTTAATTCTTGACTTAATTCCATATTTAAAACTTGTTTAAATTTTAAGAATTTCATTTTAAAAACTTTGAATTCAAAATTACATTTGAATTCAGATTCAAGTTACACTTGAATCAATTCCTGCACAAAAGTTAAATTTCATTCAACACTTTTAAAAACAAAAAAAAAACCTCAGGTATAAACCTGTAACTCCTCTGACCCGAGAAACTCTCATGCTGCTTCGAGTTTTCATGCTACCATCTCCGAGTCAAAAACAAAATCACCCGAGTTCTACTTCGGGTCAAAACCCTGCACACTACTAAACTGTCACCTGAGTTCAACATGCAACTAAATCAACCTGGAAACCAATTCACCTGACTCTCACTCTCTGATCATAATCACCAACATCTCCTCCATCCTCTCACCTCCATATTCCACTAACATAAACATCTTAACACCTGAGATTCACAAAGACTCACAGATACCTCAATTTCATATTTCTGTTTAAACAGAAATGTTTCCTCCCAATAGTTATTTAAACTGTAATATTTGTTTTAAAACTTCTACTTTCAAACATGCTTTTCAATTTATACACTAGTTCAAATATTTATGATGTTTGATATATTTGTTTATTTCTAATGACGACTGATTTTGGTTTACAGAGGCTACAGATTTATTAAACTAACTTAAAATTTATAATTCTAAATTTACACCTAACTAACCTATTTACTTACACAGACTTTGCTAGCTGAAACCATTCAAGTGATAAAGCTTTTCCAATAAAGAATATACTAATTCATAACTAACACTATATGCAGTTTTCAAGAAATCAAAACATGCAAACATATTTACACACAGCATTTATCAATATAAGATTTACAGACAAACTTGTTTTCTTTTATTTTTCCTAAGTATTTACATGCATCAGACAATTCAAGCCTCCTTGCATTTGTGAGGTTACTTACTTTCAAAAGAAACAGAGGAGTTCTCATCAAACAGTTTTAAATTCAGGTGAATTAGCATTTAGTTCTGTAATTTGCACTTATCTTGATTTTAGAAAAAAAACTGTTTTTAAAATAAAAGCTTACTCACATTCATGCAGGAAATAAAACACATATAAATTTAGGGCTAGGTTGCTCACAGACATACACACACTAAATTTATGTATACCTTCAACATGTAGGCATATTCAAAACCATACCAAAACACTATCACATGAAATCAAGATATGAACCAGATTTTGAAGACTTGGGGTGTAATTTGCTCACAAGCATGAAAACAAAGAAGCAACTAACATCAGAGTTTTATATATGCATCAGATAAAAGAGGGTGGAGGATTGCTCACCTTGGAGTTGCAGCAGAGATAAGAACAGAGACAGGCTTTTGATTTTTTCCATATTCTGAATTTTGATTTGCTTTTTGAATTCTTAGTTTTTCTTTACTCCTGAACTGATAAACACAATTGTTTTTAAATCTTTTCTTTGTTACTGATTATCACTTCAGATTCAAATCCTTTTTAAAAGAAATTTTACTTGCCTTAATTTGTTTTGAGAGAATTTACACTATCTTGATTCATTACAGGGATGCTTGCACTGCCCTGATCAAAAGAACCTGATTTCTACCTTGCACTCTATTTTCTTCCTGCAACTTATTAATAAAATAGTTTAAATTCTTTTGTTTTTGTTACTGATTCACAACTCAAAAATTCAATTCTTAAAAAAAAATGACTTTCCTTTGAAACTGTTTTCCAGAAATACTTGGCAAAACTGAAGCCCCTCTCTCTTTATATTTTCTTTTTAAAATCCTGCAGTTTAAATTGATAAAATTGTTTAAATATTTTTGCTCAAATACTGTTTAACAATATTTGATTCACATTTTTAAAGAAAGAATTTACTTGCCTTTTATTTGTTTCCAGAGAAAACTGCATTTGCTTTCAAATTTAAGTTGCTCCAGAATGATATTTGCATTGCTACTTGAATTGATCTGCACTCTGTTCTTGCTTGAAACCTGAGTTGCAAATGCTTGCTACTTTGATTGCATGTAGGCTTGATTTCTAGATCTAAGAAAATGCAGATTTTTCTTTTGAATTTGCATTGTAGTTTAAGTTTGAACTTGGATTTGGTCACTGGAATGTTGCATGCTTCCAGGTTTTCTTTTGCATTGAACTCTGATTTTACTTGATTACAGTTTGAATTTGTTGGAGCTTGATCTTGCATTTTCAGATTTGAGGAGAGAATGTTATTGTTTTGTTCTGATTTTTTTTTTCTTTGGTGTTATAGTTATGAAATGCCAAATCTTTTTTACTGTTTTCTCTTCAGATTTGGCTGAGATATCAATTGATTACATATGGGAAAATGAAGAGTTTTTGAAATTTCTTTATCTTATTATTTTATTTTAAACAATTAAATTGAATGCCATTTGTAAGAAATCATTATAACTTTTAGATTTTGTTAACTCTTACACTCCATCTCTCATGTGTATATGTTTACATTTGTAAATCACATTTTATACATTTTCAAACTATTATTTACACTTATACTTTTCAAAAGATATGTATATATTAAACTTTAAATATAACTTTCAAAATACATATTACATATGTATGTTATAAATTTAAAAACAAATTTCTATAAATTTTAAAAGATAGAGTTTCTCTTTCAAATCCAATATATACTATTTAAACATTTATTTTTAAATTTTCTAATTCAAAAGTTCATATATATAAAATCCATTTGTATTTTATTTGGAAAAACTCAATTTAATTCACAATTAAATCAAAAATTTATTTATTTATTTTGTTTGTTCAATTTTTTTTTTTTTTTTAGTTTTTAATTTCTAATTTATTTTTAATACATTTTATTAATTCATGAATTCTATTTTTAATGTTTAATATACAAATCATATTCAACTCCTTAGTTTAAATTATTTTATAGATTCTATTTCTAAATCTTTTAATTTAGCTCACATATTAATATAAATATATTTTATACATCTTATTTTTAAATTCAATATTTGTTTTATAAATCACTTATCCTTAAATTCCTAATATAAATTTCTATTTATAATCAAAATTATTTATTTATCCTAGAAAATTTCCTAATAATTCACAATTTATTTTCAAAAATAGATTTAATTGCCAATTTAAACTTGATAAATTTCAGGAATGTTACAAATAATGTATTATCAATCGCCATTTTAATGTATAAATTTAAGATATAGGCTTGCAGATTTTTGCTTGGCCCATGTAAGTTGATTTTGAACATGGATTCTTAACTTTATATGCAATTGATAAGGATGTAAGTCCCACTAATACAATTGATGAGACAGATCCATTCATGTATGCATAACTCTATACGATATGAATTTTTTATTCATGCAAGTGATTCTATAGAGTTGCATCTTACTAATGTATATTAATTTTTAGGTTCAATGCTGAATAAGCAGTAGTGAAATTTTGCGAGTAACATGGTAAGTTTGTGTATGCCTCTCCATTTGTGTACATATAAGTGTTGTTATTCCATAGAAAATGACGTCCCTCATTGGATCGTAGTGTTTCTTCAACTGAAAGAATCATAATAAATTTAGGTTGCGTTTCACTTGGGCTATTTGGCCAGTAATTAGAGACGGGATTTTCTACAATTTGAGCTAGTCAAATTTACTTGAACTTGTCATATCTGATGCTAAATAAATTCATATTTGTTCTCTTATACCACTAATCTCTAATTGTTGTTTTTCCTTATAGGCATATTGGACTTTGGAAGAAGATGAGCCTGGACTTTCCACGATTCATATTTTCTCTTTTAGCAAGCTCTTTTTGTAAGATTTTATGCCACTAACATTTTTATTTAAAACGTTGTTCGTGAAATATTGTAAATGAATAAATTTTATGGTGTATGAAATCGATGTAGCTTTGATTATGTTAATCTTCATAATTGCTTATAATATCATATTATATCAATTAGTGTTTTATAAATTTAGTATTTTCCTTTTTGAATATATTATCTGTGGTTTTTATAATTGTTATAAAACTGCTCCATAGGTGTAATGTTGCGAAAGAGTTGATATACCGCACAGTTTCAAAAAGCTGCAACAGGTGTAACTAGTCATAAAAAGGTGATATAACGCAGCATTTCAAAAGGGCTGTAATACTAAAAAGTACCAAAACGCTGCAGAAAACCAAACCGAAGCAAAATGAAAAGTTTCAAGAATTGAAACATAATGGCAAAAAACCGCTGCAATACAAAACAACTGAATAAAACGCTGCATAATTATTTTTTGCAGCATTTTAAAACAGTAGTAAAATTGCTTGTTTTATTGAAACAAGTTGTTGGACTGCATTCTCCAAAGCACTGCTAAATGAGTTTGCATCGTTTAATAAATTCTACGAAATTAATTTTATTGCAGCGTCTTGTGAAAGCTTCGATAGCATTCTTTGTAGTGTTTAAGAATGCCCATTTGATCAAAGGCGTGCTTGAAGATGACGTTGACAACACTTCTAGTTTCTACCAGAATCTTGGATACTATGAAAAACTCTATTTGAGAAGTGATCAAAAGGGGGTCATTATAGGGATGTTGAATTCCTTTTTTAAGCTCTTGTGGAGTGATGACAAGATTCAGCATCTGTATATTAAGCCACGGATTTTTAAGCGGGGACACTTCCTAAACAGAAAATACTCCTTCCCTAGCTTTCTTGATATATATGTTTCTGGCTCCGTTACTAGTTCCCACTGGATGTGGTCCCACATGAAACACATCAATCCTATTGAAGGGTGGACTCATGTTTAATGGATCTTCATCTTCTAAGATATTCACAGCATTATTAAGGAACTTTTGTGGTCCATCGCTAATTTGGGGTGCTTTTTGTTTATCTTGGACGAATTCTTTCAGGCGTCCTTCACGGATTAGCTTTTGAATAAATCCAGCTAGCACTCGGCACTCATCGGTCTTATGGTCATTAGCTTTATAAAAGCATAATAATATCCCCTTTCTTTGCTAAGGGTAGTTTCTAGCCTTGAATGAAGTTGGGAAGTTAACTTTTCTTTAGTTGTGGCGTAGATATAAGACAATGGCTTGTTCAATGCAATTGAATTAGTGTTGGAGACTTCCCACCTCGGCCTTTTGTGTCCTTGGTCAAATAAAAACCTTCCACTCTCCTTCTTTGGTTTACCTATCTTCTTGGCTTGGTACAATTCATCCATTCGAATGAATTTATCAGCTTAAAAGTGAAAGTCTTGTAAATCTTTACACCCATGAATGAAGAGGTCTTTCCGAAATGGTGTATTTTCGATCAACCCTGAATGTACTGTAATTCGCTTATTCCTATCGTTCATGTCTTTGGCCTTCAGTGCCTCTATAATGAACCTTCTGAGATAGTCACCCAGTGATTCTCCCTGCCTTCATTTGATGTTTGCTAAAACAGTATAATCGACTGTGGGATCTTTGCATATGCAGAATTGAGCGAAGAATTCATAGAAAAATTGTCCCCATGAGTAAATAGTATTCTCTTGATATTGGCGGTACCATTTTTGGCAGCCCCTTGAAGTATCTTTGGGAGTAGCCGTCATCGCACTGCCTAGAAGCATTATATAGATCTATTTAGCTACCAAAAGCCATCAGGTGATCGTTAGGATTGGTAGTGCCATGATATTTCATAATTGGAATTTTGACATGAGATAGAATTACTGCTGACATGATTTCATCATTAAACGAAGCTACTTATTTATTGTCATTCACTCGCTCGTCTAGAGTTCTTTTCCCTTTAGCGTTTGACATGTCTTTAACAGTCTTCTCTGCCACATCCTTTAGATAAGCTTTAGCATTATGATATCTTTTCTGATTTGGATTGTATACCTTTGAAGTGGAGTTTCCAGATTGCTCCAAAGATTTGTCCCGCATTCTACCTTAATGATCCACTTTAGCTGTATGATGTTCCTTTTTCTTTGATGAAGTTAAGTCGATCTTGCTCTTTCCTTCAAACGAATAAGCATTCAAGTTCCTCCTTGGGGACACTACTTCATCTCCTATTGTTGGTTTAGCAGTTTTAGAAGATTTCTAAGATAGGGCTGCTTTCAGGAGCTCTTGCATTTCCAATAGTTGTTGCTTTAAATGCCTTATCTTAGCTGCATTATCATCTGGTTTTGCTGGAGTTGATGGTTGTCTTAGCACAACTCCTTCCAAGTTGAAGGTTGAAGTAATATTTTCTTCCAAAACCGTTGTGTGTACTGCATCCTCATCCATTCGACTAAGCCTTTTCGATTTTATTTTCCTACAACAAATCAAACATTCTATAATTAGTCTATAAGGAAATAACAAGGTCGGAGGTTCGAGCTCTCCTACTAGCACCAAAAATGTTGATAAGAAATTTGACCAACACCTTAAAAAGAGTTTAAGAACAGAATAATCTGTTTGAAATCCATTTCGAATGAGTCAAAAGTGTATTTTTACCATGGAAGGGGAACCTTTCCGAAGGTATTGTTTCTGGTGTCATGTAGAAGGTTCCTTCGAAAGCAATTATAGGTTCCAAAGGATTCAAATACCTTTCGAAGGAGTCCTCCCAAAGGGTATGACTTTAATGATCACATATTGGATCCCTTTGAAACCCCTTTCAAATGAGTCAAGAGGATCTCTAGGCCTTCGAAGTGACCCAGATTACAACATATATATTAAAAGTGGATTCAATATCCTATGGAATCTCATCTTGGATAAATGATACAAGTCCAAAGGACTTGATACTTTTGAATTGTCATCATCATACCACTTTTGTACTGCATGGGCTTTCGACATGATGATAATATGCTTCAAAATCAAGATATCTAAGTAAATCCCATAGCACTGCATATGTCAAACAAGGGTTAAGAAGATAAGTGTATATCATGTGTAATTGGTCATTGGACAAGATAATGGCCAAACTGATCATCCTCTTTTTGAAATCAATATTAGATCCATACATCCTCTCATTTTCTTTTCTCGAGAATGGATTACAAGTAGCATAGTTCTTCCTTAATTTGATTTAGGGTTACAAGAATTTTATTTATCCAAGAAGCAAAAAAGAAGATCCAAGAATTCAAAATTGCTCCCGAACTTGGACTCCTAGGATCTTGTTTATAGATGTGGTTTGGACCCTTCTGCATCCATCCATTCGAAGTCGTCGAAAGGTCTCTTCTCCCACCTTTCGCACCCATCCTGTCACTTTTGTTCTCCCATCTTTGTTAAAAGTATGATAGTGGAAAATATTGATCTGATATTTACCAATACTGATTTCGATTACTTCTAGAGTCTTTCAACAACATCGATAGGTATGCTTCCGTTAGTGGTGAACAAGTCATGGTGCATTATTATTTTGTTTGAATGTAAGCGAAAGCACTTCTAACTTCTTCATCTCCTTCGAAACCTCTTCGTTGTTGTTAAGATTTGGTATTATCATGATAAGTTTCCGCTTGAATGAGTGGGTTAGGGTATTTGAAAGGTTTCAGAAGGATTTAATGGTGACAAAAGGACCAACGCAAAAGGTCATTTGTGACGGAGGAGGCTTCTTGGTGGTCAAATGATAGTTGTGGAAGGTGTCTTTCGAAAGCATCCCCTAGGTTATTGTGAAAGCTCATTCTTTGATGTTTGTAGAGGCAATATTGGTTATTGCGAAACCTTCCTATTACTTATGGAAGGATTCAGTCGATTCGAAAGGCTAGTCTTTGCTTTCGAAAGGGTTATTTTAGTAGAATCTTCTCCAACCGTTTTGAAGGATCTAATATATGTGTGGAAGCTTGTTATTCGATACTTTCGAAAAGCTTTCTTAACACATTCGAAACCCTTTATGCATACGGACCCAACTGTATCGAAAGGATCAACTGAGTTGAAAGGGTAGCTTTGCCCCTTTCTCGACTCCTTCGGAAGCACTTATTTCATTTACAGGAGCATCAGGTGCTTGCAGCATCAATCCAACCTCTTCGAAAGCTACTCTAATGCCTTCGAAACGTCACTTTTGAACCGTGGTGAAACCCTTGTTTTCAATTTTTGCGAAGCATCTATAATACTCCATAGGACTTCTTTCTTAACTTTGTTCTTAAATGAGCCTTATGGTTAACATTTGACTAGTTGAACTTTTGCTTCAACCTAAAAAAGAACAAAAAAGCAAATAAATAATGCTGATATTCAATAGTTATGCATGCAAGAAACAGTAGAACTGACCTAAAAAGAATAACTTTGCTGGTGCAAGCTTACACCTGTGTCATATTTAACATCCTATTCAAATTGTTGATTTTATGCTATATCACAAAAGTGAGGGGGTTTTGGGCACAGCAAGCTACGAACAATAAGCTTAAGTTTGATATTCCAAGCTTGCTGGTGCAGGCTTGCACTTGCAATTTATGGTGCAACTTGCGTTAGTAAGCTTGTTGGTACAAGAAATTTTGTGTGCAAGCTTGCATCAGCAAGCTTAAGCTTTCTTAAGCTTGTTGTCCAAGCTTGCTGTTGCAAGCTTGTGCAAGCAAAATTGATGCATTGTTCACAATTAGATGAAATAATTATTGAGTAGTTAGAAATGGAAAATAAATAATGGAAGCTAAAATCATACCGTATGTGAAGGATACCCATGGATTACAGTGAAGTCGATGCATCATCCACGAGCTCAACATTATTACCTATAAAAAGAAAAAGAATTGAATAATCATATGAAATAATTATTACATTTAACCAAATAGAAAAAACTAACCAATATTAGATGATAATCAATCTTTTATACAAGTCAATGCTTCTACTATATCCGAAGACAATGAAGATCTACCTTCGGTAATCAATCTACCACCACTACTAAAAGCCGACTTGGATGCAACTAATACTAGAATGGCTAAGATATCACTAGCAATCTTGGTAAAAAAAGGAAAAGAAGGGCTATTAATTTTCCACCACATTAAAATATTAGAGTTATCTTCATTCTTACCTATTGGCAACAATTCGTCTTCGAAATACTTATCTAATTCCATCTTCAAAACTTGTGAACTTCCAACTTTTTATTCAAAATAATTTCTCCTTTTTAAATCAATTTTTGTTCTTGTAAGGACCCGATTCTTCGCCTTTCGAAAATTCAACATCGATACTCACTTTATCGACTGCCGAGCAATCGACCGACGGAAAACCGAACACTTAGGGTTTTAAGAAAAAGAAAAAGTACAAGAAGGAGAGATAAGAAGATAGAAAATAGAGAGGAAAGAAAGTAGAAAATAGAACGGAACAGAAAAACAACAATAACAGAATCTCACAATTCGCAGCGGAACAACATATAATAATAAATGAATAATCTTTAAACAAAGAACTATATCAGTTATTACATTTTATACATTACATTACATCATCATCATCAGAGTGTACAACAACAAACAACAAAAAACAGTGCAGCGGAAAAAAAATACTATATACTAGTAATACGCCATGCCATCCATCTTGCCTCCAGCAACTCCAGAATATCCAGAATATCCTGATAAACCTAACTCTTGACTGCCCGTGTGGAAATTGGTGGGCACCCAGAGTTTAGGAAGGAAAACAATAAACTCCGAGTCAGTCATGTGATTGGTGTGAGAACTCAAAACAGTTTATTTATCTTTAAAATCAAAATAGAGGAATATTTTTAAAGTCAATTCGCAATGCTTTTAAAAATGAGACTACCATAAGGCCTTCCGCACACACACACAATGCAAACGCAGAATCGGAGGAGATTTCTCCATATGATAGTCAAAGATGCTTGATACGCATTAAAAAGAACATTTGATATTATTATTAGTGCATAGTTTAGGAAAAATTCATTTCGAAAATAGAATACAAATCTTAGCCAGCATAGACATTTCGCACTTATGCCTACTATAGCTACCATGTTCAATAGCAGGTTACCGCCACATTCCATAGCAGGTTATACAACTAAAACCGTATAAGTCTCGTATTGTTTCTTTGGATTTCCAACGAATGATCAGGCCAAGGAACTTCCCATTGCCACATGAGAATGCCTCTGGATGGACATCCCCGAGAACCAAACCGGATCTCTACCAACACAAGGCCGGATTACCCCTAACTGAGCAACAACTGACCGAATATGCCATCCCCCGGTCCTTTGGGACCTTTTCAACCGAGCGCTCGTAATCAATTCACACAATCATAAAGTGTTTTCAACATCAGTAAGTATCTGGGCTCCATACCATGATACCACCCTTTTCCAGAAGGAAATGCACATATCCTAAAGGGCGCTACCCCTCATAACCTTGCTGCTTCTTTCCTGTTTTGACCATTCACGGGGTGTGAGGCTCGACGAAGTCACGTCCACAAAAACATACTTTATACAAAAGCCATGCTTTGGGTCAACAAATGACCATAGAAATGATCACCAAGATAGACGATCAAACAAATGATCCTATCACAAATAATCAACACAATGATCATTTAACAGCAACACTCAGCATGTCACATTACCAGATTGGGAATATATCGTTGATAACATTCAACTACATAACCTCTGAGCTCGTACGTCTCAGAGAAGGGTGTTAAGCTAAAAGAATAAATTCTCCGCCACCAACAGAAATATATTTGAATGAAATCTGCTTTATATCTCAATTTGTAATGTCAGACATACAATCCATACAAGTCTGTTCCGGGCTCGAACAAAACCGAAGGCACTTACAAAGAAGTCCTTGCAATCCGGATATTCACAATCCTGATCGGATTCACCATCACATATGGAGAACTCTATACCGGAGCAACTCGGTGCAGAGTCAATCGACAGGTCATCCTATCGCTCTCGCAAATACCGGGTCTTCAACACCGATCTTTAATGCAATTCATAACGACGTATCACATATTCGGAATGGGTTATACGACCCCATGGTCCTTTCCCGGTTAACCCGAATAGTGAGCGCTTATTCAAAAATAAGTGTGGCATTCAAATTCATGCAAATCACAATAAATACCCATTCAAAGGTAAATATTGATAGTCGGTTATTGAACTATCAATGGATATGCACACATCACCAGATTCCAAATAATTTTCCAAATTATTTATTTTCCAAAATATCTTTACAAGATATATAATTTTCAATACTTCAAAAATAAATCAATATTTATTTTTAAACAAATTCCACTTCCTTTTATAAATTCCATAATGAATTTATATTTCACAATATTTATGAATAACGATTTCAATTATTCATTTCAATTTATCTTCAAAAAGATAAATTCTCTAATATTCACTTTATATCGGAAAACAATTCCATACTTATTTATTCATAAGTAATTCACAAATTTTATTTATTTTCAATGCTTAGAAAATATTTAATATACTCTAATCAAAATTAAGTATATATTTCATTCTTTAAGGAAATCATTCTCTTAAACATATTTATTTTGGGCCAAAACGAATGTTGTGTAAAACATCGTTACGACAACCCAAAATCACTAGTATAGGGATTCGAAATTAAAACAGATATATAAATCCCAATACTATACAAAACATTTCCTTTCGGAAATCATTTACTATAACAGCAGTGTTATAGTCCACTATTTCCTTCTATTTCTCGAAAACGTCTATTTCAACAATAATGTTGAAATCTATGGTTTCGAATCTCAACACATTTTAAAACATCGTTAGATCGTTTTAAGTCTGTTTAAAATATCACATCCTAACATTTTCTTTAACATATTATTCACTATTCAAAAACGTGAATATACTACGTTAACACATTTCATCCTTTTATTCATTTTATTTCAAAGGATTATTCACGGTCAAAACTGTGAATATAACTCCATTAATAAGTTATAAAAATTTACTTATCAAAATAAGTTGTTTGCGAATTTATAAAACAACGTTTATAAATTCCATTTCTATTTATTTTATAACAACTTCCTTTTATAAATTCCTTTATTAACCTATTCCAGTTTATTAACGTATTCTAGTTTATAACTCAATTATAAACCAAAAGTTTATATTATAAGTAAAATACTTATAATTTATTTGTTTTCACCATCGTTCCTTTGAATTTCATAATTATAAATCTTATAACTTATAAGATTCAATTATTCATCCAAATATATTCTTTAATAATTTCACAAAATTTATAAATCTTACTATTTATAAATTTCATTTATAACTTCACCATTTATAATTTTATAATTTCCATTCACTTACAAAATTCATTTTCACTTCATTCAAACACTTATAAAAACTCGTTTTATAATGTCAATATTTCAATTTATAAATATCCATTTATAAATCTCTTAATATAAATCAATTTATATTATTCTTTAAAACGTCTTTAAATTCCTTTAAAAACTTCATCATTTTGATTTATAAAATAATCAAATTTTGTAAATCCTATATTTAACTTTTTATAATAACTTCAGAAATCCAATTTAAACCATTTTATAAAATCATTAATCCATATTTCTCAAAAATCAATCTTTAACTGTATTTCTCAAAATCATAATTTTTTATAACTTTAAAAATTATAACGTTTATTTATTTAAAATGGATCAATTCCAAAAATATTTTATAACGTATACTTTCAAAAATCACTTTAATAATCATTTTTAAATTCCAAAATTTGGCCTAGTGATGCTACACACTAAATAGCCAATCACGACAACAACGATATCATATATCGTATATGATAATCCATCAAATATCAAAATATCTGAAATCAAATAAAAACTGTTGAGGAATCCAGTTGGATCCCTCCAACCTGTTTTCCTGCATCCACAAACATTAGCACAATACCAATTTCGCTCCAGTACGAAATTATCGCGGTATATGTTTTTATTAAATATTATCCGCTTAATAGACGGCGCAATAGGGTCTCATCCGCTAAAAAAATGCGGGAATCAACAACTGCAATATATACATATGCCAATATATATATATTGATATTATATATAATACCAATTTCACTGTTTATGAAATATTCGCGGTATATGTTTTTAATAAATAACGTCCGCTTACTAACGGCGCGTAATGTCTATTTTAACAATCAATAGATAACAATCATCATTCAAACATGCATTCAAATATTTTAAATCTAACTATTTAAAATAAAATCGAAACTGATTCGATTGAGTGAGAAGTTCTCACCTTGATTTCAATTTCGTTTTAGCGATTTATTTCGAATAAAATTAAACGCACGTTTACTTTTATCCAAAATTTTCACTAACTCCAAATGACTCCAATCCAATTTGATCGGGTAGTGCTCGTCCATACGATTCCAACGCAACTGGTTTCGCGCGTTTTCGACCTCGTATGAAAAAGTTATGAATTTTCAAAGTTTTACACGATTTATATAAACTAATTACAACAAAAAATTTTATATTTAAACCTACAGCTCATCATCCACCGTTGATTCCAACCCCAAGCCATCAGAGCCGCACACCCCTCTTCTCCCTCATCTCATGTTACTCACTCCAGTAAAAAGAACGCACCCATGAACCCATCACTTAGCAACTAGGGTTCCATTTTACGGCCACCACGCTCCCTTCTAGCTCGATCAGAGAGTGCCATTCCCTCCGCCTACGTGAGAGCTACCCACAGCCATGAACACATGAAGCTCGGCCAGCCCAGGCACCTCAAAAAACGTGCCGACCTGATGGTGAACGCGGCCATGTAGCCCCCACCTCGTCGCTCCAAACACGATCATCACCGTATAGATTGAAAGCTCTCTTCGCGCTCTCCAACTTTGCTGTTGAACACTTTGGTTAATTATCGACGGATTGGAAGTAATTGAGGAGGAAAGGAGGATGATTTCTGGCCTTAGAAATATAAGTGACGGCTGGCCATTGAAAATTAGGGTTAGGGTTAGATATTTTTGCAAATTATGAAGAGAGGGGGGCTTTTATAGAAAATTCGCACGACACTATTCATCCCGGATTTTCCGAACTCCAAATGAAGCGTGCCGGTTGGCGTTTCTAAGGTTTACCCCGCGTTCCGGACACAATGGAACATGTTTCGGGAGCTAATTCGGACATCTGTGCGAGTTATGGCAATAAACGTTCAATTTAAATTAAACCGATTTAAACGATTTTCTAGGCGTTTTAGCTTGTACCGGACAAACGGTAAATCCAATTGATACGAAATTTGAAACCTTACAATAATATCACATTACGGATCCGATGAAACTGGTTTCGTCGAAATCCGAGACTTTTTGAAAAATGGCTATTTTAACTCGCCAAATTAATATTAAAAATAATTCGATGCGTTTCGAGCTGCCACGATCAAACGATAGCTCCGATTGACACGAAAATTGAAATCCGATAATAACTAACTATTACGGATCCAATGGAACTGGTTTCGTTCAATTCTGAGACTGTTTAAAAATTGACTATTTTCACTAGTCGATTAAACATTAAAATATTCAATTTTCACAAATTAACTTTTAATTCGATTTCAAAAGTTCTAAAATATCATTCTAACTTCAATATGATAAAATAAAATTTTACAAATCATTTTCAATCATATTTAACCCAAATTTCAATTATTTCCATAATTTAACATATTAAATTATCGATTTAATTATTCAATTAAATCCAATAATTCAAGATAAAATTTATTCGACTTATAATTTCACTTATTAATATTTAAAATTAATTAAATACTCAAATTTTAATTACTAAAATTTCTGGGTCGTTACAATCTTCCCCCCTTAAAAGAATTTCGTCCTCGAAATTATCAAGTAAGAAAAGTTACAGAATCCATTAACTTTCCCAAAATTCATAGTTAAATTTCTTGTAATTCTTTACTAAGTTTTCAAATCATACTTAGTTATCTTTTCAAAAACAACTACTATTGTTTAACTTTCAATTCCAAATCAAAGTTAAAGTTTTCAAAATTTTCCAATTTTCTCAATTTTTTTCAAACGCCTTAAATTTCCGAAAAAATTCGCCATAGTCTCCTTTGCGCGGCTAGATCCGAAAAAAAAATGACAGTATATATATCACAAATATACATCTCATCAAGTAATGAGGCATCCCGCAGGGAAAAAGTATAAAAGTACGGTATGTAATCCGAGATATGTACCTTATATTTTATTAGCAAGCATATACGGCTAATATAGCGCGAAAGCGAGCTCCAAATGCGAAGCAAACGCGATCCGCACCTACTAAACACTCAACAAACAACATGAGAACATGCATGTAGACAATAGTATCAATATACAACATATAGCAACATAATAACTATATATGTCAACATAGCAAATGCAGTAAAAGCAATATATTCAACCATCAACCAACTATCATCCAACAAATTCATAACCAATATATATTCATTCATATTCTCATTAATATTCAATGAAATAGGTTTTCAATTTAGTCACATTTAATTCATTAACAGTGGATGTTTACTAACATTCATTTTCAATTAGTTTATATTTACTAATTCATATTCAAGTTGGTTCACTTCCAAATCAAATTCAATGCTATTTAAGATTCACTTAACTTCCAATTGAATTCCAATTACTTTAGCTTTCAATTTCATTAACTCAATTTCATTAACACTTAATGAATTATATACAGCCAATGAACTAAAAACCATATAACAATCAATGTATATTAATTACAACCAAATTCCTTTGCTTATATTCATTCAATTTGGTTTAATACCTTTACTTTCAATTGGTTCAATTAAATTGATTTTCATTCAATCTTTCAACTTCTAATAACATTACATTTTAATGAATTACACTTATATTCATTATTTCATATCAACTTAATTCACATTCAATTGATTTACATTCAATCCAATTCAATTTCATTTCATAATCTTAAGTTCATATCCATCACTTAACTTTTATTAATTTACTTTGATACCTATATCAACTTCATTCAACATACTCCATTTTACTTAACTTAAATTTCCAACTTATAAATCAATTCAGCTTCCAAATTCTAAAGTAAATTTTTATTTAGCTTTAACCAGGGTCAAATTTCATTACTTATTCAAACTCATTTTTTTTATTTATAACTCATATTTATAAATATATTCATATAGTTTCACTTCTTATATATATAAGTTTATTTCACAATTGTAAATCACTTTAATTATAATTCCAATTTTCTATAATTCTTTTGCTTATACAATTATTCTTTAATTTAGATTATTCAAACAACTAAACAATCAACTTACATACACTTTAATAATTCTGAAAAATTATTCCTTTATATATAAAAATATAATTTAAGGTAAAATTATTTCATTTACCCAATTTAAAACAATATCGTGTCGGTTTATCTTGTTTAAGAGTTTAGAAACCCCTTTCTACGATAGTTAGCTAGACTACATCGACCGAAATCTATAAACAATCAACCGATAAGTCAACACAATACAAAACAATTATATATTCACTAACAAATACGCTCTCATAGCTATTATTACACTCAACTCATTCTAGAGTACTACTGACTCTATCTCTAATGAGTAATACCCAACAGAACCATGGTTGTCGCTTAACCATAAGCTCTGATACCAGATGTAAGGACCCGATTCTTCGCCTTTCGAAAATTCAACATCGATACTCACTTTATCGACTGCCGAGCAATCGAACGACGGAAAACCGAACACTTAGGGTTTTAAGAAAAAGAAAAAGTACAAGAAGGAGAGATAAGAAGATAGAAAATAGAGAGGAAAGAAAGTAGAAAATAGAACGGAACAGAAAAACAACAATAACAGAATCTCACAATTCGCAGCGGAACAACATATAATAATAAATGAATAATCTTTAAACAAAGAACTATATCAGTTATTACATTTTATACATTACATTACATCATCATCATCAGAGTGTACAACAACAAACAACAACAACAAACAGTGCAGCGGAAAAAGAAATACTATATACTAGTAATACGCCATGCCATCCATCTTGCCTCCAGCAACTCCAGAATATCCAGAATATCCTGATAAACCTAACTCTTGACTGCCCGTGTGGAAATTGGTGGGCACCCAGAGTTTAGGAAGGAAAACAATAAACTCCGAGTCAGTCGTGTGACTGGTATGAGAACTCAAAACAGTTTATTTATCTTTAAAATCAAAATAGAGGAATATTTTTAAAGTCAATTCGCAATGCTTTTAAAAATGAGACTACCATAAGGCCTCCCGCACACACACACACAATGCAAACGCAGAATCGGAGGAGATTTCTCCTTATGATAGTCAAAGATGCTTGATACGCATTAAAAAGAACATTTGATATTATTATTAGTGCATAGTGTAGGAAAAATTCATTTCGAAAATAGAATATAAATCTTAGCCAGCATAGACATTTCGCACTTATGCCTACTATAGCTACCATGTTCAATAGCAGGTTACCGCCACATTCCATAGCAGGTTATACAACTAAAACCGTACAAGTCTCGTATTGTTTCTTTGGATTTCCAACGAATGATCAGGCCAAGGAACTTCCCATTGCCACATGAGAATGCCTCTGGATGGACATCCCCGAGAACCAAACCGGATCTCTACCAACACAAGGCCGGGTTACCCCTAACTGAGTAACAACTGACCGAATATGCCATCCCCCGGTCCTTTGGGACCTTTTCAACCGAGCGCTCGTAATCAATTCACACAATCATAAAGTGTTTTAAACATGAGTAAGTATCTGGGCTCCATACCATGATACCACCCTTTTCCAGAAGGAAATGCACATATCCTAAAGGGCGCTACCCCTCATAACCTTGCTGCTTCTTTCCTGTTTTGACCATTCACGGGGTGTGAGGCTCGACGAAGTCACGTCCACAAAAACATACTTTATATAAAAGCCATGCTTTGGGTCAACAAATGATCATAGAAATGATCACCAAGATAGACGATCAAACAAATGATCCTATCACAAATAATCAACACAATGATCATTTAACAGCAACACTCAGTATGTCACATTACCAAATTGGGAATATATCGCTGATAACATTCAACTACATAACCTCTGAGCTCGTACGTCTCAGAGAAGGGTGTTAAGCTAAAAGAATAAATTCTCCGCCACCAACAGAAATATATTTGAATGAAATCTGCTTTATATCTCAATTTGTAATGTCAGACATACAATCCATACAAGTCTGTTCCGGGCTCGAACAAAACCGAAGGCACTTACAAAGAAGTCCTTGCAATCCAGATATTCACAATCCTGATCGGATTCACCATCACATATGGAGAACTCTATACCGGAGCAACTCGGTGCAGAGTCAATCGACAGGTCATCCTATCGCTCTCGCAAATACCGGGTCTTCAACACCGATCTTTAATGCAATTCATAATGACGTATCACATATTCGGAATGGGTTATACGACCCCATGGTCCTTTCCCGGTTAACCCGAATAGTGAGCGCTTATTCAAAAATAAGTGTGGCATTCAAATTCAAGCAAATCACAATAAATACCCATTCAAAGGTAAATATTGATAGTCGGTTATTGAACTATCAATGGATATGCACACATCACCAGATTCCAAATAATTTTCCAAATTATTTATTTTCCAAAATATCTTTACAAGATATATAATTTTCAATACTTCAAAAATAAATCAATATTTATTTTTAAACAAATTCCACTTCCTTTTATAAATTCCATAATGAATTTATATTTCACAATATTTATGAATAACGATTTCAATTATTCATTTCAATTTATCTTCAAAAAGATAAATTCTCTAATATTCACTTTATATCGGAAAACAATTCCATACTTATTTATTCATAAGTAATTCACAAATTTTATTTATTTTCAATACTTAGAAAATATTTAATATACTCTAATCGAAATTAAGTATATATTTCATTCTTTAAGGAAATCATTCTCTTAAACATATTTATTTTGGGCCAAAACGAATGTTGCGTAAAACATCGTTACGACAACCCAAAATCACTAGTATAGGGATTCGAAATTAAAACAGATATATAAATCCCAATACTATACAAAACATTTCCTTTCGGAAATCATTTACTATAACAACAATGCTATAGTCCACTATTTCCTTTTATTTCTCGAAAACGTCTATTTCAACAATAATGTTGAAATCTATGGTTTCGAATCTCAACACATTTTAAAACATCGTTAGATCGTTTTAAGTCTGTTTAAAATATCACATCCTAACATTTTCTTTAACATATTATTCACTATTCAAAAACGTGAATATACTACGTTAACACATTTCATCCTTTTATTCATTTTATTTCAAAGGATTATTCACGGTCAAAACTATGAATATAACTCCATTAATAAGTTATAAAAATTTACTTATCAAAATAAGTCGTTTGCGAATTTATAAAACAACGTTTATAAATTCTATTTCTATTTATTTTATAACAAATTCCTTTTATAAATTCCTTTATTAACCTATTCCAGTTTATTAACCTATTCAGTTTATAACTCAATTATAAACCAAAAGTTTATATTATAAGTAAAATACTTATAATTTATTTGTTTTCACCATCGTTCCTTTGAATTTCATAATTATAAATCTTATAACTTATAAGATTCAATTATTCATCCAAATATATTCTTTAATAATTTCACAAAATTTATAAATCTTACTATTTATAAATTTCATTTATAACTTCACCATTTATAATTTTATAATTTCCATTCACTTACAAAATTCATTTTCACTTCATTCAAACACTTATAAAAACTCGTTTTATAATGTCAATATTTCAATTTATAAATATCCATTTATAAATCTCTTAATATAAATCAATTTATATTATTCTTTAAAACGTCTTTAAATTCCTTTAAAAACTTCATCATTTTGATTTATAAAATAATCAAATTTTATAAATCCTATATTTAACTTTTTATAATAACTTCAGAAATCCAATTTAAACCATTTTATAAAATCATTAATCCATATTTCTCAAAAATCAATCTTTAACTGTATTTCTCAAAATCATAATTTTTTATAACTTTAAAAATTATAACGTTTATTTATTTAAAATGGATCAATTCCAAAAATATTTTATAACGTATACTTTCAAAAATCACTTTAATAATCATTTTTAAATTCCAAAATTTGGCCTAGTGATGCTACACACCAAATAGCCAATCACGACAACAACGATATCATATATCGTATATGATAATCCATCAAATATCAAAATATCTGAAATCAAATAAAAACTGTTGAGGAATCCAGTTGGATCCCTCCAACCTGTTTTCCTGCATCCACAAACATTAGCACAATACCAATTTCGCTCCAGTACGAAATTATCGCGGTATATGTTTTTATTAAATATTATCCGCTTAATAGACGGCGCAATAGGGTCTCATCCGCTAAAAAAATGCGGGGAATCAACAACTGCAATATATACATATGCCAATATATATATATTGATATTATATATAATACCAATTTCACTGTTTATGTAATATTCGGGTATATGTTTTTAATAAATATATCCGCTTACTAACGGCGCATAATGTCTATTTTAACAATCAATAGATAACAATCATCATTCAAACATGCATTCAAATATTTTAAATCTAACTATTTAAAATAAAATCGAAACTGATTCGATTGAGTGAGAAGTTCTCACCTTGATTTCAATTTCGTTTTAGCGATTTATTTCGAATAAAATTAAACGCACGTTTAATTTTACCCAAAATTTTCACTAACTCCAAACGACTCCAATCCAATTTGATCGCGTAGTGCTCGTCCATACGATTCCAACGCAACTAGTTTCGCGTGTTTTCGACCTCGTATGAAAAAGTTATAAATTTTCAAAGTTTTACACGATTTATATAAACTAATTACAACATAAATTTTTATATTTAAACCTACAGCTCATCATCCACCGTTGATTCCAACCCCAAGCCATCAGAGCCGCACACCCCTCTTCTCCCTCATCTCACGTTACTCACTCCAGTAAAAAGAACGCACCCTTGAACCCATCACTTAGCAACTAGGGTTCCATTTTACGGCCACCACGCTCCCTTCTAGCTCGATCAGAGAGTGCCATTCCCTCCGCCTACGTGAGAGCTACCCACAGCCATGAACACATGAAGCTCGGCCAGCCCAGGCACCTCAAAAAACGTGCCGACCTGATGGTGAACGCGGCCATGTAGCCCCCACCTCGTCGCTCCAAACACGATCATCACCATATAGATTGAAAGCTCTCTTCGCGCTCTCCAACTTTGCTGTTGAACACTTTGGCTAATTATCGACGGATTGGAAGTAATTGAGGAGGAAAGGAGGATGATTTCTGGCCTTAGAAATATAAGTGACGGCTGGCCATTGAAAATTAGGGTTAGGGTTAGATATTTTTGCAAATTATGAAGAGAGGGGGGCTTTTATAGAAAATTCGCGCGACATTATTCATCCCGGATTTTCCGAACTCCAAACGAAGCGTGCCGGTTGGCGTTTCTAAGGTTTACCCCGCGTTCCGGACATAATGGAACATGTTTCGGGAGCTAATTCGGACATCTGTGCGAGTTATGGCAATAAACGTTCAATTTAAATTAAACCGATTTAAACGATTTTCTAGGCGTTTTAGCTTGTACCGGACAAACGGTAAATCCAATTGATACGAAATTTGAAACCTTACAATAATATCACATTACAGATCCGATGAAACTGGTTTCGTCGAAATCCGAGACTTTTTGAAAAATAGCTATTTTAGCTCGCCAAATTAATATTAAAAATAATTCGATGCGTTTCGAGCTGCCACGATCAAACGATAGCTCCGATTGACACGAAAATTGAAATCCGATAATAACTAACTATTACGGATCCAATGGAACTGGTTTCGTTCAATTCTGAGACTGTTCAAAAATTGACTATTTTCACTAGTCGATTAAATATTAAAATATTCAATTTTCACAAATTAACTTTTAATTCGATTTCAAAAGTTCTAAATATCATTCTAACTTCAATATGATAAAATAAAATTTTACAAATCATTTTCAATCATATTTAACCCAAATTTCAATTATTTCCATAATTTAACATATTAAATTATCGATTTAATTATTCAATTAAATCCAATAATTCAAGATAAAATTTATTCGACTTATAATTTCACTTATTAATATTTAAAATTAATTAAATACTCAAATTTTAATTACTAAAATTTCTGGGTCGTTACAGTTCTCTTTTTAGGAGCAACTGTAGATGAATCGATGGTATCATAAGAAGAAGTAGTAGATGCATTTAGAGATGAAGTACATTCCTTTTCATATAAAGAAAAAAGAGCCTTTAAAGATTCACTTAGTTTTCCAATATGAAAACGTGAATTTTCTCCATAGATCAAGTCAAAGAAACTCCTTTTCCCATTAATCTAATTTGTAGTAATGCATTTTCCCAACTTTGCTTTCTACTTTGTAATGACTTCGTAAAATTGACACTTTCTCTTATCTTTTCAATAAGTCCATGCACAATTTTTAAACTGTCTTATACAATCGAATTTAACATATGTGTGCAACATCCTTATGGAACAATACACCATTTAAAGGCAAAATATTTTTACCAACTAACCGTTCTTTAAAATCTCTAACCATAACATCATTATTTGAAGTATTATCAACAGTAGGTTCAAATAGCTTTTTTTATCAATATTCCAATGCAACGCTTTTAACTTCATAGCAGCACTAAGTGCCAATCTGGTGTTAGGAGGAGGCAACTCATGATAAGCAATGATTTTTTTTGTAATTTCCAATCGTCGTCAGTATAATGACAAGTTATGCAACAATTGCCAATATTTTGATGCTCTGATGTCCATAAATCAACAGTAAGACTAACACGAGATGACAAAGATAGAAAATCACTTGAATTTCACTTATCATATCAAAAGTTTTAAAACTTCAAATCTTATTGTGTTTCTAAAACATATTTTAATCGTTGGATTAATGCTTCTAACATATTCTTGGAAATAAACATGCTCGGTCATATTAAATGGATAATCATGCTTAGCGTCTATACGAGCAAAACACGTTCGGTGTCTATTTTGATCAAATTTCCAACTTGACAATTTGAAAGGCTTATTTGGAGAATGTTTGTAGTTAAAATTTGTCCTCCCGATGGCCTTTTACTAGAGTCATTTTTGGGATAAGTTTTTATATGGTTTTTCAAATGAGTTATTCCCATAAAGGCGGCTCCTTTAAATACCCTAGTACAATGTTTGCACGTGGCGTTAATGAAATCCCTGCTTTGTTATATTCATTTAAGTTATCTAAATCCATTTAAACTATAGATCCATTTACACCAAACAATTCATTTAAGCTAATTACATATTTATACTACTTACTGCAAGTTTAAACTTAATAAATTTGACCTAGCATTACTCAATATAGCATAATTGGTGTTTATAACCATTCAAGCAAGTTCAGATTAAAGAATAATGCAGATTTAAACAAGTGCAGTAAACAATAAACAAAAAGAAGAAAATATAACCTAAACGAGAGATCAAGTGAAGCAATTGAAGGCGGTAGGTGGAAAGCAAACTTGGAAGTGGCGGCCGCGGTAGGCAAACTTGGAAGTGAAAGGCGAACTTGGAAGCAGTAGGCAAAAGGCGAGCGCCATGATCAATGTCAACAAGGCTTGCATACGTGGGGAGATTAAATCTATTGAAGGCTAGGGCTTTAGTTTTTAGGGGAGTTCGATTTTTTGTGATGGGGGCTGTAGTTGATTAGAAGGAAAACGAAAACGAATGAAAATGAGAAGGATAGGGTTTTGGTTTTCTCATTTGTGGATTGCATATTGATATGATCTAGGAATAAAATCTAATGGTTAATCTTAGTTTACCTATTTTAAGGAAATTATACATTAAATGAAGCTTAGTAGTTAGCTTAATTATACAGAGACATACACACACACACATAAATATATGCGCATATCAGAAAATCCGATGGATATTTTTTAAATACAGATGCCATTATAACCATATCCATATCTCCAAAGAATTTTAGATATCGAATATCTATATCCTCTTTTCGAATAATAAATATATTTCATATTTTTGGACACGGATGCGGACGGATTTCATATTTTTCGAGTACATTGACAACCCTAATATACCCTTTAAGGTTATACGATCATATGAATACTCAAGCTTTATTTGCACTTTATTCTAAGCACAATAATGAAAATATTGATGATAGGAGACTGTAGCTCAAGGAGGTGGCTATCATAACATTGCCATGCACCTATGGAGTTCAATATCTAATAACATAGAGAATTGAGCGGTTGCATGTGTTTATTCTCCATATCAAGTATGTTGGATTAACACTAAATAAAAAATCAACCAATATTAACAGTCTTGGCATAAAGCATTATCACATGGTATTTTTTCTAAACTAAAACAATGTAAACAAGTAAGAAATATCTACCTAGATAAAAAATATATAGTACATTATATGGCAATAAATGTAGTACATTATTCAAGATCGTACTACAAATTTGCTTTATACAATTGTATATTGAACGATCAAAACTAATAATATAGTGTGTATATATATGCACATACACATAATGTCACTAAGTACGTTATCTATAAAATAAATTAAAAGGGTCATGGAATTATCTGGCAAAGTATGTCTAAACTAAAATGCTACAGCTTATCTTGCACATACAGGCACCAGAGTAAAATAATACTTGTGGGTTAAACTATATCTAGTGCGAGTGAAACAACTATCCAATGCATACTAGTAAAACAAGCATAACGAATATATGGAATGATAGAAATAGAGAAGAGATTTACCTTCTCATGTCTTTATAGAAAAACATGAAACATGCATATAGGATGTTGGTATGATCTACTGGATCCTGGTTGAACTGCACAACAGTAGTAGGACCGAAATATGTAGTGATCGCTCCAAGCACATCGATATCGCTTTCCTTAAGACGATATTTACTATCTCCACTCGATCAAACATTCAAATATGCTTAGAGTAATAGCAAACTATCACCCAAGATACATTGAAGCTGAGATATTAATCTCTTTAATCATCCATGGTTGCACTACCAAATTCGATTCAAACTATCCTTAAGAATGGCTGTAGTGAACAAGAGTTTCAAGTTCGTGATACGTAGTTTCACAAATCTGATATGTTATTATGGAAAAATCACAGAGGCTAAAATGAGAGAGGGAAAAAGAATTTCAAAATTATTCTAAATGATTTTGGAAGAAGGATTACCTTTGTACATAAAGAGGTGTCTATCTACCAAAAGGTGCATTTGCCCACCAAAGGAGACATTTGTTCATTTCAAAACGATGTTTGTTGGTCCAACGTTCATTTTTATCGTCTTCTCCATTATTTTGTAATTTGATATTATTTCGGGCTTAAAATGGCCCATTAAATAAAATTACATCCCAAAATTATTTTTGGATCCAAATCAAAACCCGACCTGGCCCGTCTTGGTCAGTCGGATGGACAGCGGCGGTGGCATGCGCATGTGTGTTAACATGCATGCCATCCCTCTTTAACCCAAGCGGAAGTAATTGTATGCCCACTTCATTTTTCTTATGAAAGTATATTTAAACAAACAAATTTTCTTCTGCTTCATGATGTGGGACTATCCCCGCGTCCCTTTTCTCTTTTTCTTCTTCTCTTATTTTTCTCTCTAAAACTACACACAAAATTATTGAAATTTACTCTAACAATCCTCCACCAGATGTTATTGAATTTTTTTTTTGTGATATTTCGCAAGAAAAATTGTGCATAAGTGTAGATGTCTTATGGACTTGAATCAACTAATAATGATAACCTATCAAAGCATATTAGAAAGGAGTGATTGACTAAGCATTGAACCATTAATCATATGTGATGTACCAAATGTGTTTCACACACTCCTTTCCTTCGGATGGTTTAGAAGCCGATACGTGGATTGACCTTATTTTTGTATCTCGATTTCATGAAATGCTCTTAGAGACTAAGCCGTGGCCTCATAGAAGGTGGCACCACCTTCATGCATTCATATAGGTAGGTTTATCAGAAGTGCCTTATAATTGTATATTTTAACCGTATTTCTACTATAAACCTTTTAAGTACTGAGCAGTACAACCTCCTCCGTATCATAATAAGTACCAAACACTTTTCTTGAAATGGAGTATAATATTAGTTATTTCGACTAATATTATAGTGCTTCCGATCACATCATATGATGCACTTTTTCTTATTGAACTCAAGATAATTATTTTCATTATGTCAATCAAGTTTCCATCATAGGAAATTATTTATACTGGCTTTAAAACCATTCGCCTTGATGTTTTCAACACCATGTCCCTTGCAAGTCCTTTTGTAAATAGATCCACCAAGATTTGGCTTGATCTCATGAAATCTATGGCAATTACCCCCATCAATGAGCATTTATCTTACCACACCATGCCTTTGGCCAATTTGCCTAGATTTGCCACTATATACCTAGATATATGCTCATGATAGTGTTGCTTAATTATCACAATGCACGGATATCGAAGCCATTGGTTTTGGCCTCATAGGAACTTATAATAGTAAATTCCTTAACCGTTCTACTACTTTGCTATAAGGAGGTAATGCTATAAATTTAGCATTCATGGTAGAATTAGCAATACATGTGTATTTCTTTGAGGCTCAGGATATCGCTTCCCTATCAAGAGTGAATATCCATCCACTAGTTGTTCTCTTTTCTAGTGTTCCAATGAGCATCCATATATCCTTCTAATACACTTAGGTACCCACTGTACAAAATAGCATGATCTATGGTTCTTTTTAAGTATTTTAAATTCTTTGTATAACTATCTAATGAATATGACTGTGGTTGCTGGTGTATCTACTCATTTTTCCTATAACATAGGCAATATCTGTTCTAGTACATGTCATGGCATACATTAGACTCCCAATAATGTTAGCATATTCTAGTTGAATCGCCTATCTACTAGCATTACAAAATAATTGCAAATTTAGGTCAAATGGGTGTCATAGATTTGCAATCAAATTGATTGAATCTTTTTACGATCATTTTAATGTAGTGAGATTGGAATCTTCTGTTGGTTTTGTGATTCTAGATACTTCTTCCTAGAATCACTTCGGCTTCCCATATATCCTTCATGTCAAAATAGAAGTTAAAAACTTTCCATTTATTCAATACTCAGGGTATTGATACCAAATATCAACATAGCATCAACGTAAAGGCATGTTATTACTCCTTTACCAGCATGGAATTTACTATAGACACATTTGATTAATCAGAGATCCTAAAACCATTTGGTACTATGGTTTTATTAAATTTCTCATGACATTGTTTTGGTGTTTTTTCAAAACCATAAAGTGATTTGACAAGCTTGCACACTTTACATCCTTGTCCAGGTATCACAAAACCTTCTAGTTGTGTCATATATATCTTCATCATGTTCTCAAATTAAGAATGCAATCTTTACTTCCATTTGATGAATTTTAAGTTAATAAATAGAAGCTAATGCAATTAACATCCTAGTTGTCGAAATTTTAGTTATAGGTGCATGTGCTAGAATAATATACTCCTTTGTTTTGACCAAATCTAGCGACTGACATGGCTTTAAAAAAATTATTGTGTTATCCGCTCTTAACTTTTTTTTAAATATCCACTTACATCCTGCTTTTTTAGGCCAAAAGGTAAGTCTAATAGTTTCCAAGTTTTATGTCCTATAATAGTAACCATTTCATCATTTGTGGCTTCTTGCTAAAAGTAGAATCCTGATAATTTATCGTCTCATTATATGTTAAAGGATAGACTCTATGCTTGTAGAACGCATGGATAGATGTCTAATAACATTTATTTATCCATCTACCAAATAAAGGACAAAATCTAGCCCAAATGGTTTTTAAATTCTCATTATCTTACTTCTCCAAAGAGTTTTATCAGTGTAACGACCCAGAATTTTTAGTAATTAAAATTTGGATATTTAATTAATTTTAAATATTAATAAGTCAATTTATAAGTCGAATAAATTTTATTTTGAATTTTTGGATTTAATTGGATTATTAAATCGATAATTTAATACGTTAAATTATGGAAATAATTGAAAATTGGGTTAAATATGATTGAAAATGATTTGTAAAATTTTATTTTATCATGTTGAAGTTAGAACGATATTTTAGAACTTTTAAAATCGAATTAAAAGTTAAATTGTGAAAATTGAATATTTTAATATTAAAAGCGACTAGTGAAAATAGTCAATTTTTGAACAGTTTCAAAATTGAACGAAACCAGTTCCATTGGATCCGTAATAGTTAGTTATTACCAGATTTCAAATTTCGTGTCAAACGGAGCTATCGTTTGATCGTGGCAGCTCGAAACGCATCGAATTATTTTTAATTTTAATTTGGCGAGTTAAAATAGCCATTTTTCAAAAAGTCTCGGATTTCGACGAAACCAGTTTTATCGGATCCGTAATGTGATATTATTGTAAGGTTTCAAATTTCAAGTCAATTGGATTTACCGTTTGTCCGATACGAATTAAAACGCCTAGAAAATCGCTTAAATCGGTTTAATTCAAATTGAACGTTTATTGCCATAACTCGCACAGATGTCCGAATTAGCTTTCGAAACCTGTTCCATTTTGCCTGGAACGCGGGGTAAACCCTAGAAACGCTGGTTACGGCGCGTAAATCGGAGTTCGGAATTTCCGGATGAATAATGTTCGATTTTTTCCTATAAATACACCATAAATTCTCAAAAAAATAAAAAAAGAAAAAGAAAACCCTAATTCAGTGCACAGCCGCCACCTCCCTAAACAACGGCCATAAACGTTCGATCTTCCCTCTCGTTTATCTCCTCATCCATCGACATTTACCAAAAACTTTCAACTAGAGAAATGAAGAGGGCAACATGAACTACAAGATCAACGGTTGTGATTGGAAACGGAGCTGTAAATCGATGGGTTTTTGGCTATGAAGTGCACGCGTTGCGCACGGTTTTCAAGGTGAAATAGATGGCCGAGCTCAGGGTGCTTGGGGCCGAACATAGAGGAAGTTAGGGGCTTCAAAATGCAAGTTGCTGATCATGCTAGAGTTCGTCGAGGTGGTGGATAAGTGGAACCCTAGTTTATGTTCAGGGTTGTGCTCGTGTTACCTGTAGCCGAACGAAGGAAGAAGGGGGGGGGGTTTGCACGCACGGTCCAGATGATGAGATGATGGATCCTACGGCTCTAGATTGAATAGGTTAAAATTTTAGAGTTATGTTGTAATTTATATAATAAAAATCGTGTAAATTTCAAATATTCATAACTTTTTCATACGAGGTCGAAAACGCGCGAAACTATTTGCGTTGGAATCGTATGGACAAGCACTACGCGATGAAATTGGATTGGAGTCGTTTGGAGTTAGTGAGAATTTTGGGTAAAATTAAACGTCCGTTTAATTTTATTCGAAATAAATCGCTAAAAAGAAATTGAAATCAAGGTGAGAACTTCTCACTCAATCGAATCAGTTTCGATTTTTATTTTAAATAGTTAGATTTAAAATATTTGAATGCATGTTTGAATGATGATTGTTATCTATTGATTGTTAAAATAGACATTATACGCCGTTAGTAAGCGGATGTTATTTATTAAAAACATATACCGCGAATATTTCATAAACAGTGAAATTGGTATTATATATAATAGCAATATATATATATATATATATATATATATTGGCATATGTATATATTGGAGTTATTGATTTCCCGCATTTTTTTGTTTAGCGGATGAGACCCTATTGCGCCGTCTATTAAGCGGATAATATTTAATAAAAACATATACCGCGATAATTTCGTACTGGAGTGAAATTGGTATTGTGCTAATGTTTGTGGATGCAGGAAAACAGGTTGGAGGGATCCAACTGGATTCCTCAACAGTATTTATTTGATTTCAGATATTTTGATATTTGATGGATTATCATATTGATATATGATATCGTTGTTGTCGTGATTGACTATTTGATATGTAGCATCATTGGACCAAGTTTTGGAATTTTAAAATGATTTTTAAAGTGATTTTTGAAAATATAATATATGTTTGGAAATTGATTCATTTTAAATAAATAAACGTTATAATTTTTAATGTTATAAAAATTATGATTTTTGAGAAATATAGTTAAAAACTGATTTTTGAGAATATGATGCTAATGATTTTATAAAATAGTTTAATCGGGATTTTAGAAAATATTGTGAAAAGTTTAAATAAAGGATTTATAAAATTTGTTTATTTTATAAATCAAAATGATGAAGTTTTTAAAGAAGTTAAAGACGTTTTAAAAGAATAATATAAATTGATTTATATTAAGAGATTTATAAATGGATATTTATAAATTGAAATATAGACATTATAAAACGAGTTTTTATAAGTGTTTGAATGAAGTGAAAATGAATTTCATAATTGAATGGAATTTATAGAATTTTAAACAGTGAAGTTATAAATGGAATTTTATAAATAGTAGGTTTACAAAATTTATAAAGTTATTAAAAGAACGATTTTGTAAAATAATCGTTTTATAAGTGTTTAACTTATAATGTGAACTTTTGTTTTATAATTGAGTTATAAACTGGAATAGGTTAATAAAGGAATTTATAAAAAGGAAGTTGTTATAAAATAAATAGAAATGGAATTTATAAACGTTGTTTTATAAATTCACAAACGACTTATTTTGATAAGTAAATTCGTTGTAACTTATTTCTGGAGCTATATTCACGTTTTAGACAGTGAATAATCCTTTAAAATAAAATGAATAAAAGGATGAAATTTGTTAACAAAGTATATTCACGTTTTTGAATAGTGAATAATATGTTAAAGAAATTGTTTTGAATGTGATGTTTTAAATTGAATTAAAACGATCTAACGATGTTTTAAAATGTGTTGAGATTCGAAACCATAGATTTCAACATTGATTGTTGAAATAGACGTTTTCGATAAATAAAAGGAAATGGTGGACTATAACACTGTTGTTATAGTAAATGATTTCCGAAAGGAAATGTTTTGTATAGTATTGGGATTTATATATCTATTTTAAATTTCGAATCCCTATACTAGTGATTTTGGGTTGTCGTAACGATGTTTTACGCAACATTCGTTTTGGCCCAAATAGATATGTTTAAGAGCATGATTTCCTTAAAGAATGAAATATATATTAAATTTTGATTTAAGTATATTGAATATTTTCCAAGTGTTGAAAATAAATAAAATCTGTGAATTACTTATGAATAAATAAGTATGGAAATGTTTTCTAATATTTTAGTGAATACTTTGAGAATTTATCTTTTTGAAGATAAATTGAAATGAATAATTGAAATCATATATTCATGGATATTTTGGAATATAAATTCACTAAGGAATTTATAAAGGAAAGGGGAATTTGTCTAAAAATAAATATTGATTTATTTTTGAAGTGTGAAATTATATATCTTGTGAAGATATTTTGGAAAATAAATAATTTGGAAAATTATTTGGAATCTGGTGATGTTGTGCATATCCATTGATAGTTCAATAACCGACTATCAATATTTCCCTTTGAATGGGTATTTGATGTGATTTGTTTGAATGTGAATGCCACACTTATTTTTGAATAAGCGCTCACTCTTCGGGTTAACCGGGAAAGGACCATGGGGTCGTATAACCCATTCCGAATATGTGATACGTCATTATGAATTGCATTGAAGATCGGTGTTGAAGACCGAGTATTTGCGAAAGCGATAGGATGACCTATCGATTGTCTCTGCACTGGGTAGCTCCTGGTATAGAGATCTCCTAAGTGATGGGAAATTCGATCGGGATTGTGAATACCCGGATTGCAAGGGCTCGTAAGAAGTGCCTTCGGTTTTGTTCAAGCCCGGAACCGACTTGTATGGATTGTATGTCTGACGTTACAAATTGAGATATAAAGCAGATTTCTTTCAAATATATTTCTGTTGGTGGCGGAGAATTTATTCTTTTAGCTTAACACCCTTCTCTGAGACATACGAGCTCAGAGGTTATGTAGTTGAATGTTATCAGCAATATATTCCCAATTTGGTAATGTGACATGCTGAGTGTTGCTGTAAATGATCATTGTGTTGATTATTTGTGATAGGATCGTTTATTTGATCGTCTATCTTTGTGATCATTTCTATGATCATTTGTTGACCCAAAGCATGGCTTTTGTATAAAGTATGTTTTTGTGGACGTGACTTCGTCGAGCCTCACACCCCGTGAATGGTCAAAACAGGAAAGATGCGGCAAGGTTATGAGGGGTAGCGCCCTTTAGGATATGTGCATTTCCTTCTGGAAAAGGGTGGTATCATGGTATGGAGCCCAGATACTTACTCATGTTGAAAACACTTTGTTATGACTGTGTGAATTGATTACGAGCGCTCGGTGAAAGGTCCCAAAGGACCGGGGGATGGCATATTCGGTCAGTTGTTACTCAGTTAGGGGTAACCCGACCTTGTGTTGGTAGAGATCCAGTTTGGTTCTCGGGGATGTCCATCCAGAGGCATTCTCATGTGGCAATGGGAAGTTCCTTGGCCTGATCATTCGTTGGAAATCCAATTCCCAATACGAAACTTGTACGGTATTAGTTGTAGAACCTGCCATTTACTTATGGTGGTCACCACTGTTTAGATGGTAGCTATAGTAGGCATACGATAATGGTCGTATGTTGGCTAAGATTTATATTCTACTTTCGAAATGAATTTTTATCTACACTATGCACTAGTAATAATATCAAATGTTATTTTAAATGCGTATCAAGCATCTTTGACTATCATAAGGAGAAATCTCCTCCGATTCTATGTTTGCATGTGTGTGTGTGCGGGAGGCCTTATGGTAGTCTCATTTTTAAAAGCATTGCGAATTGACTTTAAAAATATTCCTCTATTTTGATTTTTAAAGATAAATAAACTGTTTTGAGTTCTCACACCAGTCACATGACTGACTCGGAGTTTATTATTTTCCTTCCTAAACTCTGAGTGCCCACCAATTTCCACACGGGCAGTCAAGAGTTAGGTTTATCAGGATATTCTGGATATTCTGGAGTTGCTGGAGGCAAGCTGGGTGGCATGGCGTATTACTAGTATATAGTATTTCTTTTCTGCTGCACTGTTTGTTGTTGTTTGATGTTGTACACTCTGATGATATGATGTAATGTAATGTATAAAATGTAATAACTGATATAGTTCTTTGTTTAAAGATTATTCATTTATCTATTATATGTTGTTCCGCTGCGAATTGTGAGATTCTGATGTTGTTCTATTTATTTTCCGTTTCTGTTTTCTTTTCCTTCTATGTTTTCTCTATTTTCTATTTTCTTCTCTCTTCTCCTCTCTTCTTCTTTTCTTAAATTCTTTTTAAAACCCATAACTATTCGGTTTTTCGGCAACGAAAAAATCGCGTACGTTACAATCAGTTTCTTCATTATTTTTTATGTGTTATTAATTTTAGCAATTGGTTCATTGACCTCCATCATTTCTCTAATAGGTGTGTTAACCTCTACTTTTTCAAAAGATGGATTAGATGGAATGGACATGAATCAATTTTCATAGAATATTGATTCTCTCGAGTCTATTATCTTCATATAACAGTAAGCTATTGTCCCCTTCCCTTCCCCTCTTCTTTGGCTGAGTTTCCCATATAGAGATAGCTTTCATCATCAGATGATTCATGTTCCTTAAACTAACACTTGTCAGTACAAGTATGCTTAGTAGCACTAAAGTCGATTCACTAAGAAACTTCTCTTTCACTCATATTGGTTTCGGAGATAATGTCTGTGAAGCTATCTTTCAATGATTGTTGTTTCTTTTTAAGGAAATGACAATCCCTTTTAAAGTGACTAGGTTTTCCACAGTTGTAGGACCCATTTACTTTCTTGGATTTCTTTTTGTTGAAGTTGTTTTTATCTAAAACTTCCTCAAAAAGTGCAATCAATGGCAATGCACCTCCAACTGGATTTTCAATGAACACACTTTTAGTTCATCATTTTCCTTCAGCCTCAATTGTCCTTCAACCTGCAGATATTGCGTTAAGTTATCCAGACTCATTTCTACCTTCTTGTGTATTAGTATTTTTCTTTTGTCTTTCCAAGAAGGTGGAAGTTTATCTGTTATAGATGAGACTTTAATCTCTTCATCCATATTTATTTTATGCTAGTTGAATTAGTTTATAATGTGCATGTTATCATTCAGTTACTCTAATACTGGCCTATCATTAGCTGTCTTGTAATTAAAAAAATTAGTAATCACATATTTCTTTCCTTTTACATGCACTTAGATATTTTTCTTCGATTTCATCCCCAACATCTTTTTCAGTTGGTTTGTTATAGTATAAGGAACAACGTATCCATCATAGCATTGCTTATGTGCCCCTTACAAAAGTAGTCATCCTATTCCCATTTGATTTGTGCTCTTGTATCCACAATAGTTTCGTCCTCTACCTCCTTTTGCTTTGGTATGGTCAATACATATACAACTATTAGTCCCCCTAATAAAAAGTGCAAATTCTTCTTCGAGTGAATGAAGTTAATGCCATTGAATCTATCCAATTTTCTGAAATCTAAAACGAACTCTCTCAAACTGTGTGGTTCCTTTATTGATTATTATCTAAAGAATGTTGTTATTGATCTTTTGGATCCTGGTTGAATGACACATTAGTAGCAGGATCAAAATATGTAGAGATTGCTCCAAGACACGTCATTGACACTTTCCTTAAAACAATTATGTCCTCTCAAAATAACAACAAACGGTCTTCCAAGATATAATAAAGCCAAGATGTTAATCTTTGTAATTGACTACAGCGAACATATGCATGTGTTAACATGCATTACCTCACCCTTCAACCAAAGAGAAAGTAACTGAATGTCCAAAGGGCTCGACCTTTCTCATGTGAAAGTATACTTATACAGATGCACTTTCTTCTCCTCCACAATGTGTAACTATTCCCACATCCCTCATCTCTGTCTCTTCAATATTTTCCTCCCTATATAAAACTACTCACATAAATTATTAAAATTTACTCTAACATAGGACACATACATAACTTCCATGAGTATCCGACTTATACCTAAACCTACTCTTTAAAGAGGCACTGTAGCTCTTTAACCTCCATATTCCACCCTTCAACAGAAAAAGGTTAGCACACATAATAAGATGCAATAAAACCAATAGTTCTCCCGTTCTCAATTTTTTAACCCTGTTTGTTGGATACCTTGTTCCTATTATTTAATTATAATTTTTAAAGGGTGTATGTGTGTGTATTGTTTTTATAAAGAGGAAATATTCTACTTTACAAACAAAGACCCAAAATTTAAATGAAAAATAATAATTACTTTCTCAAAGATCAGAAGGCATTAGGGTAGTCTATCTCAACATAAGATAAAGCTTTCAAAAAGAATGTGATGGCACAAGCAAAACCTTTCAAATAGAACAAAAGGATGTCTCAGCAATATTTCGGATAAGTAAAGTGCTTTCGACAAGGTCGAGAGATACCCATCGAAGGCAATAGATAGCATACTTTCTGCACATGCGCCAAACCATTCGAAACGATTAGTTTCGTCTCCTTTACATTCACCAAAAGAATATTAAGCAAAAGCAGCTCTTTCGAAAGATATATTAGCCTTTCAAATTGGTTAGAGCTATCCTCACCTACAAAGGAAAGATTATACATCTGCTAACACCAAAGAATATAGTTCCGCGCCAAACAAGAAGGATGCTTTTGAATGGAATCTTTCACAGCAAAGCTTTAATGATATTTCGACTCATTTGAAGTCCGGAGAGAATACGTTTCTACAGCATTAGAGGCCAACACCATTCCAACTTGTATGGCACACTAGCATCTAAGTGAAGAGCACATCTATACACCTTTCGATGGAGTCAAAAGTGATCAGCTGATCTACCTTCCAATGAACTTGAAAGGCATCAAGTAAAACTTTCGAAAAAATTAAGAGCAATCAAGCAACATACCTTCCGACGAAGTCAAAAGGAATAAAGCAAGACAGAAAGAAGCTCAATCTTTGGCAACAGCAGAAGGGCGGTCAAACAAACCTTTCGACTATGTCAAAATCTACAGATCAAGAGGGGCGCACTAAAGGAAGAAAAGAAACCTTCCAACTGTGTCGAAAGCATAGGATCGAAATGTGCCAACCCACACCTATAAATAAAACCCTAGCGGTCAGTTTTAAACGGGGATTTTTCATTCACTTCTTTCTTATACTTTCCGAAGCTTGTAAACCCTAATTTTCAAAATGAATTGAGGGATTTAGTCAATTTTTACATTTCAATTTAATAAAAAGAGAGATTATAATAATTTAGACTATCTAATTACTATGAGATTCTTATTTTACGCGGTTGTCATCACTTGATATCGATCAAGTTGAAAGGTTATCCTTCGACTGAGTCGAAACCCCTTACTTTCCTAGTGTACTTAAATCCTTTACTCTCAACCACCACTCACCTTTCGAGTGTGTCGAAGCCTACAACCCAACCAATTAGGATGCAACCTAAGCCCTCAAAGAGATTACCTTTCGACAAGCTCGAAACATGTTTACTCTAACCTTATCCCTAGGCATCTTGGCTACTTCGAAAGGTAGTTGCGTCAGAGTCACTAATCAGGTAATTTGGAAGGAATTTCCTACAAAGAAGTCAGCCTTTCGGTTGAGTCGAAAGGTGTTACAGAAGTGTTTTCAACCATCTTTACCAAATCTAAAAGTATATGCTACCTTCATTTACATCGAAAGGAGGTTTCAAGGAGATCTCTTATTCTTCGAACTTCACTTTGAGGTGTTGACAAGTAATCTTGTCCACAAGCACCTTTATGGTTATCATGGTGATTAGGGGAAAAATGCTCGATTAAGAATTATATATGAGAGATAACTAACAACTTGTTATTTTCCATGTATGGGGATTGAAATCATTGAGCACCCTTAGATTATAGTAACATGAAGATCCTAGCACTAACTAGAGCAATTCCCATAATTCCCGCATCTAATTTATGATTTAAAAAAATGTAAAATATAGTGGGAGCCTTATTAGAATAATATAACAAACCATTCGAATAGTATAAGAACGTATATTATATTATACTGACCCACTTTAAATAAATTTACACAAATAATATAATTGACAAAAAATGTTTATCGATTTTGTTATGCCCAATTTTCATGATGCAAGGGAAATAGTTTTAAGATAAAATTCGTAGAAGATAATTATGGCATAACGGTGTAATTAAGAAGCATGATAATATAACAACTGGATGAATAATGATAACAAAGCCATGAAGGAACTTGGCTAGTCGGAAGCGGGTCAAATGGGTGAATTTCAAAAAATTCTATTTTAAATCTTTTTATGGCCTATGAAGTCTAAATGGATTTTAGATCCTATTTAAAATAGTTTAAATAAAATCTTTATTTTATTTAATTTGTTAAGAGAATATTTTTTTATTAATCTTTGGTTTACTAATATATCAAATACACTTTTTTATATGGAGTGCACGTATTGTAGATAAGAAGTGTAGATAGTCAATGTGACCGCATCTAGATACTTGAATCTACACCGCAGTGGACCCATTTCCCCTTTAGATATGCCTTCATTGTCCAAACTTTTTAATTAAAAATATACATAATGAAAAATGCATAATTTTATGTGAATATATGTATTGAAATTATATTTGGCAACTTATATGATTTGAAATAAAAATGACAATAATGGATTGGTTTTAATAAAGAAGAACTTGAGATTAAACATTATAATTTTACACAAAAACATCACATGGGTTAGAGTTAATGTAATATACACATATATGTCTCTACATACATGAATATTGGAAGTAACATTTTAGATTTGAAATAACATATATGTGTAAAGAATTTAATTTGTAGTATATGTATAAATAAATGTGAATTTAAAGTTAACAATTTGAAAACAAGCCTGTAATTTGGAAAGGAAACAAAAGGTATATGATCTTTACATAAAAATTTAATTTAGAAATGAATTAAAAAGGTTTTTGATTTGACATAGAAGTCCACTTGTTATCCATCTTTTGGATCAAGTGGCTTTCAATCAAATTTTGACGTTGAAATGGAGATGAAACAGTTCGAGCGCTTGGGAGTATGCTTGAAAGGGCAATGGAAAGGGGGTTTAACAGTTTGGAAAGCAATAAATGTCAAGGAAATAGTTTGGTACCATCCTCTTTTAAGTCAGTACTAAGCACATTTTGTGCACCTAGTGGAGTTTTGAAGTATTGGCTTATGGATTTTTAACAAGAATGATTGTCCTGGGGCCCATTTCTGAAAGAGTAGGTGAACAAATCCAAGAAAGCTATAAAGGAAAGTACTAGTATTGAAGATGTTAGAAGTTCTCGATAACAATCTAATTTCTAGGATAAAAGTGCCCGGAACTATAAGTATCAAAGATGGAAGACTAACTGGAGTGAGATGGCACAACTCGCTATCATAAAATTATGTCAGTACCGATCACATCTAATCGATACTGAGATGATTTTATTAACCATGGGACCTCTCGTCTCCCTTTCTACATTCTCGGATCTGAAGTTAGACTTAGTATTTTAAGATTCAACGTTTTTGTTGGATGATCTCCCTATAAGTAGCAAGCATATGGCAACTCAAAAGGAACTTTTGGTACTTCATCTTCTTTACACTCTTTCTCTCCATGACCTGGTCACAAAGGAAGTTGAGTTTTTTTTCTTTTCTAAGCCGTTAGTTCAGTAAAATCCTTGTACTTATGACTAAAATCTAAAAGTAATAACATTAAAGCATACGTATGCATTAGATTTCGAACCAGCATAAAAATTTCTTATGCTTCTTATTTTTCTTTGCTAGATCTCTCTATTTTAGTCATTTTAGGGTGTTGTTTCATTTTTAAGCTTAATATCTTTGGTTCTTTCATTGAAAAAGGCAATTCTTAGGCATAGATCTAAGTATTTATTATGGACTAGAGCATCCAGAGGTTAGATCTAGAAGGTTTTCTATCAAAAGTTAGAAGGAATTTCATATTGGAATCAATGGCACCATCAAGAAAGTCTGGTGAATCTGGAGCAGTAGTTGGTGCGAATGAAAGAGCTTCATGTCATAATGAAATTACTAGCCAACCAACAGCAGCATTGCTATGACCATCTACCTCTCAGAAGATGGTCATAAGAGTGGAATTCGATAAGATGATGGCGGAGTTGAATCAGAAGATGGAAGATAGTTAGAATGCTCTACTTGACAAAATGGAAGCTAACATAGCCTTGCTAACCCATCAGTCGTAGAGAATTGGGAGGAGTAGGAGAGTGGCATCACCTGTTGGATATGAGGAAGAGAATTCATCTACTTCTAGTCAGAACAAAAGGGATGGAAAGAAAACGCAATAGAATGCTAGAGCAACAGAGACGAGTGCTGAAGGAACTGGAAGTGCCCATGCTGCGGGAATTTAGACCGGTACTAAGTAGAATCAGGTTGGTACTGACCTAAATTTTATGCCCTTGGAAGGGAAAGAAATTGAGGCTGCCAACGTATCTGTGTTCATACAATGGTTATAGAATGGTTACAAGGATGATTTGCAGAATGCTGGTGATGATGACGGACTGGATGTTAAAGCTTGGGATGTTGGTGTTCATACAATGGTTATAGAGCCAATCGGACGTCAAAGAAGAGCTAAAGGAGTATTTCTTTCAAAGACTAGAAAAACTAGAGGTCAATGAGCAAACCAAGACCATTTGTAGAGTCAAACACTCGACATATTTCATGATGGTCGTCCTTCAGAGTAATAAGCAAGTGAGGAGCATACAGCGAATATGATCAAGTGGTTCCTAGAGGAAAATAAATGGAGAAAAAATGAAAACTGGGGTTCTGCACCTAGTAGAACTCCGTTCATGGAAAATATCTTATGGGAACAGTATTCTAGGAAGTTTATGATGCCTATGATATCATCGTATAATGGGACTACTGAACTTAAGCAACATTTGTTAAAGTACAAGCGGCAAATGGATGGTGCTAGAGCAATGGATGAAGTTGATGCAGATATTTCCTTACTTTTCTAGATTAGGTTGCATCGATGTGGTTTACTCGACTCGTGCCAAAATCCATATTGACTTTAGATGAATTAGCAAATATTTTTCTAGAGCAGTTTAGGCTCCACACTACTCAGCTTAAAACATAATTTCCTTGTAAAGCCTTTCTCAGGGACCTCAGGAGTCCTTGAAGGAATTTTTGATCAGGTGTAATATTGTAGTTACTGAAGTTAACAATCTGGATGAGAGTATGCTTTGGTGGCATTGGTCCGGGGCAGACATCTAGATACAGACTTTAGGAAATGGCAGAGGATGAAGTAGTCGATGGATATGAGGGACTTCCACCAGAAAGATAACCAACTCTTGTGTTTGGAAAAAGAAAGTCGGGATGTTGGGAAGTCTGGTAGTGGACAGTCAAAGGGAGTACATCAAAGTAATATAATAATTAAGTAGACCAGTGAGAGCTCCGGCAACGTGGTTATGAATGTTGGTAATTCAGGTGATCAAAGTAAGAAAAACAAGGCGTGGGGCAAGCAGAATGATGCCAAAAAGCACCCTAGGAATACGAGGCCAAATGTGTATACGCCTCTAAATGATACACCTGAAAAAATATACCTTGCCATGTAAGGAACGTAAACGTATAAAAAGCCGCCTAGGAGGGAGGCGACTAAGGAAGAAAGGCAATTAGGAAAGATCTATTGGTTTCGTGAAAGATCATAAGACGAATAGGTGTAGGCATATTAGGGATTTTATTGAAGAATTGATTAATCTTACTAAATTGTATTAGTATGTAAGAGATCCGCAGGATGGCTGACAAAATACTAGACCCTAATGGACAAATGCCCAAAGGAACCAACCTGGACCCAGTGGAGAAGGGCCTACGCGATCAGATTAAAGGATAGTTATTAACAAAATAATTGGAGGACCTAATCCAATAGAGAAAAGATGGTGTGAGATGGAATGGTTTGCGAGTTTAAGCTAGTGCGAGATAGAACATTATGTGAGTTTGTTGAAGCACGTATCGCACGAGAGCCGTGTCGCCATTGAGAATGAAGCTCTTGCTAAAAAGAAAAGGTTGATACCTGACACTATTATGTTTTGGAATAGGGATTATGATGGGGTAAAATCACCAACCTTCAATCTCATGGTGATTATGGCTGTTGTTGGCCAACTATGCTACACTAGGTCTTAATAGATAGATGAATTTCGCTGATATTTTATTCAAAAGAATGCTTGATCAGATGATGATAAATATGAAGTATATGAAGCCTTGTGAATTAAGAATTTAATGATTTACCATCGAGGTGAAACAACCTTCTAGGATAATTGATTTATCCGTGGAATTTGGAGATGGAGACGCATGATTGCGCGAGTTTAGGAGATCGTAGTTGTAGATGAATATTCAGCATATAATGCCTTTTTAGGCCGACTAGCCCTTCTTAATTTCAGGGTTGCATAGCCTTGATGCTTGATGATAAAGTTACCCATAGAAAATAGCGTTGGATCATTAGAGGAGACTAGAGCACCGGTCAAGAATGTATTATTGCCAAGTTCAGAGAAGCAAAGCGAAGGGAGAAAGGGAAGAATGTAGAAAAAGTTTTTCGTGAATGAAGATGCATAACAACTAGCACCCAAGCCCTAGCTATGAAACCATAGCAGGCTCTATTAGTCTATGGGTCCCAGGAAGAAGTTAGCGGAAGTGTGGGCGGCACAACTTAAGCTGACGGTCAACGTTGCGATAAATATGGGATGACCCTACTCGGGCCCTTACGAGCAGATCTCAACTCATTGCAGGATTAAGCAAGGAATTGGTCAATTTTCTCTGAGTAAATTTGGGTGTATTTTCTTAGGCGCATTCGAATATGTATGGGATATCACTAGAGATAGCATTCCATGCACTAAATGTGGACTCGAAATATCCACCAGTAAAACAAAAGAGACGTAGCCTAGGTACGAATTGATTTGCTGCAATGAAGGAGGAAGTGGATAAGCTGAAGGCTAACGGCTTCATCTGTGATGCTTTGTACCCTAAATGGGTATTAAACCCCACGCTGGTCAAGAATGAAAATGAAAAATGGATGATGTGTATTGATTATTTAGACTTGAATAAAACATGCCCGAAGGATAGCTTCCCTTTTCCTAGAATTGGCTAGCTGGTAGATGGGACTACTGGACAGGAGTTATTCTCTTTTATGGATGACTATTCTAGCTATAATCAAATACCAATGCATGTTCCATATCAGAAGCACATAAGCTTTATAACAGATTTTGAATTATATTATTACTTAGTGATGTCGTTCGCTCAGAAGAACGCAGAAGTTACTTACCAAAGGTTAGTGAATTCTATGTTCAGGAATCAAATCTGATGGACGATGAAAGTATATGTGGACGATATGTCTTGAAGTTTTGGCTATCAAGGAACCACATGGATGACCTTTCAAAGATGTTTGAAGTGTCGTGAAAGTACGAAATGAAGTTAAATCCGTTGAAGAATTCTTCTAGGATTGCATCGAGGGATTTTCTAGGATTTATCATGAATTCAGGAGGCACCGAGGCTAATATAGAGCAGATTAATGCCTTGAGCAATGTAACTGCCCTAACTACGAAGAAGGAGTTTTAAAGCTTGAATGGGAAGGTTGTCGCATTGAGCCAGTTTATCTCAAAGCCTATGGATAAGTTTATACCATTTTTTAATGCCCTTAAAAGGGGAAGAAGAATTTTGAGTGGACGAAGGATGTTAGGTTGCCATTAAGGAATTGCTATGGCATATGGAAACACCATTTGATTTATCCAAACCTTTGGATAAAGAGGATATATTCATCTATTTAGCAACGTCTTCTCATGCACTAAGCACGGCGTTGGTATGTGAGGAGGCAGGGATTCATAGACCAGTTTATTATTTCAGCAAGAGGTTTACTAAAGCTATAAAGAGCCATCCAAAGTTAGAGAAACTTGCTTATTGCTTGCTTATTTCATCAAGGAAGCTACGATCGTATTTTTAGGCTCACCCAATAAAGGTGTTGATGGATCAACCTTTGAAGCAGATACTGTACTGACCCAAAACATCAGGAAGGTTACTGAAATATAATATTATATTGAGCTAATATTATTACTTACCATCCGTGGAGAGCGATAAATAGATAAACATTGGTGAATTTCATAGTCGACTTTATCGCTCGAGATGGTGAAGAGGAAGACAATATGATGAAACATTGTAGATGGAGCTTCTAATGAATGCAGTTCTAGGGAAGGTATGGCACTTGTAATTCTAGAAGGATGAAAGATTTGTTATTCTTTGAGGAAAGAGTTCCCCACAACAAACAATGAGGTTGAGTATGAAGTGTTGATAGAAGGACTCAGGATAGCATAGCACCTAGGAGTAAAGACGCTGCATATATTCAGTGATTCCCATTTGGTGGTTTTCTAGGTGAAGAAGGAATTCCAAACTAAGGGTATGACACTTGCCCTTACCTAACAAACGCACTGAAACTACTGAATGATATATAAAATTACATGATCATGCACTTTCCCGGAGAGGAGAATGTGACGGCCGATTCACTAGCCAAGTTAGCTAGTTTTGGAGATGCATAGCTATTGCAACTAGTTCAAATGAATGTTTTGTCAGCTACAAGTATCGACCATACGGATGTCGAATAGATCTGGAGGCCGAGGAGGAGATGATGTCATGGATGACCACAATCAAGGACTATTTTCTTAAAGGAACTCCCTTGAGAGGAACGATGGAAACTCCTTCGTAAAGTACCGGGATTTATGATTCAAGGAGATGTGTTGTATAGAAGTGGTTTCTCAACCTTCCTTCTTCGGTGTGTAACCAAGGATTAGGCTAGGAAAATCCTCATGGATGTCCATGATCGTAGCTGTGATGATCACACCAAGCGGCAGACATTAGCAAGGAAAATACTTCACTATGGATACTTCCAACCAACAATAAACTGAGATGCTGCTAAATGAACCAAACTGTTTGACCGATGCCATAGATTTGGTAAATTTTCAAGAGTCCCATCCATGAAGCTTACACAAATGGTTTGCTTATGGCTATTTGTGGTTTGGGGAATTGAGATAATAGTATGCTACGATGTTGAAAGGAGGAACTATATACGCTATTGTTGTTGTAGATTACTTCACGAAGTGGGCTAAAGTGGAACCACTTTCCACGATAACAATGAAGAAAGTGGTCAACTTTGTGATGAAGAATATTAGCTGTAGATTCGACGGAACCTAGAAGATTATAACGGATAATGGAACTCGGTTTGAAAGTGCCAAGCTTAAGGATATCTACAATCATTACAAGATCAAGAAATGCTTTTCGGTGGTAGCGCACCCTTAGGCAGAAGGAAAAGTGGAGGAGACGAATAAAATTATCAAGTTCATTTTGAAGAAACGGTTAACTAAATCCTAGGCCAATCGGGTCGATGAGCTTCCACTTGCATTATGGGCTTATACGACGACTACAAATCCACAACTGGACATACACTTTGGCCTATGGATTAGAGGCCATGATTCTGATTGAATTAAAAGTCCCTTCTCACCAAAAAGGAATTACGACGCCAAGGTAATTGAGGAACTCCAGCTTGAATCCATCGATTTGACTGTTGAAGAATGAGAAGAGATTGAATTAAGGGTAGCTACTCACCAGAAAAGAGTAGCACGATGTTTGCGTCAAAATTGACCACAAACACCCAATATCGTGAAAGCACCCGTTTATGAACACAAATCAGTAACAATCAATATAGAACTCAGATCTAAGCAATAGCAATCACAATAATTGACAAATAACAATCACAAACACAGGGTTTATAGTGGTTCGGCGATCTTGCCTACGTCCACTCTGAAGTTTTTATCTTTATTGATTCACTTGATGATATCAATCGATTACATCGGGTCACAACAAGTTATAGCTTTTATACTTGATTACAATGGTGATAGAAAGACGTAGAATCAAATCCGGTAGAGTCTGGACGTTCAATGGCGGAAGATCCTCTTTTCTGAAGGCTTCAGGGTGCTATTTATAGGCGTAGGAGGCCCAGATCTCGCTCAAACTTCGGGAGACTTTTTCTGGCACGTGAGTGGGCCCACGCGACCGACCTCACCAAGTTTCGACTCGATCTGAGATCGATACGAAATGATTTCGAATCCAACAAAAAACGATCCAATCGAGTTGAAACTTGGCAGGAATAATCTTTACCTTGTATGGAAGCTACTGTGAAAATTTCATTGCATTTGGATCAGTGGTTTAGGAGATATGATCGATTCAAGTTGTGGTTTTTCGTGAGGGCTGTTGCGTTCGAATCCATCACTTCAAATCCACTCCCTTCATCTCGATCGGTCACGTGGTTCTTTGGTGACGTGGTGCGCACTCCTCGCATCGATCCTATTTTTTCTCCGAGTCGACCGCTTCGCATCCATGATCTTCACCTCGTTTGCATCGTTGAATGACATGTCATCCAAGCTAGTTGACTTGGTGGACACGAACGAGTGATTGTTCATGGATTCGAACCTGATGGATGCGAAGACGATCGATACGAAGCAGCGCTTGGGCACGAGACCGATCGATTCGAAGTAGGGTATACTGATGGTGATGGATTCGAAGTGCTCTGGACTCGATGGATACGAAACAGCGCTCTAGCATGGATACGAACGTGCTGAGGGGATGCCCATCTGATGGATTCGAACCGATCGATTCGAAGTGATCAATATCATGCCTGATCGGTTCGAAGACGATCGATTCGAAGCGTATGCAAGCCGATGGATTCGAACAAGATGGATACGAATCCTATGGGTTCGAAATGAGCATCTCCTTCACTTTTTGATGGGTTCGAACGACATTCTTTGGCCAACTTGCATCGATCATATCTCGTTCATACGACCTCTGATTAACCTGAAATTTGAAACACTGGCTTTTATGGTCTTGCTTGTCATGTCCTATCAATTGTAGCCTGATCCAGGCTCGGACAAAATTCATCGATATCCATAGAGAAGTGAAGTATAACCAATCTCTGAGACAAACTGTCTTTTGTTTTTGACCAATCTTTTGGTGTCACGGCTTTGCCAAAAAGCGGGATAACATTTGCCCCCCAAAATATGCCTTGCGTTAGGAAAGCGTGTTTTGTAATGCCACGAGCTGGATGTTCATATCCTGTTGATGTCCTGCAAAGAAAGTTACAGTTTTATGTGACCTCAAATAACGACCGTTCGGGATCGAGATATTTGAGATAAAGGGCGACCGTTCATGGTCAAGCGCCTAACTTCAATTGACGATCGTTCGGGATCGAGCCATTTGAGGCGAAGTGCGACCGGGCGCGATCAAGTGATGGACCTCAAATGACGATCGTTCGTGATCGAGCCATTTGAGGTGAGGTGAGTTATGCCGTTCGGGGCGAGTTGTGCCGTTCGAGGCAAGTTGTGACCGTTCGAGATCGGGTGCTGTTCGTGGCGAGTTGTGACCGTTCGAGGTCGGGTGCCGTTCGAGGTGAGTTGTGACCGTTCGAGGTCGGGTGCCGTTCGTGGCGAGTTGTGACCGTTCGAGATCGGGTGCCGTTCGAGGCGTGTTGTGACCGTTCAAGGTCGGGTGCCGTTCGAGGCGAGTATTTGTGCCCGGGAGGGCTTGGTATTATCGATGCCAGGGTCACGTTCGGGTGAGTTCCTGGATCGTTTGTGTGCCTATTGGAGGCGAATAAGTGTGCCCGGGGGGGCTTGGTATTGTTGATACCAGGTTCACGCTCGAGTGGGTCCCTGGATCGTTTGTCAGGGTGGCATATCGCCATCTCAGAGCATGCCTAAGGACCGTTCGCGACTCCGTACATGTGTAAGTAGCTTAGCCATTTCAGAAGTATCCGAACCAAATATCCATTCAACTGATGAGTTTTAAAATAGAAATGTCCAAACAAACAAAGTCTAAATGTTCAAATCAAAACGAAACAAAAGCAAAGCAAGGATGTCAAAGTGTAAATTTTCACAACGATAGGGTTAATAGCCATTCAGAGCATGCCTGTGGACCGTTCGTGATCTCGTACATGTGTAAATGATTAACCCACGTTAGTGAGAGATTTACTACTTGTTCATCGTTATTTCAATTAATTGATAACCAGACGATGTCCTGGTTCAGGGTCACTCCTAGCTGATGTAGACGGTGGCCACTCTGGCTCTACCGCTGGGGCTCGCCTCCTCACATACTGAAGCAGCATACCATTCCTTATGTGCCCTTCTACCTCATTCTTTAGATGCCTACAGTCGTTATGTTATGACCGTTCAGTTCGTGGAATAAGAAATATCTGTCTGATTTTCTCTCGTCAACAGTGGGGTCCCTTCGTATTGGCCTATGGTATGGAACTTGCTCTCGTGTATCTCGGTAGATTCGCTCCAAACTCTCATTCAGCTCTGAATAGATGGTGAATCGTGCCTCTCTCCGCAGTCGCTTTGACCCGTTACCACTATCCTCAGCCTTTCGTTTTCCTTTATCCTTGCCTGAGTCCTTTTCGAGAGGCTTCTTGTCTTTAAGCGCATAAATTTCTATTCCCTCTCCTTCTTCTCTTTCTGCATTCGCATCCTCTAATCGTAAAAACTTTTCTGTCTCGTCGTAGAATTCTCCTAGATCCGCAGGTGGATCTTTAGTCAATGAATTTTTGAACTCTGTGCCGTCAACTACTCCGGACACAGCTGCCATCACCACCATAGATGGATCTGCTCGATCCACCGAAGCTGCTGCTACATTGAATCGCGTTAAATAACTCCTCAAAGTCTCTCCAGTTTTCTGCTTTAGGGTTGCCAAAGTCATCACATTCTTGGGTCTTGTAATGTGAATCCTGAATTGCCTCATAAATCTTTCAGTTAAATCATTCCATGTTCCGATAGATCCACTCTCTAGTTGTCTAAACCATAACGCTGCAATATCCGCCAAGCACAATGGAAAGCACCGGGCCATAACTTCCTCTGATGCCCCCAGCACTTCCATATGCCTCATATACTTTGTCAGATGAACTGTGGGGTCCGTTCTCCCGTTATACATGTCCAACGATGGTAACTTGAAATCCAGTGGGTTCCTAGCACGTCTGATTGCCGGAGTAAAAGGACTCCTATTAACATCCTCTAAATCCTTGTTCACTAATCCGCCTCTCATGGCTCGCCTGACCATCTCTGCCAACCTGTCACTGTCTCTGAGATGCAATCTTCGTTCCACACTCTCAACCTGCCCCCCGAGTTAACGAGGGAACTCTGGGATCTGCCTCCTTGACTGAGCATTCACTCCTCTGCTACTCCCAGGTTGCGTAGATGCTCCTCTCTCTCTCTCCGAAATTGGATCAACGTTCTCCATGGGTGTGCCCTATAGTTCAGGTGCCACGCCAGATGGTCCCGCTCCGTTTTGGACTCCATCCGCTACTCTATTCTGTGCTCCAAGTTGTTCTATCTGTTGAAATAAACTCTGGATCATCTCCTCTTGTTTCTTCATCATCGTCTCCATCTCGTCCCTAGTGATGAAGATCGACGCTTGATTCACTCCTGAGGAAGCCTCTTGACTACCTTGGTATTCACTTCTCTCTGGCCTTTGTCTTTTACTTGTTTGTCTCGTCATGATTCTTAGATCTAAATTCTTAAATCTTCAAGTCCAAATTATCCTAAATTAGCCTCTCTCAGTGAAAGCACCAAAATGTTTGCGTCAAAATTGACCACAAACACCCAATATCGTGAAAGCACCCGTTTATGAACACAAATCAGCAACAATCAATATAGAACTCAGATCTAAGCAATAGCAATCACAATAATTCACAAATAACAATCACAAACACAGGATTTATAGTGGTTCGGCGATCTTGCCTACGTCCACTCTGAAGTTTTTATCTTTATTGATTCACTTGATGATATCAATCGATTACAGCGGGTCACGGCAAGTTATAGCTCTGATACTTGATTACAATGGTGATAGAAAGAAGTAGAATCGAATCCGGCAGAGTCTGGACGTTCAATGGCGGAAGATCCTCTTTTCTGAAGGCTTTAGGGTCCTATTTATAGGCGTAGGAGGCCCAGATCTTGCTCAAACTTCGGGAGACTTTTTTTGGCACGTGAGTGGGCCCACGCGACTGACCCCACCAAGTTTCGACTCGATCTGAGATCGATACGAAGTGATTTCGAATCCATCAAAAAACGATCCAATCGAGTTGAAACTTGGCAGGAATAATCTTTACCTTGTATGGAAGCTACTGTGAAAATTTCATTGCATTTGGATCAGTGTAGGAGATATGATCGATTCAAGTTGTGGTTTTTCGTGAGGGCTGTTGCGTTCGAAGCCATCACTTCGAATCCACTCCCTTCGACTCGATCGGTCACGTGGTTCTTTGGTGACGTGGTGCGAACTCCTCGCATCGATCCTATTTTTTCTCCGAGTCGACCGCTTCGCATCCATGATCTTCGCCTCGTTTGTATCGTTGAATGACACGTCATCCAAGCTAGTTGACTTGGTGGACACGAACGAGTGATTGTTCATGGATTCGAATCTAATGGATGCGAAGACGATCGATACGAAGCAGTGCTTGGGCACGAGATCGATCGATTCGAAGTAGGGCATACTGATGGTGATGGATTCGAAGTGCTCTGGACTCGATGGATACGAAACAGTGCTCTAGCATGGATACGAACGTGCTGAGGGGATGCCCATCTGATGGGTTCGAACCGATCGATTCAAAGTGATCAATATCATGCCTGATCGGTTCGAAGACAATCGATTCGAAGCGTATGCAAGCCGATGGATTCGAACAAGATGGATACGAATCCTGTGGGTTCGAAATGAGCATCTCCTCCACTTTTTGATGGGTTCGAACAACATTCTTTGGCCAACTTGCATCAATCATATCTCGTTCATACAACCTCTGATTAACCTGAAATTTGGAACACTGGCTTTCATGGTCTTGCTTGTCATGTCCAATCAATTGTAGCTTGATCCGGGCTCGGACAAAATTCATCGATATCCATAGCGAAGTAAAGTACAACCAATCTCTGAGACGAACTGTCTTTTGTTTTTGACTGATCTTTTGGTATCACGGCTTTGCCAAAAAGCGGGATAACACACGACATTTCAACACCAAAGTCTGGAACCGTACATTTGAGGTAGGAGATCTCGTTCTGAAATGAGTTCGCTTGGATAAAGAGGCACTTGGTTCGAATTGGGAAGTTTCTTGTGCCATCAAACAAAAGCTTGGAGATGGAACTTTCTAGCTGGCTACTGTTGATGGAATCCCAATTAAATGGGCATGGAATAGCGACTTATTACGGTGCTATTTTACTTAGTTTTGTCTAGTGTATTTTCCGCAAATAAGCCACCCTAGGATTTTGGGGACAATGTAATAAGGGAGGACCTGACACATTTTTTGTTTATAAATAGAATAAGCGCCTTGAACCAATGGAACAATGTTCTTGTAAGCAAAACCTTATGTGACTAGTGATGTGCACGTAAATGTGTATATTTATACTCATATATTTAATCTTGCTTTAATTAAATAATGATCATATTAGGGTATTTTTACATATTTTAACCAAAATTCAAATGTTATCAAATCATCGTTCATTCATCTTCATTTAGGGGCAAAATCATATTTTATGCATGATTTAATTTGAAAACATTTACTTGCACATTTTTTATGTTGCTTTGCAAGAATTTGGATGGAAAATAGAAAAGTCTTCATGTATTCATGTATGCACAAGTGAAGGAAGACAAATGAAGATGGAAATAAATCAAATCATGCAACATGGCGGATCACACATACCCACCTACCATGATCCACAATTAGGAGCTAATGCACATGTTAGTGGAGATTAAAGTTACGTGCACACTTAATGGAGGATTAATTACTTGCTAATGATAACATTGTGGCCACATTTCTTAAGGATATTTTGGGTAGTCCCCTAAAATTTAGATTAAGGTTTTAGGCATGTATAAATACCCTTTATGTTTCATGTAATGAAGCTCCTAGCACCACCTTATAATTAGTTTAGTGGTAGCCATATATATAAACAAAAACTCTCTCTCTTTTTAATAGCTTCTTAGCCTTTTCTTTATGTAATTTATTTATATGCATTTTAATTCATGTTCTTTTCTTATTTGTTTCTTCTTATGTTAGTAGTTTAGATCTCTTTCCTCTATGCAAGTAGATTGGCTTTTTGTTTATTTCAATTAGCTTTCCTTTTCCTTTTGTTTCTTTTTATGTTGCAATCTATATTTGTTGAAATGGTAACAAAAATAAAAGATAAACTCCTTCAATTTTGAGGAATGAAGCTCTCTTAATCATGTAGATTCAACATATTTGTTAATTTTTGACCTCTCGTTATGGTTCATAGAATTTATGATGCGGTAAAATTTTGTCGTTTAACTTCGAATTTGATATATGTTGTTGACACCAAATAGGCCATGCTTAAACAGACATAAACAGAAATTACCCCTTCACCTACATATGATGTTGGTGATGAAGTGGATTTTAGAATTAAAATTTGATGGTCTATATTACTAATCAATAGTAAATAGATCATGCTTAGAATAGATTTTATTTTTAATTTCATTATCATTTTCATGAGAGTTGACAAGTCGTTTAGATGGTGTGTTAACGTTTGATGGTTTATGTATGGCTAATTAATAGCATAAACAGACCATACTTATAATAAGCATATCAACTAAATTCACAAATGACCAAAAAGGGAGATCATAATTTCATTATTTTTAGTTATGTGATTATGAGAAGGGATTTGCCTCTAAATTGATATTTTTATTCACTTTGTTTAGCTAGTTTTTTTTTTACATTTTTAGCTTAAAACAACTTCAAATCTTGGTTTAATTTGATTGAGTATGATTTTGAATCGACTCAATTCCCTAGGGATCGATCCGTACTCAGGACGTACTAAAATTGTACGCCGTGCGTTTACAGTTAAATTTATCACATAATTTTTCGGTGTTTTCTAAAACGATAGAAAACTCGTCAATTCAACAAGTTTTCGACGTCGTTGCTGGAGAATAGGCTTGATTTTAATTTTATTTTTCGAATTATTTTTGTTGTTCATATTTGTTTTGTGTGTTGATTTGCATTATAAAAAAACAAAAAATATTTTGTGTTGTGTGAATATTGCGTGATTTGTACTTTCATTTGATTTGTGTGCTCATTGTTCTTCTATTTGCATTTGGATTTCTATTTAAAAAAATATACACAATTTTAAAACAAAAATATTTTATTGTTCGCATTACATTTACATTTACATTTTCATTTATATTTTTTTTACAAAACTGTTACACTGTAAGAATCATCCCCTGCAATTCATCCTCCTGCATTTCAATCACATACAACTTCCACAACCATACCTGAACATCCTCACCACACTGTTGCGCATACAACCTCAGTTCTACCCACAACCTCCTCTGTCCCATAGCAGCCTTCTGTCAACCGCCTCCAACTTCTTACATCTTCAACTTTGCAATACCACTTACTACTTCCTCAACCACTGCACAACATTACCCTCTGCCATCAAACCCTCTGTGCACATATCACCAACCCCATAACAGACATCCATTTCAACTCCATTGCACTGTTCATACCTCTGCGCAGACCTTTCTCAGCGAAACATCCCAGTTCTGTGCACTGCCAATACCCAACCACCACAGCATCATCTACAACAAAACAAACACTCCACTAAATCATCACCATACAGACTTCTGCACTGCAAGCCACACTACATCAGCCCCTTCCCACCACCTGACAATCATCTCAAAACCACATTTCTGTCATCAATACTACCTTCCCCTGACTACCATTCACTTCTGCCTGCCTCCCTACTACATCAATCCCACACTTTCCACACTACAACAACATACTACATACCCACACTACAACCCTATCAACTATAGTCCCATCTATAGTCCCTGTGCACTGTCTCAACTACAGCCTTTGTGCTCTGTCTCATCTACAACCCTATCAACTACAGTCTCTCCACCTCTCCACTTCTGACATCACTACCACCACACTCCAAACCAAACACTGCCGTAACCAAAATTTTCACCCTGCTACATTACCCCTTCAAACAATCAACGCCCTCTACTGCCATCCCCATAAACTCAATGTATACAACATATCACAACACTTCAAAACCCTGCCACAACTTTACTACTGCCAACAGAATCCACTTCCTCCTCCATCGTCATAAAAAACAAACCCCTACAACATTTCCCTCCACTTCCTCTAAAGCAAATAGTGCACATCAAAACTGTGCACAGTGCAAGTGCATGTCTTCTCTATCATCAGCACTAAACTGCTCATCACTGTCAACATCACTCCACTGTCTGCACATCAACAATTGCAAACTTCTGCTCACCACTATCCATACATACTTCACCAAAAAAACTTCCTTCAAACCACTGCCAACTTGCTGCCATCTCACCATTTCGTTCATACATCAACACTTCCAATATCAACCACTCTGTCACTTTCACTGTCTTCACTTCACAAACTTCACCAATATCCCCAACCTCTGCTTACTTAAACCATCTCCACCATCCACAACCTCACCTTCATCTCCATTCCTTACTGCAAAACCACCACAATCCAAACCACACACAACTGCCACCATCTTTACAAAACTCTATGCATCATCTTGCAACAAACCATCACACCTTCACCATACTTACTGCACTGCACTTTACTGCCTTGTTTCACCACCTTACCAGAACTACCTCTGCCTAACATTCATCCCACTGCAACCATGCTTGACAGCAAATTCACCCATCAGCCATAACTACATACTTGCCTAACCATCCTTCCTTAACAATTCACTTCTGCCAATAACCTAAAATCCACGACTTCACCTCACTAAAAATTCTTGCTCCAAATCTAAACCACCCTTCGCTTCATCCAAAAATTGCAGTCACCAAAATTGCAACCTACTTCTGGAATCGCGACCGCGAACCCAATCGCAAACCCACTTAAACCCCAACGTCGCCTTCACCCTCAATCAACCACCCATGAATCCACCCCCAAAATCCAATCCACCACAGCCACCGTTCAAGACCAGACACGATTCGAAATCTTCATTTTTATTTATTTATTTTGGGTTTACCGTAAAGACGCGTTTTTTTATATCTCGTTTTTGTTTTAACAGAGGAGAAGCACTATGTGTTTAAATCCTTTAACTCAATTTGTGGGCTGTGTTTTGTGGGCTGTGTTTTTGAATTATTTTTTAGCTTTTTAGGTTTAATCTTGGTTTTAGAAGAAAAAACAAATAAACAAACAAGTTATTTTCATTTGTTTTAGTTTCATTTGTTTTGTTTTAGTTTCATTTTTGTTTTGTTTTCATTTGCTTTAGTTTTCTTCTTTGATATATATGAAATATATATATAAACTATATATATATCTTATTTTTAATTTCAAGTTGCAAAAGTAGAAATTCTAAAGAAAGAATCATTTGCTAGTCTGATCTGCTTGCAAAATTGGTTGCTTAAAAAAATTTCTGCTTTGAAAAATAAATAATTTGATAATAATTCTGCACGCTCTAGTATCGTGCTCTCATTTCTTGTTTTTATTTTCTTTGCATTGTAGGTTGTGTGCTTGCATTTAAAAAAAATTCAAAAACAAAAATCCATTCGTAGTTGCATTGTTTAAATTACGTTTAATTTCAGTTTTGCATTCATCTCATTTTATTTTCTTTTTAAGGGCAATACCCAAATCCACATAAGGCGGGGGATTTCATCACCCCTTTCTTGACCCACAAATTGCATTTCATCATAGAATTTTGACTAGTAATAACAGTTAGACTTCAAACTTAAGGAAGTCACGATCTCACCTAGTGCTTAATTGTATCCTGACAAATTATCTTATTTGAACAATTTATTTTCTTGGTGTCTAGACTACGGCAGAGCAATAATCAATTATTACTATTACGGTGATTCCTAAATATTATTCTAATTGTTTATCTAAAGGTACTTAAAACTTCGGTTGCATTGCTTTGATGATTCGTGGTGCACCGATAACTCCTGTCCGTTACATGGCTAAGAACTATCTTGTTGGATTAAAATAAAGTGTGATTATACAATTTTGGGTTAGGAGTTACTATGGACAAAAAATTTGTAATTAAGTCTTTGCATTTATTTAGTTGCATCGGTTCGTGCGTATTTAAAAAAACAACAAAATCCAAAACTAAAAAAATTGTACATTTTACGTAACTTAGTTTTTAAATCATTTCCTTTGAAATTTTTTAATCAAAATCAAATCCAAAAAAGATTAAGTTACTTTTTTAGAAAAGAAAAGAATCTAAAAAAAAGTAATATTTTTAAAAATAAAAAAAAATTCTCCCTTTCTGAAAATAAATTCTCCTTGGTAAATACTTTTCCTTTAAAGAAAACATTTTTGAAAATATCCAAATTTTCTTACTAGCCGGAATTTAACAATAGTTTTGAAAATCAATATAATCCATATAATTTCATACCGAATTCTTATGGATATTTTAATAACAAGAGTCTATTGGATAATTTGACCATCCCTCAAGTATTGGCTATTGCCTAAATAGGAAAGGTCACTAAGGAATATCCGGAGTCAGGTGGCTAAAAGTGCCAGTTTCTAGAGATAGAAATTGGTGTGTGGTTGGAAATTTGATGGCCACACTCGTGGTCTAGCAGGACATTCTAGATCGAGGATAAGGGAGGACGGTGTTAGAACCTCCAATTATGTTTCAATGATAACAACTATACAATCATATACATATATAGACCTTATCAAGATTGCAGGTATATGTTACAGAAGACATCATGCTTGAAGATATTGAGACTCAAAGAGAAATGAAGATTCATTGACCATACTAAGGTTATTCTACTATAAAAGAGTCCTAGATATAAATTTTTAAGGTCTCCTTGAGTATATATGCATACACAAGCACACACAATTTCATGTACATCAAAATTAAGGTGAAAAACTGTTTTTACACCTCATAGACGTCTGTGATAAAATAACAAACGTCTATGACAAGTCTTGTATTAAAATTTAAAGAAGTCACAGACGTCTGAGAATTTCACCACAGATATCTGTCATGGGCTAAAACTGTCAAATATGAGTAGACACTTCTGTTTCAAAACTAAAGGAAATCACCATTTAACGAAAGGTTGTAGCCACTAAAATGAAAATACTTTCTCAAATAGTAACAACTCTACATCTGCACCATTTTAAATCTGTAAATACCACTTTGGTCAATCAACTGCTCGTCTACCACTATTTACTGGTTCTAATTATGCTTATTGGTCAACATAAATGCGAATTTTTATGGAAGCAAATGGATTAGAAATATGTCTAGCAACTCAAAATAAATATGAAGCACTTGACACTGATATTAGCACTTGGACTGATGCACAAAAAGCAGAACATCTAACAATACCAAAGCCATGAATGTTTTATTTCACTCACTCGATAAAAATGAATTTTCACGAGTTATGTGTTGCATTACTGCTTATGATATATGACGTACATTACAAATTACCCATGAAGGCACAAAAAAAGTTAAGCAAACAAAAATTTCTATTCTACAAAATCAATTTTCATCTTTCAAAATGAAATTAAACGAGTTAATCAATAGCATGTATGCTAGAGTTCAAACTATACAATAGGATCTTATGGCACTAGGAATTAAATTCACTGATTTTGATTTAGTCACACAAATTTTGAAATCTTTGACAAACAAATGGTAAAGAAAAGTTTTAGCCATCAAAGAAGCAAACCATCTTTCCTAACTCAAAGTCGAAGAGCTAATAGGAAATCTGATGTCAAATGAAATTAATTTACAAGCAAGAAAAGAACAAATTCAAGAAATGAAAAACATCGCATTTCAGGCAAGTAATGACAACTTCGACTTGGAAGAAGATGAGATTGTTTTCGTAGCCAAAAATTACAATAAGTTCAAAAATATGATGATATTTCAAAACAAAAGCAACACAAATTCCTTAAATCAAACATCAATGAAGTGCTTTGGGTGCGATAAATTTGGCCATATGAAGAAAGACTGCCCACTACTCAACAATGATAAAAAGAAAAAAAATTGAAAACATCAAGAAAACGAGAAGATCATTTCAAGTAACTTGGGATGATTCTGACTCATCCTCATCATCTGATTGTGACAGTGACTCAGAACAAGCAAATGATTGCTTTATGGCTAACACAAATGAGGCACGTCCTAAATTAACATATGATGAAATTCTTGAAATTGGTATAGAATTAGATGACAAGTATAGAGAATTAAAAAAATTAAGTAAAGAAAATATGGGTAAATTAAATAAAGTAGAATTAGAAATTTGATTGTTAAAAAACAAGAAAACTATTTTAGAAGAAGAATTAGAATTAGCACAAAAAAATGTAGAAAATTATCATCTCAAAATGCTACCTTAACACATGATATAAAGAATAACAAAATAGCGAATTATAAAATTGAAAAAGAAAAAAATAAATTAAAACAAAATTTAGAATTAGCTAATATAGAAATTTCTGATCTTAAATTAGATAAAATTACTAATAATGTTTCAAATTTTAGTAAAGGAAAGCAAAATCTAGATAATTTGATAAAGATTTCAAAACCATAAGCAATTAGGAAGGGATTAGGTTGTAACATCCCCGTTTTTAAATCAAATTTACATTGGTAATTAATTTAACTTTTGAAATTAAATTGTGAATTAATTTGGTATTTTCCAAATTAAATAGATATTTGTTTGTTTAATAAAATAAATGTACATAAATATGATTTTAAATAGAATTTCTAATTGAAAATTCAGAAATAAATATTTTGAATAATATATTAATTATAAAATTAATTGTGGATTAATATCAAAATTTGGAATATATATATATATATATATATATATATATATATATATATATATCAAAAGATTGTAAATAAAGGAATTGATTTGAAAATTCAATAAATTGTGAATATAATTTTGATTTGGAATTTGAAATAAATAAATATGTATATATGATTATTTATTTGTGTATAATTACATTTTAAATCATTTCTTAAAAAAAATTGTATAAATGTAAATAATTGAAAGGTATGAATATAAATATGAAGTCAAAAATAAATAAAAAGTTTAATATATACATAGATCTTTTGAAATTAAATAAGATTTATCATCTCTTTTAAAATAAATACAAATTATATATATATATATATATATATAACAAATCTATCACATAATACTTAATTAATAAAAACATAAAAACAAGAATTAATAAAAACATTAACAAAAAATATATATGTAAACGATATGTACGTAAATTTAAAAGTAATTTATAAACAAGGTTTAAAACATAATTTATAAATTAAATATAAAAAAAATGAGGCAAGGGCTTAAACATAAAATTAAATATTTTAACAAGTGTAAGAAGAACACAATACTAACTAAAAAATGTAAAATAATTATAATTTGAAATTAACAAGTGTAGTTAATATGGACAAGTGGCAAATATGTTTAAAAATTATAATGTAAATGAATATCAAAGTTTTAGATCAGGCTTCAATCTTCTTTCCTTTTCATTTTCAAAAATCTGAAAACGAAACTCAAAATCAAAACCAGAAAACAAAACAGAGGAGAAGATCAAAGGAAATTAAAAGAAAATCAAAAAAATAAATTCTGCAAAATTTCAATTGTTCAACCTGGTTCATAAGCAACTCAAACCTGATCAAGCAAAATTCCAACATGAAGCCATCATACTGCAACCTGAATTAAAGCATTCAACAAGTTCAAAATCAATTCCAGTTTCAGTTTTTAAAAGCAAGAAAAGGTTATAGATCAAATGCATTAAGTCCAAATCAAAAAGAAAAAAAAACCTGTCCTCTGATCTTCTTTGATAGGTGAGCAAATCCTTAAATCCACATATTTATTCTAGTTTGCATGTGATCAATATTTGATATATGTTGTGAAACATGTTTGTATGGATGAAATATGTCTATATGTGTATATATAGATATGACTGTGTATATATCTGTATATCTATGTTCAAGTTCCAGGTTCTAAAAGTAAGATTTAAAATTCATATCTCAACATATATAACGATTTATGTTATAATCCTTAAATGAAATCTGTTAGTGATAACTAAATTTGATTTTAGAAAATATTATTGAAAATTTAACAGGTAAGGTTACAGGAATTAAGAAATATTAATAGAAATCATTTTCAAGTTAAAAATTTATCATTTTAATTTCATGATGTGATTATATGATTATAATCATAATCGAAAATGATGAATTTTAGTAATGAAATTAAGATTTTTATTTTTTTATTGGATGCGAATTTACGAGATGAACAGAATTGACAATTTCATCAATTTCCGTCGATCAGTGAACGGATAGATGTCGAGCTTAGGTCTGGAGGAAGATGACGTGATGGAGATCAAAGGAAAATTGGTGGTTAGGTTTATAGATCATCGGAGTGGTTGGTTGAAGTCAAAATAGGGTTTAAACCCAGATTTTGGTCAATGTTAGACTTTGGGCTAGTTTGTCTACATCGTCGCATCGAGTTCATTTGGGGGTGGTGTAATCGAAGCGAGGGAGCAAGGCGAGGGTCCAGGCTGGTGGACGTAGTCTCCGGTGGTCGAAGAGCGGTGATACAAGGTATTTTGGACAATCGTTTTCATCCTGATGGGTTGCGTTCCACTCGATTTTGATTGGTTGGGCCTTGCGCGAATCTGGGTGGATAGGTCGTCTGAGAAGAACATTGATGACTTGCTGGTGATGGCAGGGTTGGTCGGAGTTGGCCAGATGGGTGTGCATGATGCACACGTGAACGTCATGTATGATTTCTTTTGTAATGATTGAAGAAGAAGACTTGCTCGGGGATGCTATCGAGTAGGATGGGTTTTGGCTCGAGTTTATCTTCGAGTTCGTATGCAAGTGTTTGCCTGTTATAGTAGAATTTTTAAATTTGAAAACCAAAACCATGTTTAAAAGAGAAGGGAAGAAAGAGAAGTGACTCGGTGTTGGCTCGGAAAAAATTTAGGTTGGGCTCGGGGATTTTGCTGGGCTGACTCGAGTTCTTTTGAAAGGATATCAAAGTTTAAAATTTGTAAAGCAAACAAGTTTATTTTAAACAACTATGTTAACCAGGTTTGGTATAAGAAGTAAATTTGTTAACAAATTTTTAAAATAAAGCAGGAACAAGTGTTTAAAGTATGTTAAAAGAAAATTAATTTTCAAGGTTATTTAAAATAAGATTTAAATGATGATTTTGTAATTAATTAAGATTAATGGGTTATCTTAAGATTTAAGAATCATTAATTTGAAATTTAATGATAATTACTCGATAAAAGGTTAATTAAGTATTAATTAAGGATAAAGTAATTTGTTATGAGTTAATCAATTAATGATGATTAATTGGAGAATGATTACGTAATGAAATTAATTCCCTAATGTAATTAATAAAAGATTCTTACTTAATATAATTAAGGTATAATTTAATTGTGTAATTACATTAAAGGATAGTTAATTAAGATTATTTAATGTAAGTAATTAAAGTTCATTAATTACTTAAATATAATTACTTAATCAAAAGTAATTAATGATTAAAGTTGATTAATCAAGTGATTAAAATTGATGTGCGATTTATAAGTGATTAAGGATAATCACTTATTGTAATTAATTAAGGATAATTAATTAAATTGTAATTAATTAAGGTTAATTAATTAATTAAGGGAAATTAATTAAAGGTTGATTAAATAATTAAAGGTTAATTATTTAATGATTTAATGTTGATTAATTTATTAATTAAGGTTAAGTAATTAATAATTAAAGGTTAATTAATTTATTATTAAAGGTTAATTAATAAATGATTAAAGAATAATTAATTAAAATGGTTTGTAATTAATTAATGTTAACTAACCAGGATTAGAAATTTATTCATAAGCAATTAATCTGATTTAAATTAATCAGATGATTAATTAATCTTACTTATGGATGTTTGTATTGCATTGAATGCTTTAAATTGTTTGATATCTCTGTAGTGTGATGCTTTGTGATATGAATTGTTTTGATTTGAGCTGTGATGAATGTAATTTATTTATCTGTGCTGAATATACATATTTATCTATGAATCTGTGAACTGTGAATGAAGATAAGCGTTATAGGATTATACTGCTTATCGATATTGCTGTGTTTGGTTTGTGATGATTGATGATGTTGCACTATTGTGTAAAACCCCTGGACTACACCGTATACACACAATATCGATTTCACGAGGATTCAGTTAAGTCATAGATATTTTTAACTTAATATTATTTTATTCAAATGGTGAAAAGTTCGAAAGTTGAATTTTGAATCCAAATGGTTTTGGAAATGGAATTGGATATGGAAAGCTTTTAAAAGGGAAGTTTTGAAATTAAAATTTGGTTTGAAAATATTATTTGAAATTATTTTGGAAATCATGGTTTGAAAGGTTCATACAATATATATATATATATATATATATATTTAAAACTAGTTTAAATAAATTGTTTTGGGAATTTGAATTTAATTCAAATAAGACTTGCCGATAATACGGCAGTTCGCTAGTTTTCTGGTTTATACCTTTAAAAGGCTATGACTTGTGTATATTTGATCAGACTTTTCTAAAATGAAAAGCATTTGTTTTCAAATAATAATGGCTTTCATATAAAGAAAGGATTTCCAGTTTTTGTTGAAAGGATTTCAATTTTGAAATGAATTTTTTTGAAAGCTATGAATGAATCTTTATTAAAGATTGGTGAACTTTTCAAATTGAAGCGGATCTTAAAGGTGTATCTTTTGTATAAAAGATTCGAAATTGGGATAGTTTTGAAAACTATGAATGAATCGTTGTGAAAGATTGATAAACTTTGTGAAATGAATCTTTTTGTTTAAAGTGGAAAATTAGAAAGGTCTTGGGCTTTAAGTTGTGATTTAACTAAGATCTTAATATCCATATGGTTTTAAAATTAAGCGCTCATTATTCGGTTTAGCCGGGAGAGGACTTTATGTTATATAACCCATTTCGAATAATGATATGCCGTAAATGGATAGCATTTGAAGACCGATGGTGAAGATCGGGCATTTTCGAGAACGAAAGGATTACCTGTCGAATGTCTCTGCACCGAGTCGCGCTGGTATAGAGATCTCCATATGTGATAGGGAGTCCAATCGAGATTGTGAATACCAGATTGCAAGGGGTTCTTTGAAGTGCCTTCGGTTCTGTTCAGACCCGTAACAGACTTGTATGGATGTATGTCTGACGTTACACTTTGAGATGTAAAACTGGTTTCTATCAAATACATTTCTGTTTGGTGGCTGGGAATTTATTCTCTTAGCTTAACACCCTTCTATGAGACGTACGAGCTCAGAGGTTATGTAGTTGATGGTTACTAGTGATACATTCCCAATTAGGTAATGTGGCATACGAAGTGTTGTTGATCATGTGTTGATCAAAGCATGGATTTTGTGTAAAGCGTAGCTTTTTGGACGTGACCTCGTCGGACCTCACAACCCGAAAATGGTCAAAACAGGAAAGATGCGGCAAGGTTATTTGGGTATAACGCCTCCTGAGGGTATGTCCATTTCCTTCTGGATAAAAGGTGGTGTCATGGTATGGAGCCCAAATATTTAACCTATGTGGTTGCTGCAAACTTATTGCTTTGTGGTTGTTGGTGTTGGGAGCTCTCGATAAAGGTTGGTAATGACGGAGGGATGGCATACTCGAGTCAGTAGTTACCTAGTTAAATAGGTAACCCGGCCTTGTGTTGGCAGAGATCCGGTTAGGTTCTTGGGGCGTCCCTCCAGAGGCGTACCCATATGGCCCAAGAAGTTCCTTTCATGACCATTTATTGAAAATCCAATCACCAATACACGCCTTGTATGGTTTTAGTTGTATAACCTGCCATTTACTTATGGTGGCGACCCACTGTTTAGATGGTAGCTATAGCGGGCATAGTACGAAATGTCTATGCTGGCTATGATTGATATTATACTTTCGAAAGGTTTTCTGCACTATGCACTAATAATAATATCAAATGGATTTCGTGTATCAAGCATGTTTGACTATCATAAGGAGAAACCTGCACCAATTCTGCGTTTGTATTGTCTGTGCGGCGGAAGGCCTCATGGTAGTTTCATTTTCCAAAAAGCATTGCGGATTTCTTTTAATTTTTTTGTTGTGTTTGTTTAAAGGTAAAATGTTTTTGTTTGCTCACACAGTCCTATGAATGACCTGGAGTTTATTGTTCCCTTCCTAAACTCTGGATGCCCACAATTTTCCACACGGGCAGTCTAGAGTTGGGTTTTTCAGATAATCAAACTGTTGGTGTAGATTCGATAGCATCCAGCCTTTGGATTTGGCGATAGCATTTGTTTCACTTCAACAGTTACCGAGTTTGCTTAATACATCGTGATGGTGGTTCAAGCTTTTGGATTGGAGTCCTTGGAGCTTGGCAATGGAAATGCATTCTATTGGATCCTCGCTTTCTCACTTGGAAATTCTATTGGAGTTATCTTTCCGCTGTCGATGGTTGCAAAGTCTAGACCATCCAGTTGTGTTATATTTCCGTTGTTGTCTTGTACCTTTGATATTTGTTGATATTCGTTTGTATCATATTGTATCTACTATTGTGCATCAATGATATTATTCATTTTTCTTTCGCTATGTTGTCGTACTTAATGTGTTATAAGCTCCATCGAACCAGATTCGACGTTTGAATCTGTGGCATTCGAATACGGGTGATGTAGTTGGTGCCGATTTTCGAAGATCTAGTCAGGGTCGTTACAATTGGTATCAGAGCTGAAGGTTAAAGTTTAGCCCAGAAGCTTTGTGATATGAATTGTTTTGATTTGAGCTGTGATGAATGTAATTTATTTATCTATGCTGAATTTACATATTTATCTATGAATCTGTGAATGAAGATAAGCGTTATAGGATTATACCACTTATCGATATTACTGTGTTTGGTTTGTGATGATTGATGATGTTGCACTATTATGTAAAACCCCTGGACTACACCGTACACACACAAATATGAATTTCATGAGGATTCGGTTAAGTCACGAATATTTTGAACTTAATATATTTTATTCAAATGGTGAAAATTTTAAAAGTTGAATTTTGATTCCAAATGGTTTTGGAAATGGAATTGGATATGGAAAGCTTTTAAAAAGGAAGTTTTGAAATTAAAATTTGGTTTGAAATTATTATTTGAAATTATTTTGGAAATCATGGTTTGAAAGGTTTATACAATATATATATATATATATATAAACCTATTTCAAATAAATTGTTTTGGGAATTTGAATTTAATTCAAATAGAACTTGCCGATAATACGGCAGTTCGCTGATTTTCTAGTTTATACCTTAAAAGGTTATAACTTGTGTATATTTGATCAGGCTTTTCTAAAATGAAAAGCATTTGTTTTCAAATAATAATGGCTTTCATATAAAGAAAGTATTTTCAGTTTTTGTTGAAAGGATTTCAAATTTGAAATGAAATTGTTTTGAAAGGTATGAATGAATCTTTGTGAAAGATTGGTGAATATTTCAAATTGAAGCGTATCTTAAAGGTGTATCTTTTGTGTAAAAGATTTAGAATTGCGATAGTTTTGAAAACTATGAATTAATCTTTGTGAAAGATTAATAAACTTTGTGAAATGAATCTTTTTGTTTAAAGTGGAAAATTAGAAATGTTTTGGGCTTTAAGTTGTGACTTAACTAAGATCCGAATATCCATATGGTTTTAAAATTAAGTGCTCATTATTCGGTTTAGCCGGGAGAGAACTTTATGTCATATAACCTATTCCAAATAATGATATGACGTAAATGGATAGCATTTGAAGACCGATGGTGAAGACCGGGTATTTTCGAGAACGAAAGGATTACCCATCGAATGTCTCTACACCGAGTCACGCCAGTATAGAGATCTCCGTATGTGATGGGGAGTCCGATCGGGATTGTGAATACCCGGATTGTAAAGGCTTCTTTGAAGTGCCTTCGGTTCTGTTCGGACCCGGAACAGACTTGTATGGATGTATGTATGACGTTACACTTTGAGATGTAAAACTGGTTTCTATCAAATACATTTCTGTTTGGTGGCGGAGAATTTATTCTCTTAGCTTAACACCCTTCTCTGAGACGTATGAGCTCAGAGGTTATGTAGTTGATGTTTACTAGTGATACATTCTCAATTTGGTAATATGGCATACGAATTGCTGCTGATCATGTGTTGATCAAAACATGGCTTTTGTGTAAAGCGTAGCTTTGTTGACGTGACCTCGTCCGACCTCACAACCCGGAAATGGTCAAAACAGGAAAGATGCAGCAAGGTTATTTGGGGTAGTGCCCCCTGAGGGTATGTCCATTTCTTTCTGGATAAAATGTGGTATTATGGTATGGAGCCCAGATATTTAACCTATGTTGTTGCTGCAAAGTTATTGCTTTGTGGTTGTTGGTGTTGAGAGCTCTCGGATCAAGGTTGGTAACGACTGGGGGATGGCATACTCGTGTCAGTAGTTACCTAGTTACGAAGGTAACCCGACCTTGTGTTGGCAGAGATCTGATTAGGTTCTTGGGACGCCCCTCCAAAGGCGTACCCATGTGGCCCAGGAAGTTCCTTTGCTTGAACATTTATTGGAAATCCAATCACCAATACATGCCTTGTACGGTTTTAGTTGTATTACCTGCCATTTACTTATGGTGGCGACCCACTGTTTAGATGGTAGCTATAGTAGGCACAATACGAAATGTCTATGATGGCTAAGATTAATATTATACTTTCGAAAGGTTTTCTGCACTATGCACTAATAATAATATCAAATGGATTATGCGTATCAAGCATGTTTGACTATCATAAGGAGAAATCTCCTTCAATTATGTGTTTGCATTGTGTGTGCGGCAGGAGGCCTTATGGTAGTTTCATTTTCCAAAAAGCATTGCGGATTTCTTTCAAATTCTTTTTGTTGTATTTGTTCAAAGCTAAACTATTTTTGTTTGCTCACACCAGTCCCATGACTGACCTGGAGTTTATTGTTCCCTTCCTAAACTCTGGATGCCCACAATTTTTCACACGGCAGTCTAGAGTTGGGTTTTTTAGACAGTCAAATAGTAGGTGTAGATTCGATAGCATCCATCCTTTGGATTTGACGATAGCATTTGTTTCACTTCAACAGTTACCGATTTTTCTTAATACATCGTGATGGTAGTTCGTGCTTTTGGATTGGAGTCCTTGGAGCTTTCACAATGGAAATGCATTCTATTGGATCCTCGCTTTCTCACTTGGAAATTATATTGAAGTTATCTTTCCGCTGTCAATGGTTGCAAGGTCTAGACCACGCAATTGCGTTATATTTCTACTATTGTCTCGTATCTCTGATATTTGTTGATATTCATTTGTATCATATTGTATCAACTGTTGTGCGTCAATGATATTATTCATGGTCTTCCGCTGTGTTGTTGTACTTAATGTGTTATAAGCTCTGGCGAACCAGACTCGATGTTTAAATCTGCGGCGTTCAAATACGGATGGTGTATTTGGTGCCGATTTTCGAAGGTCGAGTCAGGGTCGTTACAATTGGTATCAGAGCCGAAGGTTAAACTTCATCTCAGGAGTATAACACATTAGACAGCTCATTGGAGATAGGGTTACAAATGCCCTAGAATGAGTATATCCCTAAGATATCCATCTGTATGCCTCAGTAAATTCTCTTACCATCCACTGATAGTAAATATGAGTGCAATAAGAGGACAAGGTAGGGGACAGGGAAATACCACTACAAATGGTCAATACCCTGCAACAACCAGGAAATAATCTTTTTTCTGTTAATCTCTTTGATCATCAATTCTTCGATCGTTTTCGTGGCAGCTACAAGAAGAAGCTTTGGTGTGATGGTAGTCCTACGAATCATGCAGATAAGATCCTGCTTCATATTCTATTCATCGGTTTCCTATCAATCTTTTCGTTTTTGAACTTTAATTAATTTGAATTTTAAATTGAAATAATTGATTAACAAAAATATAAAGCCAAATTGAATTGTATCCGTTTGTCTGTTCTATTGGGTCTAGATATATTCTACGAATAGTTAGTTATCCCTTCGAACTAACCAGTGCCCTTGCATATTTCGTAGACTCGATTACTCGAGTGCTTCGTGAAATATTGAATAAATTCCTTCTCATATTTATTGATGAGATACTGATTTGGTAAGCCAAATGCAGAATGGATATTCAGTTTGATCTGGTAAAACATTTCTTATCTGTTCTTTGTTTGTCTCTCTGTCTAGCAAATTTCGAGAACGAAATTTTCTTAAGGGGGAATCTGTAACAACCCCGTTTTTAAATCAAATTTAAATTGGTAATTGATTTAATTTTTGAAATTAAATTGTGAATTAATTTGGTATTTTCGAAGTTAAATAGATATTTGTTTGTTTATTAAAATAAATGTATGTAAATATGATTTTATATAGAATTTCTAATTGAAAATTCAGAAATAAATATTTTGAATAATATATTTATTATAAATTTAATTGTGGATTAATTTGAAAAATTGGAATATATATATCAAAAGATTGTAAATAAAGGAATTGATTTGAAAATTCAATAAATTATGAATAGAATTTTGATTTGGAATTGAAAAAATATATGTATATATGATTATTTATTTGTGTATAATTATATTTTAAATCATTTCTTTTAAAAAAAATGTATAAATGTAAATAATTCAAAATGAATGATTATAAATATAAAGTCAAAAATGAATAAAAAGTTTAATATATACATAGATCTTTTGAAATTAAATAAGATTTATCCTCTCTTTTCAAATAAATACAAATTTAATATATCTAACAAATCTATCTCTTAATACTTAATTTAGTAAAAACATAAAACCAAGAATTAATAAAAACTTTAACAAACATATTTATGTAAATGATATGTATATAAATTTATAAGTAATTTATAAACAAGGTCTAAAACATAATTTATATATTAAATATAAAAAAAATGAGGCAATGGCTTAAACATAAAATTAAATATTTTAACAAGTATAAGAAGAACACAATACCAATTAACAAATGTAAAATAATTATAATTTAAAACTAACAAGTGTAGTTAATATGGACAAGCGGCAAATATGTTTAAAAATTATAATGTAAATGAATATTAAAGTTTTAGATCAGGCTTCAATCTTCTTTTCTTTTCATTTTCAAAATTCTAAAAACAAAACTCAAAATCAAAACCAGAAAACAAAGCAGAGGAGAAGATCAAAGGAAATCAAAATAAAATCAAAAAAAAAAATTCAACAAAATTTCAATTGTTCAACTTGGTTCATGAGCAACTCAAACCTGATCAAGCAAAATTCCAACATGAAGCCATCATACTGCAACCTGAATTAAAGCATGCAATAAGTTCAAAATCAATTCCAGTTTCAGTTTTCAAAAGCAAGAAAAGGTTATAGATCAAATGCATTAAGTCCAAATCAAAAAGAAAAACAAAACCTGTCCTCTGATCTTCTTTGATAGGTGAGCAAATCCTTAAATCCACATATTTATTCTGGTTTGCATGTGATCAATATTTGATATATGTTGTGAAACATGTTTGTATGGATGAAATATGTCTATATGTGTATATATAGATATGACTGTGTATATATCTGTATATCTCTGTTCAAGTTCGAGGTTCTAAAAGTAAGATTTAAAATTCATATCTCAATATATATACAGATTTATGTTATAATCCTTAAATGAAATCTTTTAGTGATAACTAAATTTGATTTTAGAAAATATTATTGAAAATAATTAACAGGTAAGGTTACATGAATTAAGAAATATTAGTAGAAATCATTTTCAAGTTAAAAGTTTATCATTTTGATTTCATGATGTGATTATATGAATAGAATCGTAATCGAAAATGATGAATTTTAGTACTCAAATAACAATTTTAATTTGTTATTGGATGCGAATTTACGAGATGAACAGAATCGACAAATTCATCAATTTCCGTCGATCAATGAAGAGATAGATGTCGAGCTTGGGTCTGAAGGAAGATGACATGATGGAGATCAAAGGAAAATTGGTGGTTGGGTTTGAAGATCATCGAAGTGGTTGGTCGAAGTCGAAATAGGGTTTAAACCCAGATTTTGGTCAATGTTAGACTTTGGGCTAGTTTGTCTACATGGTCACATCGAGTTCATCTACGGGTGGTGTAATCGAAGCGTGGGAGCAAGGCATGGGTCCAGGCTGGTGGACGAAGTCCCCGGTGGTCGAAGAGTGGTGATACAAGGCGTTTTGGACAATCTTTTTCATCCTAATAGGTTGCGTTCCACTCGATTTGATTGGTTGGGTCTTGCGCGGATCTGGGTTGACATGTCGTCTGAGAGGAACATTGATGACTTGCTGGTGATGGTAGGGTTGGTCATAGTTGGCCAGATGGGTATGCACGATGCACACATGAACGTCATGTCTAATTTTTTTTGTAATGGTTGAAGAAGAAGACTTGCTCGTGGATGGTATCGAGTAGGATGGGTTTTGGCTTGAGTTTATCTTCGAGTTCGTATGCAAGTGTTTACCTGTTATAGCAGAGTTTTTAAATTTGAAAAACAAAATCTTGTTTAAAAGAGAAGGGAAGAAGGAGAAGTGACTTGGTGTTGGCTCGGAAAAAATTTTAGGTTGGGCTCGGGGATTTTGCTGGATTGACTCGAGTTCTTTTGAAAGGACATCAAAGCTTAAAATTTGTAAAGCAAACAAGTTTATTTTAAACAACTATGTTAACCAGGTTTTGTATAAGAAGTAAATTTGTTAACAGGTTTTTAAAATAAAGCAGGAACAAGTTTTTAAAGTATGTTAAAAAAATTAATTTTCAAGGTTATTTAAAATAAGATTTAAATGTTGATATTGTAATTAATTTAGATTAATGGGTTATCTTAAGATTCAAGAATCATTAATTTGAAATTTAATGATAATTACTTAATAAAAGGTTAATTAAGTATTAATTAAGGATAAATTAATTTGTTAAGAAATAATCAATTAATGATGATTAATTGGAGAATGATTACTTAACGTTATTAATTATCTATTGTAATTAATAAAAGATTCTTACTTAATATAATTAAGGTATAATTTATTTGTGTAATTACATTAGAGGATAATTAATTAATTAAGATTAATTAATGAAAGTAATTAAAGGTAATTAATTAGTTAAAGATAATTACTTAATCAAAAGTAATTTATTAATGATTAAAGTTGATTAATCAAGTGATTAAAATTGATTTATGATTTATAAGTGATTAAGGATAATTAATTAAATGGTAATTAATTAAGGGTTAATTTATTTATTTATTAATTAATTAAGGGAAATTAATTAAAGGTTAATTAAATAATTAAAGATTAATTATTTAATGATTTAATGTTGATTAATTTATTAATTAAGGTTAATTAATTTATTAATAATTAAAGGTTAATTAATTTATTATTGAAGGTTAATTAATAAATGATTAAAGAATAATCAATTAAAATGGTTTGTAATTAATTAATGTTAATTAACCAGGATTAGAAATTTATTCATATGTAATTAATCTAATTTAAATTAATAAGATGATTAATTGATCTTACTTATGGATGTTTGGATTGCATTGAATGCTTTAAATTGTTTGGTACTTCTGCTGTGTGATGCTTTGTGATATGAATTCTTTTGATTTGAGCTGTGATGAATGTAATTTATTTATCTGTGTTGAATTCACATATTTGTCTATGAATCCATGAATGAAGATAAACGTTATAGGATTATACCGCTTATCGATATTGCTGTGATTGGTTTGTGATGATTGATGATGTTACACTATTGTGTAAAACCCCTGAACTACACCGTGCACACAAATATGGATTTCACAAGGATTAGGTTAAGTCACAGATATTTTGAACTTAATATTATTTTATTCAAATGGTGAAAGGTTTAAAATTTGAATTTTGAATCCAAATGGTTTTGGAAATGGAAATGGATATGGAATGCTTTTAAAAGGGAAGTTTTGAAATTAAATTTTGGTTTGAAAATATTATTCGAAATTATTTCTGAAATCATGGTTTGAAAGGTTTATACAATATACATATATATGTATTTAAAACTATTTTAAATAAATTATTTTGGGAATTTGAATTTAATTAAAATTGAACTTGCCAGTAATACGGCAGTTCGCTGATTTTCTGGTTTATACCTTTAAAAGGCTATAACTTGTGTATATTTGATCAGACTTTTCTGAAACGAAAAGCATTTGTTTTCAAATAATAATGGCTTTCATACAAAGAAAGGATTTCCAGTTTTTTTCGAAAGGATTTCAAATTTGAAATGAAATTGTTTTGAAAGCTATGAATGAATCTTTGTGAAAGATTGGTGAACTTTTCAAATTGAAGCGGATCTTAAAGGTGTATCTTTTGTATAAAAGATTTAGAATTGGGTTAGTTTTGAAAACTATGAATGAATCTTTGTGAAAGATTGATAAACTTTGTGAAATGATACTTTTTGTTTAAAGTGGAAAATTAAAAGGGTTTTGGGATTTAAGTTGTGACTTGACTAAGATCCCAATATCCATATGGTTTTAAAATTAAGCGCTCATTATTCGGTTTAGCTGAAAGAGTACTTTATGTCATATAACCCATTCTGAATAATGATTCGAACGTAAATGGATAGCATTTGAAGACCGGTGGTGAAGATCGGGTATTTTTGAGAACGAAAGGATTACCCATCGAATGTCTGTACATAGAGTCGTGCCGATATAGAGATCTCCATATGTGATGGGGAGTCCAATCGGGATTGTGAATACCCAGATTGCAAGGGCTTCTTTGAAGTGCCTTCGTTTCTGTTCGGACCCAAAACAGACTTGTATGGATGTATGTCCGACATTACACTTTGAGATGTAAAACTGGTTTCTATCAAATACATTTCTATTTGGTGGCTGAGAATTTATTCTCTTAGCTTAACACCCTTCTCTGAGACGTACGAGCTCAGTGGTTATGTAGTTGATGGTTACTAGTGATACATTCCCAATTTGGTAATGTGGCATACAAAGTTCTGTTGATCATGTGTTGATCAAAGCATGACTTTTGTGTAAAGCGTAGCTTTGTGGACGTGACCTCGTCGGACCTCACAACCCGAAAATGGTCAAAATAGGAAAGATGCGGCAAAGTTATTTGGGGGTAGCGCCCCCTGAGGTTATGTCCATTTCCTTCTGGATAAAAGGTGGTATTATTGTTGAATATGTGATTATATGATTTTTGTTTGATGATAATAAACATATATATATATATATATATATATATATATATATATATATATTCGTGTAAATGTATTTGTTAACGTACTATTTTATTTTTCATAGACTAAATAAATATTTGCCGAATAAAAATAATTAACACAGAATTTGAATTCAAACAGAATTTTTATTCAAACAAATATTTGTTACAATCTTTGAATAGTACAGTGTTCAAGCTCTCACTATATATTCAATTTCAATTACAGTACAACTTTGATTACATCACATTTTCACATTTACATTGCACCTCACTACATATCACTCATTCACTCAACTCGTACTGATCTTCAAATTTATTCCAATGTGAATCCAACATCTGAGAAATGTGCAAAAATATACATTGACACAGTAAAATTGAAAAGGAAATATTTTTTTGTAGTATAAAATAAAAAGTAGATTTGGAAAATAATTTTTGCCTCAGTTATTTGGGTTGTTCGTCATCATTTAATTTTTCAATTCATCATACACGAACAGCTTGTGACATACACAGTGTATCACCGTATATGACACAAGGCCGTGCACACCGATGTATACACTTGACAAATTTACAGGGACAGGTGAGCACGGGTCAAACCCAAATTATCGGATTCAATTCAAGTGCAATAAAATAATGTCACAAACTTCAGCACAAGGTCAAATCCGAGTTATAATCTGGATTCAACACAGGTGCAAGTTCGAGACAACTAAAACACGCCTCGACCAAAAATCTAAATGACACAAAATATGAAGACAGCAAATATAACATGCAGTTTGCCGTGATACAAGGCAAGACTCAACAGAGGCAACTGGCAACAACAGTTCAAAGTTAAAAGTGAAGCAATACAAGATGAACCAGATCAGGCAGTAAGCTCCAGATGGATATTACAAGTACAGACTCAAGTGTACAACTCAAAGCAATGCTTAGTGTACAACATACAAGTTCATATGTACAAAAAACACAAAGCTAATGAAGACTACAGACCGAACCAAGATATGCAGAGTCAAGGCAACATGATGTGAATCACAAACCAAAGGCTCGAATGACCAAATGCACCAAAGATAAGGCAACACAGCAAGGCACAACAACATGATCAAACTTAATGCAACAAGACCAAGTCCAGCTACCAACTGTGTATACATGAATCAAGCTACAGCATGGCAAAAATGCACAGATCACACTCGAGTACACATACTCGAAGCACAGTGGCTCAACAACATCAAAATACACATGCAAGATTACTGCATAGTGCAACAGCAATATCAGTACAAAACCAAATGAACAAACAAATGCCACAGTGAAAAAGAAACAAACTCGAAGTACAAGCTAATGCAGACTGAAGAGAATCAATATACAGTGAACTAAGTCATGGTTCAAATCAGCAATGCCAAAGAACATGTACCACTAGACAAACAAACCATACATGCGAACTCAGATGCAACTGCAACAGCAAGTATAACTTGACATGCAAATACAAGTGCAAAGATGAATGCATATATGGATGCAAACATGCCAAAAATAATATGAAGCTGTAGTAACTCAAAGCAACTAGTAAAGCAGACCAAACAACACAAGTGCACCAAAGATATGGCCAGAACCAAACAACACACAACAGTGTCACAATAACCATCAAATGAACAAGTCACAAGGGTCAAGTTAATGATACATATATTCAAGCTCAAGACATTACAACCATAGTAACCAAAGTATAATGAACCAGAGTGACAATATATAATGAACCAGAATAACCAAAGTCAGAGTCAAGCCAAGTCGGGATGAACAGCGATCAGACAAACATCTAAATGAAGTTTCAAATCAGTGCCAAAGTCATGGAATTGCATAAACAAATTCTAAGTGACCGAAGTCAAAGTACCAAGGAACTCAAAGCCGAGGCAATCAATAAATCAGTGCCGAAGTCAATGTTGAACAAGTCAGAGACTCGCTGGTAAAGAAACGAGCAAAGTCAAGATCGAAGCCGTGTTAACCAAGCCAATAATATACGAATTGAAAATGTCAGAAATCATCACAATCATCAATACAAAATCGAACGGCTGAAGACAAATTCAAATAAATATATACGAACGTAAATATAGGAATTCGACTTCTATAAATTCCATACATCATCGGCAATTTCAAAATCATCGAATTCTAGCATACAAGCAGAAAAGCAAAAGAGCAGAAATTACATACCGAAGCCTTCTCGAATTCGATCGAATTCGAAGCAGTCGAAGAAAATAATAGAGACCATCGATTGACAGAGAAGGTACGCTGAATCATCCATTCAATCAATTATTCAAAGTCGGCTACTTCGTATTTCACCAAAACCCTAGTTGTCGAAGAGGAACAAAAAAGAATAGAGAGCCGCCATTATCAAATATAAAAGGATCGGGCCAAAGTATATAAAAGAAAAGAGGTCGGCTTTCCCTTTTTAATTATAAGGGTCTTTTATTTTTTAATTAGGGTTGTTTTTAATTTTAAATTGCTTTTAAATTGTATTTTTCTTTTTAAACCGTTGAAATTTCTAGTCGTGTGACTAGGGGACAAACTACGTGACGTAGTTTGAGAATTCGCAACTCAGTGGCTGAGTTGTGGCAATGTTTTGAGCGTAGAGTTAGGTTAGTCAGTAGCGGGTGTCGCGAGTTTACATGTGTAAGCGTGTGTCTACTTAATTTCTAGTAGAAACCTTGGGGGTAGCACGTAGGCAGAGTTTTTGCCGAAGCTGGGTAAAATCTGTGTCGTTCTATTTCTGCATTTATTATTCTGCTATTATCCGTGCTGCTATTATTCTATGATCTATGTTGAAACAATTTTATAAGCTTCCGCAATTAATTTTTATAATTGATAGTATCACCTTATTCACCCCCCCTCTAGGATGAAATCGATCCTACAAGTGGTATCAGAGCTAGGAATAGAAGTCAACTTTTGTTTTAAAAAAATTCATTTTTTCAAAAACCAATTTTTGTTTTTAAAAATTTGAATTTTTAAAATGGCTTCTTTCAATAATGCTTTTGCTGAGGGTCAGTCTATAGTTAGACCACCAATGTTCAATGGTGAATATGCTTACTGGAAAAATAGGATGGAAATTTTTCTGAAAACCATTGACGCTTGGAATATTGTTGAGACAGGTTATAGAGCACCGACTATAACTGTAGATAATCAGGAAATAGATAAACTAAAGGAACAATGGACAGAACTAGAAAATAAATTACAAAATACTAATGCCAAAGCTATGAATTCTATTATCTGTTCATTGGATCAATTTGAATTTAATCGTATCTCACATTGTCTAACTGCATAGGAAATATGGCACACTAGAAGTGACTCACGAAGGAACATCTCAAGTCAAAGAATCTCGCCTTGCCATGCTAAGCAGCGAATACGAGAATTTCACAATGGCGAAGGAAGAAAATATCAATGAGATGTACGAACGACTTTCCAATATCGTATATAAATCAAAAGCTCTCGGAAAATCATAAACAGAGTCCTTCCATGAAAATTTGAAGCAAAAGTGACTGCCATTCAAGAATCGAAATATTTAAAACAAATGAAAATTGAAGAACTCATCGGAAATCTTACCACTTATGAGCTAGAAATGAAATTCAAGGTAGAGCGTGAAGGAAGTGACACTTGAAAGAAATCAATAGCTCTTAAAGGAACAACAGAAAGTGATGGTGATGATGATGATGCAGCAGCAGAATTGGAGCTATTAATAAAGAAATTCAAAAGGTGTATGGAAATTCAGCTCGAATTCAAAAAGTGAAAAGAAGAATAGCCAAAGCACTAGACTACTCTGAAGAACAGAAGATCATCTGTCATAAGTGCAACCAACCCGGACACATCAAGCCCAATTGTCTTCAAAATCGACGCAACTTTAAAAAGAAATCAAAAAGGAAAAGTTTTGCAGCCATGTGGAATACAAGTGATGAAGATAATCAAAGTACTAGTAGTGAGAGTGAGAAAGCAGATATGTGCCTTCAAGGGAATATAACTGATAGCGACGATGACGAGCCAAGCGAGTTATCAAAACTTACCCACACTGAATTACTTATTTATTTCCACGAAGTAAATGGCTGTTTTGAATGACTTAGGGAGAAGTACGCCAAACTTGAATCACAAAAAGACACTTTGATAGAATTAAATGAACGATTTGACCAATTTGTTAAAACCTATCAAAGTAGGATCCCTAAGTGTGATAAGTGTCCGATATTTGAAGAAGAAATTAAAAAATCAGAAATCAATATAAAATCACTTGAAAACGAAATTTAGATTTTGAAAGAGAATGAAAATACTAGGAGAGAGAATTCTATTAAAAAGTGCACACAATTGTTAAACGAAAATGAATCTCTCAAAACACAAGTCCAACAATTGTCAACGACTTTAGATAAATTTTTCAAAAGTGAAAAATCATTGAATATGATATCAGGGAAGCAAACTGTTAATACAGTTAGACAAGGACTTGGATATAATCAATCCAAAAATGTTAAAAGCATAATTAATCAAGTCCATTCTATGTGCACAATTTGTAGAAAATTTGGACACAATCAAAATAATTGTTGGTATAGACCCAAACACATAAAAACTATACCAATTTGAGTTCCAAAAGGCACAAATATAAAATCTCTCAAAGTTGAACAAATCTGCGTGCCAAAAGGAACATATATAAATAGTTTTGGGTCTCCACAAAATTATTTTTCAAAATATTCTGCCACTAACAACAATGGACCTATAAAAACAAATAGGTCACAAAAACCTTTCATCGTGTAGGTATGGCGGCAGGCTAAGGAACAACAATAGTGCCACTTGGATTCTGGCTGTTCCAAGGACACACCGAGCGACAAAGCAAAGTTCCTTAGCCTAGTATAAAGGTGACAGAATCACAATGGACAACAACGAAAAATATCGTAAAGTTAAAACAGGCAATGGTATATTTATTAAATGTGATAATCTGCACCGTAAACTAAGTAAAATCAGCCAATAATGAGATGATGAAAAGATGATGATTTTGATTCTGACTTACAAAAAATTGTTGGCCAATTATATTCTTATGCCAAAAACACTATAAAAATCTCTAGATTCTTTGAATTTCTTCATATATATTAGTTTGGATTAAAAATAGTGTTTTGTTGGATGATAATACATTTGGTTATAATACGGCTAACTCGATTTCTGATTATTTACACGGCTTCAATTCAAATTCAAAAGATTGTCATTTAAATTGCTGTTAAAATTGAGTTTGAAATTTTTGGTGCACACTTCATGGTCTATCAAATTCAATTAATGATAATTTTGAGTGAATGAGAAATTCAGATGCAGATTACATTGGTAATCTAGTTGATAAAAAAATTACTAGTTGAACGTGATTTTTGTTGAGACATTTAGTAACTGGATCGTTTTTCAAAGAAAATATCTGCATATTTTTCATTTCAAATAATTTTCAAATAGCAGAAATTTTTCTTATAAAACCCGTTCTAGAAAATCAATTTTGACCTTGTTTTCAGATTGGTCATTTTTAAAAAAAAATTGATTTTATAATTATTTTTGATTTTGATTTTAAGTGATTACATTGACTAATCTGACTCCCTAATGATTATCGAAAAGATGAATAGTGATGGAAAAAGTGATGAGTGTTAATATTAATCATACATTATAACTCGAGACGGTATAATTAGTAAATTTCTTTAGAAATTTAAACAAGAGTTATAAAACTTTTTGTTAGTAAAAATTCCATGACCATCTCTATTTCTATCATATTTCTAACGACCATCACTCATCAAAATTCTATATAGTTTGTCGATTTGTGGTACTTTAAACAGGAGTCATTCGTTTTTCATTTTATATTTCTTTTTTTTAAATAATAATAATAATAATAATAATAATAATAATAAAAATAAATAAATAAATACCAAAGTATTCACTCTCGTTTAAAAGTCCTCACGGTTATGCATGGGTGAATTACTTGGAATTTGTTATGTGCTTCCATGCTCATTTAAAAGTCCTCACGGTTATGCATGTGTGGAACGCATATCAAAAATTGATTTTTAAAATAAATAAGCTGATTCTAATCCCATTTAAAAGTCCTCACGGTTATGCATGGTTAGAAGAGACCTGAATCCTTTTTTTTATAAATAAAATTGGAATACCACTAATCTCATTTAAAAGTCCTAACGGTTATGCATGGTTAGTAGATATTAAAATTCCTGATATAAATATACCACAAATAGACACAACTGTATGGTTTTATATGATGACATCATTCCCATCATTCTAAAAGTGGAATATGCGCCTAACAAAGTATTTATGATTTTTGTTTGATTTTTTTTATTGAAATTTAATATTTATATTCAATTGAGTTTTAATGTTGGATTAATATCAATCATTTTATCTCTATTTTCTCTAACACTATTACTCTTTTGCTGATAACAAAAGGGGGAGAGAAAAGTTAAGATTTTGTCAAATAAAATCAAGCAAAGGTCAAATATTTTCCATTTTCATCTAGGCTCATTTGCATATTTTCAATTGTCTGCATATATGTAGAGGGAGCGTTGTGTAGAGAGGAAGCATCTAAATAGGGGAGAAATTAGAGCATATCAATGATCAAATATATTTAACATATTCAAAATCTTAAATATATGTTTGTTATCATCAAAAGGGGGAGATTGTTGAATATGCGATTATATGATTTTTGTTTGATGATAATAAACACACACACACATATATATATATTCGTGTAAATGTATTTGTTAACGTACTATTTTATTTTTCATAGACTAAATAAATATTTGTTGAATAAAAATAATTAACACAGAATTTGAATTCAAACGGAATTTTTATTCAAACAAATATTTGTTACAATCTTTGAATAGTACAAAATTCAAGATCTCACTATATATTCAATTTCAATTACAGTTCAACTTTGATTACATCACATTTACATTGCACCTCACTACATATCACTCATTCACTCAACTCATTCAGATCTACAACTTTATTCCAATGTGAATCTAGCATCTGAGAAATCTGCAAAAATATACATTGACGCAGTAAAATTGAAAAGGAAATATTTTTTGTAGTATAAAATAAAAAGTAGATTTTGAAAATAATATTTGCCTCCGTTATTCGGGTTGTTCGTCATCATTTAATTTTTCAATTCATCATACACGAACAGCTTGTGACATACACAATGTATCACTGTATGCGACACAAGGCCGTGCACATCGATATATACACTTGACAAATTTACAGGGACAGGTGAGCACAGGTCAAACCCAAATTATCGGATTCAACTCAAGTGCAATAAAATAATGTCACAAACTTCAGCACAAGGTCAAATCCGAGCTTTAAGCTGGATTCAACACAGGTGCAAGTTCGAGACAACTAAAACAAGCCTCGACCAAAAATCTAAATGACACAAAATATGAAGACAACAAATATAACATGCAGTTTGCTGTGATACAAGGCAAGACTTAATGGAGGCAATTGGAAACAACAGTTCAAAGTTAAAAGTGAAGCAATACAAGATGAATCAGATCAGGCAGCAAGCTCCAGATGGATATTACAAATACAGACTCAAGTGTACAACTCAAAGCAATGCTTAGGGTACAACATACAAGTTCATATGTACAACAAACACAAAGCTAATGAAGACTACAGACCGAACCAAGATATGCAGAGTCAAGGCAACAAGAAGTGAATCACAAACCAAAGGCTTGAATGACCAAATGCACCAAAGATAAGGCAACACAGCAAGGCACAGCAACATGATCAAACTTAATGCAACAAGACCAAGTCCAGCTACAACTGTGTATACATGAATCAAGCTACAGCATGGCAAAAATGCACAGATCACACTCGAGTACACATACTCGAAGCACAACGGCTCAACAGCATCAAAATACACAAGCAAGACAACTACATAGTGAAGCAGCAATATCAGTACAAAACCAAATGAAAAAACAAATTCCACAGTGAAAAAGAAACAAACTCAAGGTACAAACTAATGCAGACTGAAGAGAATCAATATACAGTGAACTAAGTTATGGTTCGAACCAGCAATGCCAAAGAACAGGTACCACTAGACAAACAAACCATACATGTGAACTCAGATGGAACTGCAACAACAAGTATAACTTGACATGCAAATACAAGTACAAAGATGAATGCATATATAGATGCAGACATGCCAAAAATATTATGAAGCTGTAGTAACTCAAAGCAAATAGCAGAGCAGATCCAAACAACACAAGTGCTCCAAAGATATGGCCAGAACCAAACAACACACAATAGTGTCACAACAACCATCAAATGAACAAGTCACAAGGGTCAAGATAATGATACATATATTCGAGCTCAAGACAGTACAACCAGAGTAACCAAAGTAACCAAAGTATAATGAACCAGAGTGACAATATATAGCGAACCAGAGTAACCAAAATCAGAGTCAAGCCAAGTCGGGATGAACAGCGATCAAACGAATAGCTAAATGAAGTTTCAAATCAGTGCCAAAGTCATGGAATTGCATAAACAAATTCTAAGTGACCGAAGACAAAGTACCAAGGAACTCAAAGTCGAGGCAATCAATAAATCAGTCCCGAAGTCAATGTTGAACAAGTCAGAGACGTGGTGGTAAAGAAACGAGCAAAGTCAAGATCGAATCCGTGTTAACCAAGCCAATAATATACGAATTGAAAATGTCAGAAATCATCACAATCATCAATACAAAATCGAATGGCCGAAGACGAATTCAAATAAATGTATACGAACGTAAATATAGGAATTCGACTTCTATAAATTCCATTCATCATCGGCAATTTCAAAATCATCGAATTCAAGCATACAAACAGAAAAGCAAAAGAGCAGAAATTACATACTGAAGCCTTCTCGAATTCGATCAAATTCGAAGCAGTCGAAGAAAATAATAGAGACCATCGATTGACAGAGAAGGAACGCTGAATCATCCATTCAATCGATTATTCAAAGTCGGCTACTTCGGATTTCAACAAAACCCTAATTGTTGAAGAGGAACGAAAAAGAATAGAGAGCCGCCATTATCAAATATAAAAGGATCGGGCCAAAGAATATAAAAGAAAAGGGGCCGGCTTTCCTTTTTTAATTATAAGGGTCTTTTATTTTTTGATTAGGTTTTTTAATTTTAAATTGTTTTAAAATTGTATTTTTCTTTTTAAACCGTTGAAATTTCTAGTCGTGTGACTAGGGGACAAACTACGTGGCGTAGTTTGAGAATTCGCAGCTCAGTGGCTGAGTTGTGGTAGGGTTTTGAGCGTAGAGTTAGGTTAGTCAGTAGTGGGTGTCGCGAGTTTACGTGTGTAAGCGTGTGACTATTTTATTTCAAGTAGAAACCTTGGGGGCAGCACGTAGGCAGGGTTTTGTCGAAGTTGGGTAAAATCTGTGTCGTTTTATTTCTGCATTTATTATTCTGCTATTATCTGTGCTTCTAAATTTCTGTGATCTGTGTTGAAATAATTTTATAAGCTTCCACAATTAATTTTTATAATTGATAGTATCACCCTATTCACCCCCCTCTAGGGTGAAATCGATCCTACAATTATGGTATGGAGCCCAGATATTTAACCTATGTGGTTGCAGCAAACTTATTGCTTTGTGATTGTTGGTATTAAGAGCTCTAGGATAAAGGTTGGTAACGATCGGGGGATGGCATACTCATGTCAGTAGTTACCTAGTTACAGAGGTAACCCGGCCTTGTGTTGGCAGAGATCCGGTTAGGTTCTCGGGGCGTCCCTCTAGAGGCGTACCCATGTGACCCAAGATGTTCCTTTGCCTGATTATTTGTTGGAAATCCAATCACTAATACGCGGCTTGTACGGTTTTAGTTGTATAACCTATCATTTACTTATGGTGGTGACCAACTGTTTAGATGGTAGCTATAGTAGGCATAGTACGAAATGTCTATGTTGGCTAAGATTGATATTATACTTTCGAAAGGTTTTCTGCACTATGGACTAATATAATATCAAATGGATTTCGCATATCAAGCATGTTTGACAATCATAAGGAGAAATCTCCTCCAATTCTACGTTTGCATTGTGTGTGCGGCGGGAGGCCTTATGGTAGTTTCATTTTCTAAAAAACATTGCGGATTTCTTTTAAATTCCTTTTGTTATGTTTGTTTAAAGATAAACTATTTTTGTTTGCTCACACCAGTCCCATGACTGACCTGGAGTTTATTGTTCCCTTCCTAAACTCTAGGCGCCCATAATTTTCCACACGGGCAGTCTAGAGTAGGGTTTTTCTGATAATCAAATAGTAGGTGCAGATTCGATAGCATCCAGCCATCAAATTTGATGATAGCATTTGTTTCACTTCAATAGTTACTGAGTTTGCTTATTACATCGTGATGGTGGTTCGAGCTTTTGGATTGGAGTCCTTGGAGCTTTGGCTATGGAAATGCATTCTTGGATCCTCGCTTTCTCACTTGGAAATTCTATTGGAGTTATCTTTCTGCTGTCGATGGTTGCAAAGTCTAGACCATCCAGTTGTGTTATATTTCTGCTGTTGTCTTGTATCTCTGATATTTTGTGACGACCCGGAAATTTTGAACTTTTGAAATAGAATATTTATTTGATTTTGAATATTTAGAAGTTATTTTTGTTTGCGCCAAAATTGGTCACAAACCCCAAGTATCGTGAAAGCACAGTGTATGAATACAAATCAGCGATGTTCAAACACAAATCACAGATCTAAGCAAGCAACAAGTAGCAATTCAGAAATAATGAGCAAGGACACACAATTTATAGTGGTTCGGCTATTTCTGGCCTACGTCCACTTCAAAGGATTTTCTTTTATTGATGTTCTTCGTGATTACAGTTGATTATAGCGGATTACAATGGATTATAGATCTGAAATTCGAGTACAACGGTAGTAGAGAAGTGCAAAGTAGAGTCTGGGCGCTTCAGAATCAAGATCCCCTTTTCTGAATGACCTGGGGCTCTATTTATAGGTGTATGAGGCTGATATTTCGCCTAAATTTAGGGAGACCACTTCTGGCACGTGAGGGGGCCCACATGCCCGTCCTCAGGAAATTTGGGCCCATTTTGGGATCGATTCGAACTCCATTCGAATTGATCAAGAAATCATCCAATCGAGATGAAATTTGGTATGGACATTCCTCAACATGTAAGTAAGCTCCTGTGAAAATTTCATAGCATTTGGACTTGTAGATCTCAAGTTATGATCGATTCGAAATCGCATTCTTAGTCCGTTCATCCTGTTCGAATCGATCGCTTCGATTCGATGGTGGCATGTGCTAGCAGGTTGACATGGCGCGCATTCTTCGCGTCGATCCGCTTTTCACTCCGGTTTGACTGGGTCGACTCCATGATTTTCGCCACTTTGACTTAGTGGATTCGAGGGCTTTCAGGGATTCGAACAGAGGCTCGTTCGTATCGATCATGGTGAGCTCTTGGCCGATCGATACGAAGCTGTTGTTGTAGTAGGATGGATGCAAACTTATATGCTCTAATGGTGGCGAACTAGAGCGACTTCATGGACTCGAAGGACTTCAACTTGATGGATACGAACCAGGTAGACGCGAGGCTAACTCCTTTTTGATCGATGCGAACGCAATGGATACGAAGTCTAGCAATATTTATGCATTCGAATGCATCTTTTGCCGATAGATACGAAGTAGATCAGTGCGAGCCGTGGTCCTGATGGATACGAACCTGATGGATTCGAATGGAGCAAGGCAATGTCATGCTGATGGATACGAACCTGATCGATACGAATGAGGCGTGGCTACGCTATACTGATGGACACGAATGCTATCGATTCGAACACGGATCGATACGAACGCTGATGGATACGAACAGCGTATTCTCTCTAACTTGTATCGATCATATTTCATTCATATCAACTCCGATTGACCTGAAATTTGAACCGCTGGCTTCTGTAGCTTTGCTTGTCATGTCTTGTCAACTGTGGCCCGATTCGGACTGGTACAAAATTCATTGATATCCATGGTTATCCTGCAATGCATAGTTGATATTCAAGAATAATAATCATCGATTCTTAGTAAGTTTCGGATATCTCAATTTTGCCAAAAGTTGGGATAACACTTTGCCCCCCAAAACATGCCTTTTTGTAAAAGGTATGTTTTGAACAGTCTTAAATCGAGTGTAGTAAATTCACGTTTCATTCGTAGCTGCAGTATTATCAATCAAGTTTATGGCCGTTCGAAGCCAAGTTGTTATCAATCCCTTCCAGTGGAAGTTAAGAATGAAATTCTTCAGTCTCTCTGGACTATCAATGGTCACTCCGGACCCTTGCCAGCCAAGCCCATTCCCGACTTAGCGATTGAATAGAAAGATCCTATCGCACTCTGGCGTTGCCTTCTATCCCTTGCACTCTGGTCCCGGTTAGGACGTATAGCGATGTCTTGGTCGTTCTAGACCGATCATAGCCTCTCCGGGCTCTTGCTGGATCCCATCCTGTCACTCTCCGGTGAAGGGGAAACAACGTTAAGTGAGTCGATCCTGTCGCTCTCCGGCGAAGCAACTCACTTCTTGCACTCCGGTTCAGTGTATCTTGAATATTAAGCGATGTCATGGTCGCTCTAGACCGATCATAGCCTCTCTGGGCTCTTGCTGGATCCCATCCTGTCACTTTCTGGTGAAGGGGAAACAACGCTTAAGTGAGTTGATCCTGTCGCTCTCCGGCGAAGCAACTCACTTCTTGCACTCCGGACCCTGCCTCTCCGGGAAGGGTCATAAAGCGATCATTTTCATATAGGTATTCAATATTCATCCTTTGACTCTCCGGTCAAAGGTTTCAAGAAATTCTAATTTATTTATTTAAATTCAGGTCCTAGATGTTCAATCTCAAACATCAGGAAAAAGCTAAACATTGCCTCTCTGGGCCTACCGGATTATCTCCATCTCAGAGCATGCCTAGGGATCTCTCCGGTTCCCGTACATGAGTAAGTGGAGTAACCGTTTATTTTGAAATCAAATCTAAATGAAATTATTCGACCGAAGTTCGAATCCTAGACTTTGCCCCTGCCATCTTTAATCAATGGATGACGAGTCGTGATCCCGATCCAGGATCGTTCCTGTTAGGTGGAGGCGGTAGTTGTTCGGGCCTTACCGCCGCTGCACATTCTCTGACATACTGTGGCAATCTACCACTCCTGGCATGTTCTTCCACCTCATCTTTCAAATGGCGGCATTCATTTGTAGTGTGCCCATCCAGCTCATGGAATAGGCAATATTTACCAGTTCTACTCTCCCGCTCCGTGGGATCCCTCCTGAGTGGTTTTCGATAAGGGAGTTGCCCCCGAGTTTCAGTGTAAATTCATTCCAGGCCTGTAGTCAAATCTGTGTATTGCCTGAATCTAGGTTCTCAGAATTTCTTCCGTTTATCAGGACCATCATATCTGTCATCCTGTTTCCTCTTTCCTTTATCTACTCCGGACAGTTCCCTGGAGGTTCCTTCGCTTTACGCGGCGTTTGTTTCCTGCCTCTCGGCTCGTGATTCTTCTAATCAGATAAACTTTTCAGCTTTATGATAGAACTCTCCGAGATCTTGAGGTGGATCTTTAGTTAGAGAATCTTTGAATTTGGTGCCTTCCCCAACTCCTGCCACCGTCGCCATCAAAATCATTGATGGATCTGGGCGATCTACAGAAGTCACTGTTGCATTAAATCTCAGTAGAAAATCTTTTATGGACTCTCTGATCCTTTGCTTTATCGAAGCTAAGGCCATCACACTCTTGGGTCGTGTCATATGGACCCTAAACTATCTCATGAAGCAATCTACAAGCTCGCTCCATGTTCTGATTGATCCGGTCTCCAGTTGCCTGAACCAAAGCGCAGCTAAATCTGATAAAAATAAGGGGAAACATCGTGCCATTACCTCTTCGGATGCTCCGAGTACTTCCATATGCCTAATATATCTGGTAATGTGCATGGTCGGGTCTGACTTCCCGTCATAGGGATCCAGCGTTGGTAGTTTGAATTTTGGAGGGTTCCTTGCATTTCTGATGTTCGGAGTGAACGGACTCCGACTGACTTCTTCCAACCCTCCGCTAGACAATCCTCCTCTCATGATTCGTCGCATTAGACCAATCATTCTCTCATCTCCGTCCAGAGGTTGACCCCTGGCCACATTCCTGTCCTGCCCCCCGAGTCTTGAAGGGAATTTTGGTACATACTCTTCGTGAGGCTCGTTAGCATTAGCATTGGCTCCAGCCTATTGAGCTCTGTCTACTGCTCTTCCAGTATCGGACCCTGAGGGTTTGCCCCCAAGTCCTTGTTGATTACCTTCAGCTCCTGCATTCTGGTCTTGAACCTGACCTTCATTAGCTTCCGTGATCCTGATTCCTTGTCCCGCACTTGCAGTTGCTGTAGTTGGTCCAAGGTTTTGCACATTCGTCGCCCTCATTTGTTCGAGGAAATTCTACAGCATCTCCTGTTGAGTCTTCATCATTCTTTCATGCATCAAATTTGCCATAGCCTCCATCACGTCCCTAGTGATGTAGATCGAGGCTTGTCCTTCTCCAGCTCCAGAGGATGCCTCCTGACTTCCTCCCTGTTGGCTTCTCTCCACTCTTTGTCTTCTACTGTTCTGTCGAGTCATTGTTGAATCAGTCTGAGTTCTTCAAACTTTCAAATCTGAACTTTGAATCTGGTGTAGCGGGTATTAGTCTTTCTCAGTGAAAGCACCAAAGTGTTTGTGCCAAAATTGGTCACAAACCCCGAGTATCGTGAAAGCACCAGTGTATGAATACAAATCAGCGATGTTCAAACACAAATCACAGATCTAAGCAAGCAACAAGTAGCAATTCAGAAATAATGAGCAAGGACACACAATTTATAGTGGTTCGGCTATCTCCGGCCTACGTCCACTTCAAAGGATTTTCTTTTATTGACGTTCTTCGCTGATTACAGTTGATTACAGCGGATTACAATGGATTATAGCTCTGAAATTCGAGTACAACAATAGTAGTGAAGTGCAAAGTAGAGTCTGGTACAGTCTGGATGCTTCAGAATCAAGATCCCCTTTTCTGAATGACCTGAGGCTCTATTTATAGGTGTGGGAGGCTGATATTTCACCTAAATTTAGGGAGACCACTTCTGGCACGTGAGGGGGGCCCACATGCCCATCCTCAGGAAATTTGGGCCCATTTTGGGATCGATTCGAACTCCATTCGAATTGATCAAGAAATCATCCAATCGAGATGAAATTTGGTGTGGACATTCCTCAACATGTAAGTAAGCTCCTGTGAAAATTTCATAGCATTTGGACTTGTAGATCTCAAGTTATGATCAATTCGAAATCGCGTTCTTTGTCTGTTCATCCTGTTCGAATCGATCGCTTCGAATCGATCACTTCGATTCGATGGTGGCATGTGCTAGCAGGTTGACGTGGCGCGCGTTCTTCGTGTCGATCCGCTTTTCACTCCGGTTTGACTGGATCGACTCCATGATTTTCGCCACTTTGACTTAGTGGATTCGAGGGCTTTCAGGGGTTCGAACGGAGGCTCGTTCATATCGATCGTGGTGAGCTCTTGGCCGATCGATACGAAGCTATTGTTGTAGTAGGATGGATGCAAACTTATATGCTCTAATGGAGGCAAACTAGAGCGACTTCATGGACTCGAAGGACTTCAACTTGATGGATACGAACCAGGTAGACGCGAGGCTAATTCCTTTCTGATCGATGCGAGCGCAATGGATATGAAGTCTAGCAATATTTATGGATTTGAATGCATCTTCTACCGATGGATACGAAGTAGATCGGTGCGAGCTGTGGTCCTGATGGATACGAACCCGATGGATTCGAATGGAGCGAGGCAATGTCATGCTGATGGATACGAACCTGATCGATACGAATGAGGCGTGGCTACGCTATACTGATGGACACGAATGATATCGATTCGAACACAGATTGATACGAACGCTGATGGATACGAACAGCGTATTCTCTCTAACTTGTATCGATCATATTTCATTCATATGAACTCCGATTAACCTGAAATTTGAACCGCTGGCTTCTGTAGCTTTGCTTGTCATGTCTTGTCAATTGTGGCCCGATCCGGACTTGGACAAAATTCATTGATATCCATGGTTATCCTGCAATGCATAGTTGATATTCAAGAATAATAATCATCGATTCTTAGTAAGTTTCGGATATCTCAATTTTTCCAAAAGTTGGGATAACAATTTTAACTTGAATTTCAAGTTTAACTACGAATTTGACAATTAAATTATTGAATTTAACTTATTTGAATCCGAAAAAAAAATTTGAATCTTAAGTTTTTAGCTAATTAAAAATATTTTCAAGGCTTAGAAAATTTATATGGATAATACTGAAGATAATGGAGGCTTCAGAATTGAAATTGGAAATGCTATATTCAATATTGAAATTATATCGTTTAAAGAGATTTTTACAAAATGGACCTGGGGCACAGTCTCGAAATTCGATGAAATCAGTTCCATTAGATCCGAAATATTGTATTATTATCGGATTTCAATTTTCGTAGTGTTCGGAGTGATTGTTTTGTCGTACGATAAGCAAACACGTTGAAAATCTATCTCGAAATTTAATTTAATAACTAGTTCAAAAAGCTATCTTCTCCATACGATCGAATTTGGACTCGGAACATTTTCCATTGCGTTCAGAATAGGCGTATAACATTATAAACTTTTGGCAGCACGCCTCAATAGGAGTTCGAAATTTTGAAATTCGAATTGGAAACGATTTAAATTTGAATTTAGATTAAATATTCATATACACGTACAATACCCAAATTTTAACACGTTTCTTTCTTTGCAATACGTGTTCGTCTTCGTGCCCTAGATGTTGCACGCGTTCATTTGTTAAAAAGAAAAAAAATAGATAAACGAAGAAAAAAACCGACCCTTTCTTTTTCATTTCAAAATTAAAAAAAAGCATCAGGTCGAAAAAAATGGCGGAAACGAAATTATTCAAATCCATTGCCGCTGTTCGGTGTAATCGTGAGTCCACAGTTTTCCCATTTTAGTTCGAACGACCTTCCTCCCCCTTTATAAATTCTTACTCAAATCGAGCATTGCCACGACTGTAGGGAAGCAAATTCGATTTCGATTGTCATCAAAGCCTGGGACGCGAAGACTGGTGGCAACCAGAGTAGTTTTCGTGTATCGCGAGATGGGTCTCGTGCATGTGGATTCGAGGTCTAAGCAAGTCGCGATTATCGAGGGTGGCGATAATCGATGGGCAGTGGCATGTGGTGTCGAGCGACACGCATTGATAAGGGCAGAATCGAGGTTGCGATTGGTCGTTAAGGTTCGAGCACGACAATTGCTCGCGCAGTAACGTGGTTCGCACGGCATGCAGGCAATAGTCATGGCAATCGAGAGTGCGGCTCTCGCGTGGTTCGTCATTGACACGGCGATGTGTCAAAGCCACAGTCGAGATGGCATGGCTTAGGGTTGCTCGAGTTGATCGATGGTGATGCTTGTTCGTGGAGTCAGTAAGGTATCTATCTAGCTTGCAGTTTAATAAATATGTATATGTCTATGTATAAAATTGTGAGAAAATAGAAAATATTTGTATAAGTAAAGTTTGATAAAAAATAATAAATTTTAAAATTAATATAGATTATTTTCAAAGAGAAGAATAAAGTTAATATATATGTATATACTTTAATTTACTAGTTTATTTTAGTGGTTTAGTGATTATTTTATTTTTATTAACCCACTTAATTATTTTAATTAATGAAAATAAGAGGAATTTAGTTTTTAATTTAAAATTTTAGTTAAATATATTTATTAAAAAGGAATTTGTTTAAAATTAAAAGTATTAGTTTAAAATAAAAATTGTTAGTTAATTAAATTTATTAAAGGTAAATGGGGTTAAGAAATTTAATTATTAGTTTAAAATAAATCTATTAAATGGAAATTTATTATTCGATTTATTTTGAATATTAATCAACTGTATAAAATTGTCTATACAAGGTCTAATACTGTGAAGAAGACAAGTCGGGATTGGAAACGGATTGCAAATAAAAAGGTGAGATCTTCTCATTCAATTGGAATTCCCAGTTTAAACTTTAAATAGTTAAATTTAAAATTGTTGACTGTGTGCTTGGATGATAAATTATTATCAGTTGTATTGGTTTAGACCCTATACGCCGCATAATTGCGGATGATATTATATTGAACCCATATACCGCGATATTCCACCTCGAAGTGTAATTGGTATTATATATGTATTTGGAGTAATTGATTTCCCGCATGATATAGTGGATGAGACCCGATGCGCCGCATAATAGCGGATGATATTATATTAAACCCATATACCGTGATATTCCACCTCGAAGTGGAATTGGTATTATATGTGTTTGGAGTTATTAATTTCCTGCATGATAGAGCGGAAGAGACCCTACGCGCCGTATAATAGCGGATGATATTATATTAAACCCATATACCACGATATTCCATCTCGAAGTGGAATTGGTATTTAATCGCTGTGTTACTGTCTGTGGATGCAAGGGAACAGGTTGGAGGGATCCAACTAGAATCGTCAAATATTTTAATTTGTTTAAATGATGTGTCTTGTTTTATTTATAATCTCTATGTGATTATATTTATGATTGAAATTGTTGAAGGCTGTAGTTTAGCCGAATATATTTTTGGTATCGTAGTGTACCAGAAATAAATAAAGTTTGCTTTTTGGAAATCAAAGTAGAAAATTCTAAGTAAATTCATTTCTAAGAATTGGGTGAATTTAAAGGAAGGAATTTAAATAGATAAAGTTTTATTTTTGAAAACTTATCAAATTAATTCAAAAATATGGGAAAAGATTTTAATAAATGGATTTTAAATAATATTGTTTAAAAGATGAAGAGTTTATTTTAAAATCTAGATTTTAATTAGTTTGGGAGATATAAAAGAATTTATTTAAAAAAAAGATTGAAAATCAATTTGAAGATTGATTTGGTGTTAAAAAAAATAAATCTTTGAGAAATCGATTTGGAAAGTGATTTGGTGTTTAAAATTAAATCTTTGAGAAACCGATTTGGAAAGTGATTTGGTGTTTAAAAATAAATCTTTGAAAAATCAATTTGGAAATTGATTTGGTGTTTGAAATAAATTTTGAAGTAAATTTGGTGCTTAAAATAATGAAATCAATTTGGAAAATGATTCGGTGTTTGGAAATGATTTTTGAAATTAATTTGAAAATCGTATATAAGTAGATATTTGAAAAAATTAAATTCACAATGGGAATTTAAAAAGGAAAGGGAAATTTGTTTTAAAAAATAAATATCGATTTATTTTTAAAGGGTGGAAAGAAATTTGCGGATTTGGAATATAAGTTGAGATAAATCAAGAAGAATTTATTTATTGATTTAAACGGTCCATTTTGAAATGGAAGGTGTATTTTCCCTGGAAAGCCAAGTATGTTTTTAAAGTAGCTTTCAAAATTAAAAGTTTTGAAGTTGGTTTTAAAAAGGATGTTTGTGGAGAAATTATTTCTTAAGTTGTTTTAAATCTTTAAAGTAAAAGATTTATTTAATTAGTTATAGAAGTGATTATTTAAAGATTTAATTGATATTTGATTAGAAAATAGTTATTTAAATAATTACACTCTATCTAATAATTTTATTTTAAAATTATTTTGGACTTAAGTTTATATGAAATATTCGTATAATATTTTCATAACCAATATTTAAGCAAGTGTTTTAAATTTTTTAAATGTTTCCAAGTATTATTTTGGATGAGTATTTTAAATTATTTTTAAAGTATTTGAACTCGGCAAAAAAATTCAGTGGAATTAAATAAATATTTGGAAATTTATTCCACGTGAGGGAAGTAATTTGAAATTTGTTTTCAAAGGATTGAAGTGTGAAAAGTGATTTGAAATTTGTATTTAAAAGATTGAAAGGTGAAAAGTTATCTGGAATTTGTTTTCAAATTGGTTGAAGTGTGAAAATATATCTTGCGAAGACATTTTGAAAATAAATAATTGGGAAAAATTATTTAAATCTGGTGATTGTGAATGTAGATTGATAGTTAAATAACCGACTATCAATATTGGCCTTTAAAAGGTGTTTGTATTTCGATGCGACCGAGGGTCGGATTCCAAAAGGATATCCGAAATCCACATCGAATATTTGTGATGGATCTTTTGTTAAAAAGATCAACGTTGAAATTTGTTGTGATTTATTTGAAATCTGAATGTAACACTTACGTTTAAAATAAGCGCTCATTATTCGGATTAGCCGGGAGAGGACTTTGTGTCATAAAACCCATTTCGAATAATGACATGATGAAATGGGATTGCATTTGAAGATGGTGTTGAAGACCGGGTATTTTTGAAAGCGAAAGGATTACCTATCGATTGTCTCTGCACCAAGTTGCTCCGGTATAGAGATTTTATCACCCTTTGTGATGGGGATTTCGGACGTGATTAGTGAATATCGGGATTGCAAGGGCTTCTTTGAAGTGCCTTCGGTTCCGTTCGATCACGGAATGGACTTGTATGGATGTGTTTCCGACGTTACACTTTGAGATGTAAAGCTGGTTTCTATCAAATACATTTCTATTGGTGGTGAAGAATTTATCCTCTTAGCTTAACACCATTCCCTGAGATCTACGAGCTCAAAGGTTATATAGTTGATGGTTACTAGTGATACATTCCCAATTTAGTAATGTGGCATATGAAGTGCTGCAGATCATTGTTGATAGAAGCATGGCTTTTGTGAAAATCGTAGCTTTGTGGACAAGATTTCGTCGAACCTCACAACCCGGAAATGGTCGAAATAGGAATGTTGAAGCAAGGCAATTTGGGGGTAGCGCCCTCCGGGTATGTCCATTTCCTTCTGGAAAAGGATGGTATCATGGTATGGAGCCCAAATACTTAACTTATGTGGTTACTACAAATTTATTGCTTTATGGTTGTTGTTTTGTGGTAGAGGATCCTCGGATAAAGGTCGGTACTGACCGGAGATGGCATACTCGTGGTAGTTACTCATGTTATAGCTGAATTACAGCGTGGGATAACTCGGCCTTGTGTTGGCAGAGATCCGGTTAGGTTTTCGGGGACGTCCCACCAGAGGCGTTCCATTTCGGTGTAGGAAGTTCCTTTTCCTGACCATTGTTGGAAATCCAAAGAAACAATATGCGCCCTTTACGGTTTTAATTGTATTACCTGCCATGGAATGTGGCGGTAACGTGCTATTGAACATGGTAGCTACAGTAGGCATACAATAATGGTTGTATGCTGGCTAAGATTAATATTATACTTTCGAAAGGTTTTCTACCCTATGCACTAATAATAATATCAAAAAGATTTTGCGTATCAAGCATGTTTGACTATCATATGGAGAAATCTCCTCCAATTCTGCGTTTACATTGTGTGTGTGGCGGGAGGCCTTATGGCAGTTTCATTTTTCAAAAGCATAGCGGATTTCCTTTTATTTTCTTTGTGAAAATAATTGTTTTTAAGATCTCACACCAGTCCCATGACTGACCTTGCTTAATACAACGTGATAGGGGGTTCTCGCTTTGCGTTTGGTGGCGAACGGGAGATCTTCTTCTTCTTGAACCCTAACGGTTCGGTTTATCGACATTCGACTGTGCAACATTGGATACAGTGGACATGTCAATGTCAACTTTCGGGCATCGTAAAATTGGGTCGTTACAGAGTGGTATCAGAGCATTTGGTTAAGCGACAACCTTGGCTCTGGTGGGGAAAATACTCATTAGAGATAGAGTCAGTAGTACCCTAAAATGAGTTTGAGTGTAATAATAGATATGAGCGCGTATTTGTTAATGAATATAAAAATCGTTTTATATTGTGTTGATTTGTTTGTTGAGTGGTATATGGATTCTGGTCAATACGAGTAATTAACGTTATTGATAGCGATCTCTAAACACTTGAATAGAACAGTTCGACACAGTATTGTTTTAAAATAGGGTAAATGAATAATTTTACCCAAAACTATCTTCATATATAAAAGGAAATAATCTTTGTAAATTATTATAGAAAATGGATGCTTGGATGTTAGGAAGTGATAATATTAAAATTATCATTGATTAATGAACTAGAAGTTGAAATCATAATTTAAGGCTAAGAAATAAAATCCATATACAAATGGGATTTGTAAATATAAACTGAAAATGTGATTTATAATTTGAAATAGAATTCCAGAGAAATATTGAAAATGTTTTTGAAAGGATTTGAAGTTTTGGAGATTTGGAAAAAATTAAATTCCCTTTTGATTTGAAAATGGTTTTTAAAGGTTTTGGAAAAATGTTTTTGAAGGAATGAAATCACTAAACTCTTTTTGGTTGCTGGAAAATAATTTTCGTCATGACTGCAGCATCATCGGCATTTATTTTCGAGTTTCCAAGAGAGGAATTGCTGCCAAATTATTCAAAAATTAAAGTTGTTTGGAAAATTGGGGTTGGTTTTGGAAATTCAAAAGATAATTTGAATTGATTTCAAAAATGGTTTTGAAATATTGGAAAGACTCTGGAATCCTATTTGAAATATTATGGAATATAATTAAGTTTGATAACTGGTAAAGTTTGAAGTTGTTAAAAATAAAATCTAACTTAAAGAGAAGTTAGATAAAAGTAAATGTGAAAACAAAATGAGTTGGGAAAGTAAATTTATTAAATAAAAAATTGGAATTTGTAATGAATTAGTAAATAAAACTAATTTAAAATAGTGATATAAATCAGTTGTGAATGAAAGATAGTTGCTAAAATTCAATATTCAGAAGGTAAATTGAATCCAAAAAGAATTTAATTATAAATTGAATTCAAAAGAAATTGAAAATGCAAGATTGGATGAAAATGGATATATAACTTCAATAGTGAAGTAAAAATAGTATAAGAAGTAAGTATCCAAACTTTTATAATGGAAACGTGCAAAATGATTTTGAATGTAGAAATTGGACAAGGTTGTTAAATAGCATACAGGTGTTATAAAGGCAAAATGGAATTAGGATTTGATTTAGAAGATAAAATTTAATTTGCTCAAAAGGTATGTATTTTAAATTTCAGTATGAAATTTGATGACTTTCTTGTTTAGCCACTTGGCTTTTCGTTTTCTTTTTGAATCTGGGGGCCCGTGGTGCCATTTTGTAGTCGTACCAAGCTAGCCGCGCAAAGAAGACGCTGGCGAAATTTTTTGAAAATTTAGGGAGGTAGAAAAATTTTGAGAAAATTTTAAAAATTTAAATTCCGAATTTGAATTTAAATTTGAATTGTTTAGAAAATAATGTAGTTCGAAAACTATAGAAGATTTTGGGAAGTTAATTTAAGTAATAATGGGTCTTTAATTAAAAAGATTTGTTTTGACAAATTGATACAATTGTTTTGTTTGGGAGAAAAGGTAAACAGGTTGAGGATCATTCTTCTTAACTAGAAATTTTGGGATGAAATTTTTTTAAGGAGGGAAGAATGTGACGACCTGGAAATTTTGAACTTTTGAAATAGAATATTTAATTGATTTTAAATATTTGGAAGTTACTTTAACTTGAATTTCAAATTTAACTATGAATTTGGCAATTAAATTATTGAATTTAATTTATTTAAATTAGGAAAAAAATTTGAATCTTCAGTTTTAAGCTGATTAAAAATATTATCAAGACTTAGAAAATTTATATTAATAATACTGAAGATAATGGAAGCTTCAGAATTGAAATTGAAAATGTTTTATTCAATTTTGAAATCATATCGTTTAAATCGATATTTAAAAATAGCATTCCTGGGGCACAGTCTCGGAATTCGACGAAACCAGTTCCATGGATTCGTAATATTGTGTTATTATCGGATTTCAATTTTCGTAATGTTCAGAGTGATTGTTTGACGTACCATAAGCAAACGCACTGAAAATCTATATCGAAATTTAATAACTAGTTCAAATAGCTATCTTCTCCATACGATCGAATTTGGGCTCGGAAACTTTTCCATTGCGTTCGGGATAGGCGTATAACATTATAAATATCTGGCGGCGTGCCTCGATAGGAGTTTGAAATTTTGAACTTCGAATTGGAAACGATTTAAATTTGAATTTAGATTAAATATTTATATATACATACAATACCTAAATTTTAACACGTTTCTTTCTTTACAACACGTGTTCGTCTTCGTGCCCTCTATGTTGCATGCGTTCGTTTGTTAAAAGGAAACAAAAATAGATAAAGGAAGAAAAAAACCGACCCTTTCTTTTTCATTTCAAAATAAAAAATAAGCATCGGGTCGGAAAAAAATGGCGAAAACGAAATTATTCAAATCCATAGCCGTTGATCGATGTAATCGCGAGTCTACACTTTTTCCCTTTTTAGTTCGAACAACCTTCCTCCCCCCTTTATAAATTCTTCCTCAAATCGAGCATGGTCGCGACTGTTGGTAAGCAAATTCGATTTCGATTTTCATCAAAGCCTTTCGATTTCGACTTTCATCAAAGCCTGGGACGCGAAGACTAGCGGCAACCAGAGTAGTTTTCGTGTATCGCGTGATGGGTCTCGCGCATGTGGATTCGAGGTCTAAGCAAGACACGATTATCAGGGCGACGACAATCGATGGGCAGTGGCGTGTGGTGTCGAGCGACGTGCATTGACAAGGGCAGAATCAAGGTCGCGACTGGGCGTTAGGGTTCGAGCATGGCAATTTCTTGCGTAATAAGGTGGTTCGTGCGGCATGCAGGCAGTGGTCACGGTAATCGAGAGTACGACTCTCGTGTAGTTCGTCATTGACACAGTAACGTGTCAGAGCCGCAGTCGAGATGGCATGGCTTAGGGTCGCTCGAGTCGGTCGATGGTGATGCTCGTTCGTGGAGTCAGTAAGGTATTTATCTAGCCTGTAGTTTAATAAATATATATGTCCATGTATAAAATTATGAAAAAACGTATAAGTAAAGTTTGAGAAAAAATTATAAATTTTAAAATTTATATAGATTATTTTCAAAGAAAAGAATAAAGTTAATATATGTACATACTTTAATTTACTAGATTATTTTTAATGGTTTGGTGATTAATTTATTTTTATTAACCCACTTAATTATTTTAATTACTAAAAATAAATTATTAAAGGAAACTTAGTTTTTAATTTAAAATTTTAATTAAATAAATTTATTAAAAAGAAATTTGTTTAAAATTAAATGTATTAGTTTAAAATAAAAATTGTTAGTTAATTAAATTTATTAAAGGAAAATGGGTTTAAGAAACTTAATTATTAGTTTAAATTAAATAAATCTATTAAATGGAAATTTATTATTCGATTTATTTCGAATATTAATCAACTGTATAAAATTGTTTATACAAGGTCTAATACCGTGAAGAAGATAAGTCGAGATTGGAAATAGATTGCAAATAAAGAGGTGAGATCTTCTCACTCAATTGGAATTCCCAGTTTAAATTTTAAATAGTTAAATTTAAAATTGTTGATTGTGTGCTTGGATGATAAATTATTATCAGCTGTATTTGTTTAGACCCTCTGCACCGCATAATAGCGGATGATATTATATTAAACCCATATACCGCGATATTCCACCTCGAAGTGGAATTGGTATTATATACGTATTTAGAGTGATTGATTTCCCACATGATATAGCGGATGAGACCATATGCGCCGCATAATAGCGGATGATATTATATCAAACCCAGATACTACAATATTCCACCTTGAAGTGGAATTGGTATTATATATGTATTTGGAGTGATTGATTTCCCGCATGATATAGCCGGTGAGACCCTATGCACCGCATAATAGCGGATGATATTATATTAAACCCATATACCGCGATATTCCACCTCGAAATGGAATTGGTATTTAATTGTTGTGCTAATGTCTGTGGATGCAGGGAAACAGGTTAGAGGGATCCAACTGGAATCCTCAAATATTTGAATTTGTTTAAATGTTGTGTGTTGTTTTATTTATAATCTCTGTGTGATTATATTTGTGATTAAAATCATTGAAGGCTATAGTTTAGCCGAATATATTTTTGGTATCGTAGGATACCAGATAAATAAAGTTTGATTTTAGGAAATTAAAGTAGAAAATTCCAAGTAAATTCATTTTTAAGAATTGGGTGAATTTAAAGGAAGGAATTTAAATAGATAAAGTTTTATTTTTGAAAACTTATCGAATTAATTCCAAAATATGGGAAAAGATTTTAATAAATGGATTTTAAATAATACTTTTTAAAAGTTGAAGAGATTATTTTAAAATCTAGATTTTAATTAGTTTGGGAGATATAGAACAATTTATTTTAAAAATAAATAATAAATTTGAAATTCAATTTGAAGATTGATTTGGTGTTAAAAAAATAAATCTTTGAGAAATTGATTTGGAAAGTGATTTGGTGTTTAAAAATAAATCTTCGAGAAATCGATTTGGAAAGTGATTTGGTGTTTAAAAATAAATCTTTGGAAAATCGATTTGGAAATTGATTTGGTGTTTGAAATAAATTTAGAAATCAATTTGCAATTTGATTTGGTGCTTAAAATAAAATTTGAAATCAATTTGAAAATTGATTTGGTGTTTGGAAATGATTTTTGAAATCAATTTTAAAATCATATCAGTAGGTATTTGAAAATTTTAAATTCACAATGGAAAATTAAAAAGGAAAGGGAAATTTGTTTTAAAAAATAAATATCGATTTATTTTTAAAGTGTGGAAAGAAATTTACGGATATGGAATATAAGTTAAGATAAATCAAGAAGAATTTATTTATTGATTTAAATGGTCCATTTTGAAATGGAAGGTGTATTTTCCCTAGAAAGCCAAATATGTTTTTAAAGTAGCTCTCAAAATTAAAAGTTTTGAAGTTGGTTTTAAAAAGGATGTTTGTGGAGAAATTATTTCTTAAGTAGTTTTTAAATCTTTAAAGTAAAAGATTTATTTAATTAGTTATAGAAGTGGTTATTTAAAGATTTAATTGATATTTGATTAGAAAATGGTTATTTAAATAATTACACTCTATCTAATAATTTTATTTTAAAATTATTTTGGACTTATGTTTATGTGAAATAGTAGTATAATATTTTCATAACCGATATTTAAGCAAGTGTTTTAAAATAGTTTTATTTTAAAAGTTTGCATATATATTTTGGATAAGTTTTAAATTATTTTTAAAGTATTTGAAATCGGCAAAAAAAATTTAGTGGTATTAAATAAATATTTGAAAATTTATTCCACGTGAGGGAAGTAATTTTAAATTTGTTTTCAAAGGATTAAAGTGTGAAAAGTGATTCAAAATTTGTTTTTAAAAGATTGAAAGGCGGAAAGTAATTTGGAATTTGTTTTCAAATTGGTTGAAGTGTGCAAATATATCTTGCGAAGACATTTTGAATATAAATAATTGGGAAAAATTATTTAAATCTGGTGATTGTTGTGAATGTTGATCAATAGTTAAATAACCGACTATCAATATTGTCCTTTAAAAGGCGTCTGAATTTCAATGCGACCGGGGGTCGGATTCCAAATGGATATCTGAAATCCACATCTAATCGTTGTGATGGATCTTTTATTTAAAAGATCAAAGTGGAAATTTGTTGTGATTTATTTGAAATCTGAATGTAATACTTATTTTTAAAATAAGCGCTCGTTATTCGGATTAGCCGGGAGAGGACTTTGTGTCATAAAACTCATTCCGAATAATGATACGACGAAATGAGATTGCATTTGAAGATGGTGTTGAAGAACGGGTATTTTCGAAAGTGAAAGGATTACCTATCGAATGTCTCTGCACCGAGTTGCTTCGGTATAGAGATTTTATCACCCTTTTTGATGGCGATTTCAGATGTGATTAGTGAATATCCGGATTGCAAGAGCTTCTTTGAAGTGCCTTCGGTTCCGTTCGATCCTGGAATGGACTTGTATGGATGTGTGTCTGATGTTACACTCTGAGATGTAAAGCTGGTTTCTATCAAATACATTTCTGTTGGTGGCGGAGAATTTATTCTCTTTGCTTAACACCCTTCTCTGAGATGTACGAGCTCAGAGGTTATATAGTTGATGGTTACTAGTGATACATTCCCAATTTGGTAATGTGGCATACGAAGTGAAGCTGATCATTTGTTGATCGAAGCATGGCTTTTGTGAAAAGCGTTGCTTTGTGGATGAGACTTCATCGAACCTCACAATCCGAAAATTGTCAAAACATGAATTTTGTAGCTAGACAATTTGCGGGTAGCGCCCTCAGGGTATGTCCATTTCCTTCTGGAAAAGGGTGGAATCATGGTATGGAGCCCAGAAACTTAACTTATGTAGTTACTGCAAATTTATTTCTTTGTGGTTGAGGATCCTCGGATAAAGGTTGGTACTGACCGGGGATGGCATACTCGTGGTAGTCACTCATGTTATAGCTGTATTACAGCATGGGGTAACTCCGCCTTGTGTTGACAGAGATCCGGTTAGGTTTTCGGGGACGTCCCTCCAAAGGTGTTCCATTTCGGTGTAGGAAGTTTCTTTGCCTGACCATTGTTGCAAATCCAAAGAAACAATACGCTCCCAGTACAGTTTTAATTGTATAACCTGCCATGGAATGTGGTGGTAACCTACTATTGAACATGGTAGCTATAGTAGGCATACAATAATGGTTGTATGCTGGCTAAGAATAATATTATACTTTCGAAAGGTTTTCTCGACTATGCACTAATAATAATATCAAAAAGATTTTGCGCATCAAGCATGTTTGGCTATCATGAGGAGAAATCTCCTCTAATTCTGCATTTGCATTGTGCGTGTGGCGGGAGGCCTTATGGCAGTTTCATTTTTCAAAAGCACAGCGGATTTCTTTTTATTTTCTTTGTGAAAATAACTGTTTTTACGATCTCACACCAGTCCCATGACTTACTTGGAGTTTATTGTTCATTTTCTAAACACTGGGGGCCTACAATTTTCCTCACGGGCAGCCTAGAGTCAGGTTATCAGTTGTTCTGGAGTGAATTCAAGAAGTTGCTGTGGAGATCTGGAGTTCAAGCTGGATGGCGAGACGTAGCACTTATATTATATAGTGTCAGCTGCGTATGGGTTGGTGAAAGTCAAGTTTTCATGTAAACAAGTTCTAATGAATGCCAGCGTTGTGTTTTGTAATGTTGTAAACTCTAATAACGTGACGTATGTATAAACTGATATAGTGCTTTTGTTTTAAAGATTATTCATTTATCTATTATATTTGTTCCGCTGCGAAATTTGATATTCTGTTGTTGTTATGTTTCTTCTTCTATCTTCTTCATCTTAAACCCTAACGGTTCGATTTTTCGACATTCGACTAGCGACATTGGATACAGTGGACGTGTCAATGTCAACTTTCAGGCGTTGAAAAATTGGGTCGTTACATATTTGTTGATATTCATTTTTATCATATTGTATCAACTGTTGTGCATTAATGATATTATTCATTGTTCTTCCGTTGTGTAGTTGTGCTTATTGTGTTATAAGCTCCAACGAACCAGATTCGACATTTGAATCTATGGCATTCGAATACGGGTGATGTATTTGGGGCCGATTTTCGAAGGTCGAGTCAGGGTCGTCACATAGGGTTTAATGAAAAAAATCATAAACATTCTAGAAATGATCTTGTTTCTAATAACAATCAAAGACTCAAGAAGTATAGTACATTATATGCAAATTTTAGAAAAACAAACTCTGAACATGAAAATAAGGAAATAAAAATGATTAAAATGTGGATTCCTAAAACAGATAACAAATTGATTAGACAAAAACACATAGATGTATATCTAAAAGATATAGTTCATAATGAAAATTACATCTCTAAAGGTTCCAACACTTCATGGGTTTGGCTACCTTCTCCTACTAACACATAGGACCCTAATGGAGAAATTGGGTACCAATTAAAACTTTTTATTATTTTGCACGCGCCCGAAAACAAAAATAATAAGGAGAAATGGATACTCTATGGTGGATGCTCTAAACATATGACGGGAAATGCATACATGCTATCAAACATCACTTATATGGATGGTGGCACGGTCAATTTTGGGAATAATTCCAAAGGATATGTTATCGAAATTGGAAACGTCATCAATGTCGGTATATCTACTTCTCCTATTATTTCAAATGTTTTATTAGTTAGAAACTTAAAACATAATTTACTGAGTATAAGTCAACTATGCGACATGGGATTTAAAATCGATTTTGAAAAAGATAAATGCGATATATGTGATCAAAATAAAACTTTAATTTTTGAAGGAACAAGAAATCGAAATATTTATATTCTAAATATGAATATTAATCATAATAATGATTCATGCTTAACTGCAAATCATGATGATCCATGGATACGGCATAAAAGATTTTATCACGTAAATTTCAAATATATAAACAAATTAGCTAAAAATAATTTGATAAGATGATTACTCAAAATAAATTTCAAAGTTAAAAATCTATGCGATGCATGTTACCTTGAAAAATCAAAGAAAGCTCGTTTAAATCTAAAAAGGAAATCTCTACTAAACAACCTCTTGAATTACTTCATTTGGATTTATTTGGTCCAACTCAAGTACGTTCAATAAATCTCAATAAATATGTCTTTATAATTGTAGATGATTTTTGAAGATATACTTAGACGCTATTTTTAAAGCATAAAAGTGATACATTCGAAAATTTTAAAAATATTGCTAAACGAATTAAAACACTAATGGATCTAAAAATAAAAAGTATAAGAAGTGTACACTGTGAAGAATTTGAAAATGAATTATTTACAGTCATTTGTAATAAAAAGGGAATTACTCATAATTTTTCATTACTACAAACACCACAACAAAATGGAGCAGTTGAAAGAAAAAATCGCACTTTGCAAAAATGTGCTCAAACTCTCCTAAATGGAAATGGTTTACCAAAGAATTTTTAGGCCGAAGCAGTTGCTACTCCATGTTACGTATTAAATCGTGTAACGCTTAGACCTATGACTAAAAATACATGTTGTGAAATGTTCTATAAAAAGAAACCAAAAGTATCATATTTTCAAATATTTGGATCAAAATGCTTTATTCTAAATACAAAAGATAATCTTGGTAATTCGATTCAAAAGCAGATGAAGGAACTTTTGTTGGATATTTCAATCAAAGTATAGCTTACAACATTTTTAACAAACAAACAAATGTTACAGAGGAAAGTCTTCATTTTTCGTTTAATGAAAACTTTAAATGTATAAGTAAAGATGATGAAGAAATTTATAACACTAATCAAAATAAAGCCATTGAAACTATAATTGAAAATAATAACTGTAACGACCCAACTTCCAATCTCCAAGAAGTCGTATCGCTAATAAGAAAGAAAGGGATAGAAAAGAGAAGAAAAGAGAAGAAGAAGAAACAACACATCAGAATCTAAACAGCGGAACGAATAAATTATATTAATAACATAAAATATTACATAGTTTACAACCACTATCAGAGTACACAGATATACAACACATACTAGACAGTTATAAACACCTGTCTAGTATTTACAACATAATATAACTCAGAGACAATCACAGAACACGTAGCGGAATACTATATATCTAACGCAGAAGCCTTCTGCTCCATTGCTCCTCCAATATTCGTCAAAGCTAACCTGAATCCCTTGGCTACTCGTATAAATTTGAGTACCCAAGAGTTTATGAAAAGCAAAAATAAACACCGGGTCAGACATGGGTCTGGTCTGAGTAACATGTTAAAGTTGCTTAACTTTCAAAAACCTTTAGAAAGAAAGGTGTCACGTAAGACTTCCCACACATAAACATGGAAAAGTTTTTACCTAACGCTAACCAAAACATTTGATAGGAAATCCAGTGATATCATAATAGGTCTAGGGTTTTCAAGTAAATATGAAATAGCCGAAATTGTTACATTTATTAAATTCCAGCTACTAGCCACAAAAGTGGGTAATACAATCAAAACCGTTGGCACTTATTGGATTTTGGATTCCATACAATGGCAGGGATACTGGGGTATCGCCTGCCAAAGTACGTGGCCTAGATCAGTGTACCGAGGAGTACGCCCGTTCCCCTGCAACACAAGGCTGGACCCATTCCTTACTGAACGGTTCCGAACAAGACAACCCCGCAGTTGGTGCGCATATCCAACTGCCCACTAAGCTGAAATAAAAGGGACCTCTAGACAGGGGAAAATCTTGCTCTCCAGTGGGAGCTACCCACGAAGCCTTGCTGCACCTCCCCTGTTTTAGCCATTCCCAGTTGATGAGGCTTGAGGCTACGATTACCTTTAGAGAACACATCTCTTAGATTGCTCATCATCCACCTGACGATGTTCTGAAAGCATTCAATTCATACAAGTTCGTTCCGGGTTCTAACGAAACCGAAGGCATTATCTCGTTACACTCATTTTGGAATCACCCTCAGAGTTAACGACGATAAGCCTTGCACTCTGAATCTCCATCTCGAATCTATAAGTACTATTCCGTCAAACTCATTACGAAATCACCCACAGAGTTATACTGACGTATAGCCTTTACACCTCGAGTCTTCACTCTTCACATAAGATTCACGACCTATCGTAAATTTGGATCGATGTGGTTTTCGGATATCCAAATATGGAAACCCGATCCCGGTCTCATCGAAATCCAAAGCGTGTCTTTTAAGGCCAAGTTGTTTTAAAGTTTTAAAATAATTCAATTTCGTTATCTATATACACACAGATAGATAAATCATAGATTCACAATAGGTAATCAACATTATCATCACAATAGATAATCTATATTATCATTATCAAAAGATAATCCAAATCATTCATCACAATGCAACCAATGCATCCATATCACACAACATTACTTATCTCACATCTGAGATTCAAACCAATCAAGGCAAACAATATCATCCATCCATATAAGCAATGATCTATAATCACCTTTTATAATTAATTTAAAAATGAATTAAATTAATTACATCATTCTCTAATTAATTTAAAGTGAATTAAATTAATTACTTCATTAATATAAATCTTGCTTACATTACCATTAATTAATTACAAATTAATTAATTAATGAATCTTCCAATTAATCACTTTAATTAATCACTTTTGATTAATTATTCTTAATTACATTGAAGTAATTATCCATTAATTAATTTTACAAATTAATTATAATTAACCAAATTCAGTAATTAACCTTTAATTACTTCATAAATTAATTAACTATAATTAATTACATTAATCCTTAATTAATTACATTAATTAATTACCTTTAATCACTTATTATTGATTAATTAATCTTAATTAATCAATCTTAATTACATCATTAATTATATTAATTAATCATCTCTAATTACATTTTAATTAATTACCTTATTTAAATTAATTACATTATGTAATTAATCTTAATTTAAACCATAATTGTTAATCACTCTTGATTAACCTCATTCAGTAATTATCTACCCTTAATTACTTTACCAAACAAATTAACTACTCCATAATTAATTATCTCAAATTAATCCCTTGATTAATTCACAAAGTAATTATACTTAAATTACTTCAATTATCAAATCACCTTCAAATTAATTACATACAGTAATTACCCATTAATTACTTCTCTAAGTAATTTCTCTTTATTTAATTTCATTAAGTAATTATACTTCACAAATCATCAAATGATTGATTTAAATTAATTAAACTAAATTAATTAACTTAATCTAATCAAATTAAACTCAATTAATTACAATAAGTAATTAATTCCTTAATTACTTCCATAAGTATTTACACTTAATAACTTACACAAATGATTATCTTTAAATTAATTAATCTAATTAATTATTAAAAATTAATCACATTAATTAATTATTAAATAATCCTTAGTTAATGACCTTCATTAACTATTAACAATTTATTAATTATTCTTCTAAAATAATTATCTTATTTTAATCATTATTAATTACAGACTAATTAATCATTAATTAATCCCTAATTAATTAAATTATTAAGTGTTAATTAAAACTTAATTAATCCATTATTACTTGATTAATCAATTTCAATCATTAATTAAAATCAAATCTTATTTAATTAATTATTCTTAATTACAAGTTAATTATTCTAAGAATAATAAATCTTAAACCTTTAAGATTAAACCCTTAATTACTTTAAGTAAATATTTATTTCATTAATTTATAAAATAAATTAACTATTCATTTAATTATCTTAATAATTAAATAAAACTCAAATCATATGATTTAACTTCACCTAGTTTTAAAATCAATTTAAAACTTTTCTTATAAAAGAAATTTTACAAGAGTTAAAACAAATTTCTTTTTAAATTCAAAATATTTAAATTTTACATCATCATTCAAATTTGTTTTAAACACTTAAATTTATAAAACTTAAATTTATTTTAAACCAGAGATTCAAATTCAGATTTGAATCAAATTTAATCATTGTTTAAAAACATTCCGTTATATTTCAAATTCCAATTTAAATTCAAATTCTTAAAAACATTTTAATCAAATAAAACCCTTTTAAAATTATTCTAAACAAATTTGAATTTAAAATCTTATTCATTTCCAACTATGATTCAAATCAAAACTTGAATCCATAATACAAAATTAGATTTAAAACATATTTTAAATCTTTGCTTAATGATTTAAATTTTCAGTTTTAAAATTTGAAAACATAACAGGATTTCTAACCTGTAACAAGTCTAACTCGAACTGCTAATAATTCACTCGAGCCTAACCTAAACTTGCCCAAGCAAAACACTAACTAACTCGAATAAAACTCGAGTAACAACCCATTAGAAAACATTAAAACTGAAAGGGTACTGTCAGGTTTACAAAAGACTGCATCAACAAATACCCGAGCCCTCATCACAAAAACTTCGAGTCCACTTCCCCACGGCTTCGAACAAATCACGCGTAAACCCGATATAAACACGAGCATCCATCTTCCCCAAACAATCACCTGATACACCAAGTACCGTGCAACTGCACCAGCGCCGCCATCACCTTCGATCTCTCGCGACCATCCGCGCACGTCGACGGTCGCCTCCTAACACGACTCCGACCCTCAAATCAAATACCGAACCCCAATTCCAAAAACGAGCTTTCGAGCTCAAAACAGAAATAACGTCGAAACCAGAAATTGCCTCAACCACCGTACTCCGACCACCAGAGGAACTCCACCTCCGGCCTCTACTTCTCCCACACTCCATCAATCATTCCCCTAAATCTGAGAAGGCTCGGTAACCTATAGGGATCGCGACAATCAATTTTTATCAACAGAAAAAAAACTAGGTTTTAAAATTTCAATCTCAAATCACCACTTCCTCATTGTTTTAATCCTTCATCCCGTATTTTTCCCTGATTCCATAATCATGCTTCTACCTCCAGGAAGAAATTCAATCTTCCATAGCCAGTGAACCACCAGAATTTGTTCAAACAACACTTCCAGTTCAAATAAGGACAGAGCCTAAATCCTAATACTAGAAATCAAGATTTTAGTTTTAAAAATCATCATTTGGTTTAAGAATTCAGATTTCATCCCTGAATTTATAAATTAAAGTATTTAAATTTACAGATTATTACACCTGCACTGTTATTTGAATTTTCCAGAAACAGTACAGATTTTTATTTATACATTAAATAAAATTTTAAACATTGACTTATGTCATAAAACCATATATTGTTTGAATTTTAAACTTACTTTAAACATAAGATCATGATTTTGATCAGAGATTAAACCTGTAATTCTAGAACAGGCAAAAGCATATCACAATATAAGCATGCATTAGACATCAATATAAATACAGAGAATTTTCATCATATACTATCAGGAATAAATCAGGCAACCATATTTACCTAAATTATTTTAGTTAAAATGTTACTCACCTTGAAAATTATGAGCAGAGTACCCATGCTATTGACAACCCTGAACTGGAATGCTTAAATTTTGAAACTCCAAATTATTTCTGGATTTGTTTTTTTAAAAACTTTAGTTTGCCTTTAAAATTATTCATCTTGTTTCTATTCTGCATTGCTCCCTGATGCATGCTTCCAGAAAGAAAAATGCAGGCTTTGGTTGATTTAAAAACAGAAAAGAACTGCAGGCTTCCAGGAAGAAAATGCATTTAGGACTTTGATGATGCAAATGATTTCTAGGTTAATGAATATGAAGAAGTACAGGTTTTGAGGATGATTTGCAATTCAGGTTTGAAGAAAAATTCAAACAGTTTTGAAGAAGATTTATTTTTGTGGGAATTTGCAGATTTTGCTTTGGACAGAATTTGTTTTGATCAAAATTTCTGTTTTGAAGAAAGATGCAGATTTTTAATTAATTTTTTTTAGTTGAAGATCTCTCATGTTTGAAAAAAGAGAAGAATAGAAAAGAAGATAAAATGAGGAACAATAGGTTTATATAAGTATATTTTAATTCAATAGTTTATTAAGGTGTTTTAACATTTGTCACAATAGTTTATTTCATGACTAACACATGTCATTAAGGTGTTTTAAGAAACTTACACATGTATTAAGAATATTTTAGTTTTAATTTAAAATTGTTTATAAGCTTTTCAATCTTAATTAACTATTCTTATGTATATATAAATGAGTTTATCTCTTTTTAATTTGAAAAGAAATGAAAACAAACAAATTAAAAATATAAGCTTATTCAAATATTTTTAAGTATTTATTCTTTAAAACATTAAATTCAAACTTTAAATTAATTTATCAAATCCAATTTTAAAATCAAGTTATATATAGATGCATATATAACTCTTATTAAAATTAAAATAACAAATCCTATCTCTAACAAAATTTAGTTATGTTTATAAAAACTAAGTATTATCATTTTTATTTAAAAATAACAAATTAAACAATATTAAATAATTTATAAATGAGATTATAAATTTCCTTTATCACTCAATATATTAAAATCATAAGTAAATTGTGTTTTAAATTCTTATATAAAATTTTCAAGCAATACTTTAAAAAGAAAATAAAACAAAGCTTTGATGTTAAACAAATTTAACTTCATATTTGAGTTAATTAAAATATAAATCTAAACAAATAAGATTTTCCTTTAATATAAACCATATAATTATTTATTGAATTGTCTTGAAAAGTTAAATGTTAAGTTTAAATCAAATTTCCAATTTACCCAATATAAATTAAGATTAGATAATTGATTCATTTATTGAGTTCCAAATCAAAGTTTATCAAATTACAATATATACAAAATTATATATTATAAACAGAAAACAATTAATTAGCTTTTAAAAAATAAAATCTTCCAATTTAAATATTTATTAAAAGAAGATTATTAAATCTATTTGAATTATTATTAACAAAATTATCAATATCATTTTAATTTTAATACCGATTATTAAATTGATATTGTCAAAAATTCCGGAATGTTACAATAACGATAATCAAAATAATAGTAAATTGAAATCACCACCCCGTATTTTAATACATCATCCTATTGATAACATAATTGGAAATCTAGATAACAAAGTTTCAACTAGAAGACAAGTAAATCAAATGGATAATGTAGCATATATATCTAATTTTGAACCAAAAAATTACAAGGAAGTATCAAATGATGATTTCTGGATTTTAGCAATGAAAGAAGAAATTAATTAATTTGGACGAAATAATGTTTGAGAATTAGTGCCAACGCCAAACGATCAGTCGGTAATTGAAACAAAATGGGTTTCTAAAAACAAAGCTGATGAAAATGGAAATATTATATATAATAAAGCAATATGAGTTGCACATGGATGCAATCAAGAAGAAGGAATTGATTATGAAGAGACTTTTGCGCCTATGGCACGTCTTGAAGCCATAAAAATGTTACTTGCTTTTGCATGCCATCATAACTTTAAGCTATTTCAAATGGATGTTAAAAGTCTTTCTTAAATGGTTTTATAAAAGAAAATGTTTACGTAGAACAACCACCACTATCTATTCATGAAAAATACCCATATCATGCTTTTAAACTTAAAAAGCATTATATGGTTTGAAGCAAGCACCTTAAGCTTGGTATGATCGATTAAAACCACATTTAACTAATTCCGGTTTCTAAATTGGTAAAACATATACTACATTATTTATTAGAAGAGAACAGAAGAATATATTAATTGTTCAAGTTTATGTTGATCATATTATATTTGGATCTACTAACGAAAATTTCTGTAATGAATTTTCTACAATAATGACAAATGAATTTGAAATGTCTCATATGGGTGAATTGAATTTCATTTTAAGATTACAAAAAAAACAATTAAATAATGGAATTTTTATAAATCAAGAAAAGTACTTTAAGAATTACTAAAACGTTTTGGAATGAATAATATGTCAAGTAAACCCACTCTAATGAGTACTACTACTCATCTAGACAAAGATGAACATGGAAAAGAGTTCGATCAAAAACTATATCAAAGAATGAAAGGATTCTTACTATACTTAACCGCTAGTAGACCAGATATTATGATGAGTGTTTGTTTATGTGCAAAATTTCAAGCACAACCTAAAGAATCACATCATCGGACAGTTAAACGGATTTTATGATATTTGACAACACTAAAAATTATGGTCATTTTATCCAAAAGGCAGTACATTTGAACTTGTATCTTCCAGTGATGCGGATTTTGGTGGATGTAAATCAAATAGGAAAAGTACAAGTGGCTCATGTCGCTTTATTGGTCAATCGTTAGTTTTGTGGTTTAGTAAAAAGAAAAATTGTTTTTCTCTTTAACATGTGAAGTCGAATATATTTCTGCTACCTTAGCTTGCGCTTAAGTAATATATATGCAACAAACACTTAAAGACAATGGAAAAATAATAAACAAATCTCTAATATATTGCGATAATACTAGTGCTAAAAATTTACCTGAAAATCCAATTAATCATTAATGAATAAATCATATAAATATTCGTCACCATTTTCTGAGAGATAATGTTGAAAAAGAAATAATAACTCTAGAATTTGTTAGCACCGAAAATCAAATAGTTGATATTTTTACAAAACCAGTAAGTGATATAACTTTTATTAAGTTAAAACAAGATCTGGGAATTTGTTCATTCAATGAATTGGTTAACTAAAGTTATAGAAATAATGTGTTGTTCATTTAAATTTGTAATAGCTTATATGAAATTTCAACTGAAAACTTAATTTTATAACATAGAATTAACTACAACCACACAATTTCTTTTAACAACCAGTTAAAAACAAACTAATATGTGTTAACTTTCTGTGGCTTAACTCATTTTTGTCAACTACTTTTTCTAAACATAGCTAAATTTTATCTTATAAATTCAGTTACATACTGCTAAAAAAATAAACAACAACAAAATTACTATAGAAAATTATACAATGTCTTCCGGTCACGACTCCACCTATTCAACTATCGACTATAAATCCAACTTGTCAAATAGCACTTACGTATCACCAACTATTATTTAGACTCTTTAAACACTGTTGCATCCCTAACATACCACACCAGCTTTTCTCCTAAAGGAAAGAAAGCTAAACAATCAATTGATTTGAAACCAACATCTCTCACCAACAAAGTCGATGAGATATATCACTATCAAGATGAAATGATCAGTGTTCAACATGAAATGTACTATGAGTAATGACATCAAGGATCTTATCTAAATTTTCTCGAAAAGTGTGTTCTAGCAATTTGTGCTCATTCACCAACAAACAATTGCATACATCAAAAGTCTCTTCGTTTACAAGAAACTCCTACAAAAGCGCAACATTACATCGAGAAATTTGTGCATACCGGGACCATCAAACCTAGCTTGGATTGACACTCCAGCTCTTCCAAATTAGTCTCCACTAAAGCCATTAGTTGACGATACATAGTTTGAACCAAATTCATGGGATATACAACGACTCAACAATTCAGAATTCTCCGACAAAAAATAAAAATTATGTTACACATCGTATTTATTTATTTTTTGTATATATACTGTTTATTAAATTAAAAATTTTAAATAAAATTTTCCTCTAGACGATGAAAATTATACATCACATACATCTGTAAATATACCACGGACATCTATCATTAGTTACGGGTAAACTTTCCCTCTAAACATAGACGTCTATTGAAACCTCACAGACATTTGTGAAGACTCTCTATTTAAATCTTCTGTAGCCATAGACGTCCGTGGAACCTTCGCAGACATCTGTCCACTCTCTCTGCTTCATTTTTACTGAAGCCACAGACGTCTGTGACTTCCTCACATATTTCTATCGTTGATCTGGAAATAATTTTCCAATAGACGTATATAAAGAAAGTTACTTTTCTCTTCACTTTACTTTCATTAATTCCTTAAACTACAGCTATCAAAACTCTCAAATTCTTAAATCAATGGATCCCAAGAAGGTTACTATCTCCAAAAAGCAAAAGCAAGGCCAATCTTCATCCTCCTCTTAAGCACTGGTCACACAAGCTCACATTAACTAATGATTCCGCAATAATCCCAATGCAATGAAACGATTTGAGGCGCTTACCCAAAAGAAGATCCACTCTGGTCCTTTTTTTGCCTTAGAAATGTTATGGAATATGAAATCTTAGGAATTACTATGAACGCCAGTTGTTTTCAATTTGATTGGCTATGATGCAAATAAGGTAATCATTGATCCTCTAGCTATTTACCTATTCTACTATAATCTATGTTGTTCGGAGATTTGGAATCTGGAGAATGATGATGGTTGGTTATGGTCAAGTTTTTATGGTAAATAAGTTAAAATTGATGTGTATACCATTGGTCATATTTTAGGATGTTCTTATGAGGGGATTAGTTTAACCGATATACCGGATCATATTCTTTTACCTAGGGATGAAGTTACCCATCAAATGTGCGAAGACAGAATGCCCCAATGGAAATCCATTTACCTTCGACCATGAGCTAGAATATTAAATCAAATGATAATTAATACCATCATTCCTTGTTTAGAAGGTCACGAACAAATTTATCCTAATGACCATAGTGCATTGTATGTAATATTTGCTCGCCTACCGGTTAATTGGGCAAAATTTATTCATGACCAAATTAAAGGATTTTGGTCTATGCATTGTCATTCCATTGTTTATGCTCCATATATGATGCACATCTTGCAAAATCTTGGAGTTCCTTCGTACATCTCAAAATACGAAGAAATTTCAGCCAAAGATAGTGGACCACGATATCTTTCATTGATGCATCTTCCAAAGAGTCCACCTTGTATCATTCCCTTCAACCAATGGACTTAATAACAAGAAGAACATCATGGTCCTCCTCAAACAAGCGCTCCCAACAAACCTACTCCCCTCATCCTTCCCAACATCCACCTTCCCCTAGTCATGGTACCAAATATCATTCAAACTCAAAAATTCAAGTAGCTCGGGTTGAACTAACACCAATGAATCCCTTTGCGATTTGGCAATCAAAAACCAAAAATAATAATGGCCAATCAACGAGCTTTAAATAGAAAAATGATTGGATTGGCACGCTCTTTCTCCACTAGGATAATAAAGATGTGAGAAGACTCTAGACAAAGTGGTCTCCACTTTAGGGAAAGTGATGTGCAAAGTATGTGGCCGATCTTCCTCACTTTCATCATCTCTGACTTCCCCAACACCTCCACCTTGGGTCCAAACACCAGTTTATCATTCTCAAGCCTCGCCCGAAGGTATGTCACACGATAGAGGTGATCGAGGGAAGACTCCTATGCACATACCAGCCGAGGATAAAGAAGAAGACGGTGATGAAATGTAAGTCTCTGATACTCCACATTTTCAACAACCATCTTACATGGCATTTCAAGGCCTTTCAGTTAACGAAGATGAGGACGAGTGTAACGACCAGACGCCATGGCCATGTACATATGAGCATCATCCATCTACTTACTGGGAGTATTATGAGAACTACTAAGGCCTATCTTATTCCCAAAATCAGTACAATTCTTTATTTTCTTTTATTTTGAAACTCTTATGCTTGCTTGTTTTCCTATGTATAACTTTTGTTACAATTCCTTCTAAATTTTGCTTTGAATTTTCATATTTATTTTTCCATTATCTAAAATGATGACATGTTATGACCGTTTGTATCGTTTATATATGTATCGTATATCGTTTCCCTCCATTTTTATAATGACAAAGGGGAAGAAATTTATGCATATACATAGAGGAGTGCATATACACAGGGGAAGTCAAACATAAACAAACATAATAATACTTTCATTCTATAGTTGATATTTTGATCATATATTTTATATTTCACTGTATAGTTGATATTTGATTGCATAGTTGTTATCATCAAAAAGGGGGAGATTGTTACAACCTCCAATGTATGTTTCAATGATAACAACTATACAATCATATACATATATAGATCTTATCAAGATTGCATGTATATGCTACAAGAAGACAACATGCTATAAAATATTAAGACTCAAAGAGAAATGAAGATTCATTGACCATACTAAGATTACTCTACTATAAAAGAGTCATAGATATAATATTGTTAAGGTCTCCTTGAGTATATATGCATACACAAGCACACATACACGTACATCAAAATTAAGGTGAAAAAATATTTTTACACCTCACAGATGTCTATGATAAAACAAAAGACATCTATGAAAAGTATCGAATTAAATTTAAACAAGTCATAGATGTCTGAGGATTTGACCACAGACGTCTGTCATGGGCCAAAACTGTTAAATATGAATAGACACTTCTATTTTGAAACTAAACGAAATCACCTTTCAACAAAAGGTTGTAGTCATTAAAATGAAGAGACTTTCTCAAATAATAACAACTCCTTATCGCCACCATTTTAAATCTATTAATACCACTTTGATTGAGAAGTAGAAATCATCTAACTTGAACTAATTTATTCTTACTCTCTTGATTTCTAAGCACTCTCTTGCATATATAATTGTTCATATACTCTTAATCTACTATAACCAAAATATAATTTTGGTTAAATCACTTCCTACAACTCAAAGCATTCATATTCATATACTCAAAGGAGATCATAGATAGATTTGTACTATAAGTTTAAAACTGTGTTATTGGAACATAAGATTGTCAGAGATACTTTTGTATTAGCCTATTCCTCCAGGCAAAGTGAGGGTAATTTGTTTAAAGGAAATATCGAATGGGAGTTTAAGGATTGGACATACAATGGGAGGTCCTAACCAGTATAAATACTCTGGTTTGCATGCTTTTTATACTTTACTATTTACTGCCTACTATTGCATTAACTTATATACTTGCATATTATACACAAGTTAGATAGTATACGATCCACAAGACTTTCATACATTCAAAGGATACTCTCAGTTGTGACCTTGAAACAAGTGTCCAAAGCACCAGTTCTTGAATGTAAGAACTTGCGTGCAACCGGGATTTTTCATGATCGTGCTTTTGGCCTAGCAGGACATGATCGACCGAGGATCAACGAGGATGGCGGTGAATGCTTTCTATCAATTCCCAAAATTAGGCAAGGTTGAAAGTCGAAACCCAAAAATAGATACCGTCGGACTCCTCTGGTCTAGGATCAAAATTGGGGGAATATTATCAGACTAAGGGCAATCGAGTAATCTGTGCCACGTTAATAGCCTTCGACCGAACGCTCGAAGGTAGGTTGTTTAAGGAATGATGTCTGGATTCCTGCATTTAGAACACCATATCCTAGAGACATGACTTGGTATATGGTAGAATTATAAAAGAGATGATCTCACTCACTACCTAACAGGACACACTTGGCCGAGGTCTAGTGGTGGAAATCAATGGATAATATCAGTCGCACCCGATTATAGGCGAGATAAAAAACGTCAGGGTATGAACACCCAAACCATTATTTCCTAGAGGTAGGAACTACACAGAATTTGATCTGTTTATAATCAATTAATGGTTGAAGGAAACTTGACCTGGAACAATAGGAATAACCATAGAGTTGGTTAAATATTTGTTTTTTTGCCAAGCGGAATTGCTTCGACAATGATAAACAGAACTGGATAATAGAATATAACTAAAGTAATTGTAGAAATTTACTTATATGTACAGATGGATGCGGGGTGGTGGTCCCTCACAAGCATGACATATGTACAATAGGAAAATAAAATGTACAACCTAAAAAGAGATATAAAAAAGCCATCTCATCATCACTATAGGCTAATGGAGGAGCTACCTTGTTATGCGTCTTCGTATTTTTCTTCTCGCCCTTGCCACCCTATCTGCTTGAACCATCGTGAGGTCTCTTCTGGCTGTTCTCACCTTTGGGTGTGCTACCATTAGAGGGAAAGGTGTCTCCTTCAGTACTAGTGATGGCAGAGTCTTCAAGACGGTCAATAGAGGCCTCGGATATCTTTGTGTTAACAACGATGTTGTAGCCTTTTGGAGGCCTAAAGGTGATAGGAAGGATTCTTGTAGAAGGATTTGGTTCCACAATACTAGCAGATTTTTCAAGCCTAGGCTCGGTCTTGACTCTAACTTTGGAAACATCAATCTTCCACCTTTCTACGGAACCAGTTGGGCTCGAGGCACTTGTAATAGCAATGTCCCCCCCAATGACTACGAAGTGTCGTCCAATCCCTTCAAAGCTATGATTTTCTCGAAATTAGGATTAGAAATGAAGCTGGAGGGAAGGCTTGGAATGACCAGTCCTGTGGTAATGGAGATTGACTCAATAGCAATAGCAGCAGGACCCAAGCCAAGTGTAACTGGAAATAGAAGAGGAGGAAGCAACGGGTGACCCGTGAGATCATAAACAGATAAATAAAGTTTAGTAACAGTCTCTGACAAGAACTGAAGGATCTTGAACACTGGAGAGAGGAGAGAAATACCTTCACTATGACTGGATTATAAAATAAAAGATTTAATAATTTCCCTCTCTTGAATTGTGGACCACAATGTCGAAGTGACAAAGGAGGAAATATAAGGTTCAACAAAGATAATTATTGTAAAAGCTGGGATAATCTGGGTGGCCTCAAAGATGGCACCCTCGGATGTTGGAATCTTTACTGCAGACTCTGGAGTCTATGGAGATGGTGATTCTACAAGGCCCATTTCACTTGGACCGGCGGGAGCTTCAGTGGCAGTTCTACCGCTAGGATAGCTTTTCCCTCTTCGAGTTTTTCAATATCGTCAACATCAAGGTACTTTTCTTTCAATTCATCTTTGGCAAGGCCTTCAACGGCCGCTTCTACACATTGTAGTACCTCCTTCTAGGCATCAGCGGGAGTGATGACATAAATGCTACCCGGCCACTTCAACTTCTTTTATTAAGTAACATTGGCAAAGAACTATTGAAGGGTAGATTACGAATCTTCATTTTACTTAGCCCTTTTCTTCTTTAGCTCGATCAGCTCGTTCATGGTTGTAGCTTAATCAATCTGAGCCTCCAATTGCTATATTTTCACCAGTAGCAAGGTGAATTCAAACTTCTCCTTTTCGGTACGGAGTTCTTAAATCTCAGCCTCCTTGTCTTTAAGAGCCCTGTCTTCCTCTAGGAGGGTCAGATCTTTGTTTGTGAGTTGCATTTTAAGAGCAGCATTATCTTTATAAGCAGTTTGATAAGATTCTTCATCACAATCTTAGCATGATTGTGAGCCTAGCTTAAGCTGCATCTCTTTCTTCTTCAACCTTGGCCAAATCATTTTTATACTCCTCTATTATTTTGTCGTAACTTTTCTTTTCTTACTCAAATGATTGGATATCAATTTAATGAATTCGGTAAAAGTCAAAACGGCAAAGCAAATTTTCTTCCATTCATACCCCTGATCTATAAGCTCTTGGATCCCTTTAACCCAATAGTTTTCCTCTTACCTAGGAATGTCTTTGAGGTCCTAGTTGAATTTAACCATGGTTAAGCAAAGATTTGAAAAGGTAACTTGCATTCAACTCGGTGGTGGGGGGATAAGGAGCTGGGCGAATAGAAATCCATGTGGATTGTGGGGTTAAAGGAACAGTGGTACTCAGGGAGAGTGATGCAGGAAATTATTGCTTTGGAGGGAGCTATGGTTGGGATCATAGCAGGGGAAGATCGAAAGAGGAACCATGGCGATCACGAGAATCTTTGTATCTATTTCCATGGTCGTAGGACTCTTTTCCCTTCGCTTGCCTTTTCTTCCTATCCCTCTCCACTTGGCGGTCGCTTTCCACCTCACGTTCTCTTTCCTTTCTTCGAGCTCTCTCTTCTTTTGTCTCTCATTTCCTATAAGAGATGGAGGGAAGAGTATATGGCTTAGGAGTTAGCTTTCTCTGCTCGAAAACCACATGATGGAGATAGCCAAAAAGGTCTCTGCCCATTGTACTAGAAATAAAAAAAATACCGTATCAGTTTTGCAACATTGAAATATGTGTGAATGCATGGAATGTGTGTTCATGATACTAGACGTGTATGGAGTTCTGATGTCCCCTAAAGTACCCTAGACAGCATGACATACTACAATCACGTACAGAAGTTCTAACTTGGAACCTACAGACTATGTTCGGAAGGTAGTAAGGATAGACTCTTGCCACTTTAAGCTAGGATGCCCTCAGATGGGAAGTTAGAGATCTAAGAGTAGTCCTTATGGAGATCATTTATAGGGAAACCAAAATTGCACAGCGAGTCAAAAATGTTTTCTAAAGAACCAATTGGACGAGCCACCTTGGTTATTGGCGTCATGCTTGGTTCTGTAGTTTGCTGAGATGTCTTGATGATTATTTATTTCGGATGTAGCGAGGCAGGAAGCTCGATTCCTTAAGGAGATGTCTTTTCATACGACTCATATCCTCCTTGATCGAAGACTTCATTATTATTTCCTTCTACGTTACCTTCTTCTTTTTTCACTTCTCCTTCTTCTTCTCTTCCTCATTCATCTTCATGAATTAGTTCTAGTTTAGTTCTTTATTCTCCTTTTGCTTGAATTTCAGTGGTAACCTGCACTTCCATTGCTCTATCGGTGAATTAACTAGTGTTTGCCATGCTGGAAAGGCCTTCAGTTGTGAATGGGGCTAAAAGAACTAGTTGGCATCATGGAACTACTCGGTGGAATTTCGAAAAAAAAGGTGAATCGCTTAGGATGTATGAGGTTGCATCAGCGAAGATTCTTGCTCATTAGGAGATAAGTGGAAAAGCGATATCAGATGTAAACCCTCTTGAGGGTTTGTAGAGTCTCGAAGTGCTCTGTGCTGGCATCTCATGTAGGGATATCTATGAAGTAAGGAGATAATAGGTTAAACACTTGGATGGTGAAAATCCAAGCTAAAGGAAAAATATAAAAAATTAGAACTTACTGCTAGAAAGCTAAAGCTTATTGAAGTCGCGCGGACAGCGAACAAAAATACATATTTATTCTTGTAGTATGAATGTTTGTTGTGGAGCGCTTCAATGACTTACACCAAAAACAAGCTTTAAATGTCATATAAAAAGGAGACTCACTCTGTTGCTTGAAGCTTAAGACATGTTTTAGTTCCCTAATGGTTGGAGGTTGCTGTAATGGATTCATTAATGGAACGTACAAAGAGCTCAACTAGGCGTAACCGTTAGGATGGACTTAAGTAGGAGCAACCCCAATCTTCTAGAGGAACATACAAGGGAATGGATTGAAGGGTGGCACTGTACCGCCCTTGCACACATAGTCGCAAGTCATATAGCCCGTTGGAGGACAGTGGGCTCGTTGGTTCTTTTTTAGGAGAAAGACATCACTTTTTGGAATCCCATATTGTCGATAAATGGTCCGAAGTAACTTTGTGGTTAGAACTGTCGACATTTTTTCTGGAGGGTCATTGAGAACTCGTAAGCCGATTCATTTATTTAGGGGAGGAGGCTAGTCTTGGATTGGTTTTGCAGGTAGTACAATACTCTATAACTAAGCATTGGTTTAAGGCCTAGGTCTAGCGGGTGTAGAGGTCGAGGCCCAAGCAGTAGTCGACCTAGCTTCTGGAGGTGTTGAGAGCTTAGAACCAATGATGAAGAATGGCATGTCATTTCAGATTAGAAGACTCGACAGTGAACATGGTCAAGTATGTTTTATTTTGGAATTGTACTTAGTGAACCCGAGTGACCAGTGCTTAGAATCCAACAGATGACGACGTGTATAAACAAATTAAATTTTGAACGTCGACCGAGGAAATTGAAAGTCTCAACCTATACAGTGTCAATATTGTGTCCAATCATGATGAGTGGACCATTCTATGTAGATAGCCCATCCGTGATGAAAAAACGAGCTACATTGCACAATGAAACCGTGTAACGGATCTTACCCATTATCAACGGATAATCAATAACAAGACTGCTTTTTGGTGTGATACGAAGCTTTCTTTTATAGGAATAGAAGAAGCGTAGTAACTGGAAATGTTATGCAATGGAATTGTTTGGATGATAGAGTGCATTCAACATGGCTATTCTCTAAAGGAGAACCACCTTATGGGACTTTAAAGAAGCAATTTGCAATCGACCAACCCTTAGTGAGTTTTATTTATACATCTTAATTGGATTAGTGCATAAAGCAATTACAAAGAGAAGAATTAGAGTTAACATCGAGAGGTTAAGGATCAACATGACCTAAGGAAATACAGTGTTAGTTCAGGTTGAACTTAGGGTTACCCTAAGTTCATTTTCTTCTCTACAATAGCCAAGACAAGGGCATGGTCTAATCACAAATTGATATTTCCAGTCATCCACCAACCACTAGTTGATCGGTGACAAATCAATGATCATCACCATAGAATTCAAAGCCGACAGCCACTTCGGATCTTGTGGATTTATATTTGAATTTAGGAAGAATTCGAGGTCAAATTCTTTTGAGATGGCGGCAGCGGTTGAAGTGGGTAGCAGGTGGTGGCAAATGCAAGAAGGAGGTGGCGACAACTCTTGGCAATTGATGACGATCGATTTGAGGAGAGAAATTTCTGTTGTGGGAAGTCGACACTACGATCTTTGGAAGGGTAGGAAGGTTGAAATGAAGATGAGCTTAGAAAATCTTCTAAGTATAGGGTTATAAAAGTAGTCAACAACTCAGCAAAAGTACTCGATACCGACCTAATCGGGTCAATATCAAGATGGATGTTTGGGGAAAATTGAAAAAAGGGAAAAGGAAGGTTGTAAGAACTTGGCGAAGGTATAGAACGATCTCCAAAATGTGGGTCATGACCTTAGCACAGAGAATGGAATTGCTGCTCTTTAAAGCAATCAAATGGATATACGTGGAATAGAGAGAATGCTTTAAAGCAACTACTGGATAACCAATAAGTGTGTATCGATAATGGTATATGCTTGTCTTGTTCTGGAGCACTCTTTATTTCCAACTAAAGCATACTCTAGGAGGTAAGGGTTATTCGGCTCTTAGACAAAGCAGCTTTCAATCGAATCTGGACACCGGGATGGAGAAAAAATGGTTCATGGACTTGGCAACGTGCTTGGAAGGACAATGGAAAGGGGGTTCAAAAGTTTAGAGAGCAATAGAAGCCTAGAAAATAGTTTGATGACGTCTCCTTTTGTAATAAGCCGCACCCTAATGGGCCTAAATTTTCGCTAAATCGAAAACCCAAGTTCACCAAAGTACATTTCATTGGTTTGGCATCCTGCATATAAAACAAAAGAAAGCATATCAGAGCTCTAACGAAATAAATTATAGTGGAATAATTAAAATATAACAGATCACATATGTACTGATTAGAATTTGACACTTTCAAAAATCAAGTGTCCTTGTCAGCACCAAATACGCCAAGCACCAATACCTGCCCTTCTAACTATCCTATGGGTTGTAATGAGGAGGGGGTCAGAGCAATGTTCTGGTAACTAGTAAATTATACATCTTATACACAACATTATCTTATGTCGATTGTTCACTATCTCATGTTATGTATGTTTATATTTTATTAGCCATCTCGACTTTATATCCACGTACGAACCGTTCCCATCTTCCTTCCGTAGATTTACATCTATGTGTGTGTATGTGTCTGTATCCTATGCTCCTGTAATGGACCTAGATAATATCCTTACTAGTATCTCTCGTTCATCACCACATCGGGATCCAACACCTCATCATATACCAATTTCGTTACTGTATAACTCAAGGAAGTCCTATAGTGCTTAGTGGCGGCCTTTCATACATTTCTCCGTACTCTTTCTGGTGGCATTTCATATATTTCTCCATAATCTCTTTGGGGATTTTTTACTTCGTCTGCTTCCTAACATGGACTCAGCTCCACTAACCACCCCATCCATGTTTTGATGGAATTTCGATATGGGTTAACTATCCTTGCCCTAACAAACAACTATAGTGGTGCATGACCCAGCATAATCCACCTAGGTATGCTATAGATGAAGACCCACTATGTGTTACCCTATCCTTCCTATTGACCATGCGGGTTTGATGACATTCTCGCCCTATGATATCCCTACCCCTAAATTTGGTACCAACACTCGCTACATAGTGCATGATCTCACTCATTATTCGTTTAGATTGCCTAGTGCAATCAACACAATACCCTGCTCTAAAATAAGTTTGAAGCATGCTACTCTATCCTAAGGGTGCTCCTTCATCTATTCGTAAGCATGTACTCTCCACAGGTCCTATGGTTGAACATGTCCCATATCAGTATGATGTTACACAACAGTTGATAGCCCCTTACGATGAGTAGACTTCTGTTATGTAACCCTGCTAACCTTGAATTCTGAATTATTTTAATGACCTTTTGTCATTTTCTTCATATAATTTATATATTAAATCATAGTAATTCACAACTGCCATAAATGCATATTGAGGCTATTTATATACATATATATATTTATTATACATATATATTATCATTCTTACATTCTTTTACCATCATTGCCTCTATAGTTCTTATAGTTGACCCTAGATCTTTATTTTATTATACGCTTTACTTTCTTCTTCAAGTTCATTTACTGCTTCCTTTTTATCAAATCCTTAATATCGTTACCAATTTGTTCATTAGTTCCAACTTTTATTTCTATTCTCATTTCATTCTCTATTTCTTCTTCATACCTATTTCCCATACTTTCTTTTTCATTACTTTCCATCTTAATGTTCAACTTTTGGGATCTACTACATTTTAATACATTGGAACTAAGCTTCTACTCAATAAATGATAACATAGTGAATTTTCATATCTTATCAAAAAAGGAGATATTTGCGTGGTGTTTGTAATTTCAAGGAATTGTCGTTTTATTTTCTTGAAATGGACGGTACAAAACACGGTGATTACCCCTATTTTGTGCATCTCTTTTTTCTTTTATATATCTATGTTCCTTGTTACTCTAAATGTCACACTTTTATTTATTCTAAACTCAATAATATGAAGAAATCCACTTGCAACATTCCAAGTTCCAATGCATTAAAATATCACAAAAACCCAAAGACCTAAATAAATTTTCATTTCAACTTTATTCATATCTGTCAAATAACAACAAACTTCTAATCATTACACATTTCATTAATATTTCATTCAATTCACGTTCATCGAGTAAATACAAATTTCTAATCATTATGCATCACTTTAGATTCATTAAATTCATATTCGACGTATAATACCAATTCTAATTATTACATAATTTAGTATCGATTTCATATAAAATTCCAAACTACTTTTCATAACAAGAATGATTCATCGGCATAAATTATATAGGCAAGTTTGATATCTTCAACATATCTCATTCACAAATTTATTTGCAATTTAAATTCAATTTTTCAGGCATGTAGGAGTAGATCTGTAATGATATAATCTAATATTATATTAAAACATATAATATTTCCAGTCACCTTTTTAAGCGCTCCCAAATCTCTAGATCTAATCCCATTTATATGTATTTCAACTTCTGACTCCCTGCTTGGATTTCTATATAACAATTACATATAGATCTGTTAGAATTTGGATTAGAGAGAAAAGATTTATATTAATTTATTAATTAAAACCAGATCCATAGTTCACCTTTAATGTAGCGACTTGGTTTGAACCAATTATATTCCCTATCATCTTCTATTCTTCTCCAAAGTATATACATGTAAATTAAATCTATCTCTATGAAATCTAGAATTTTGAAGGAGAAGAGAAAGTGATAGAGCTTCAACGCACATTAGGAAATTATGAGTTGGAAGTGAGCCCTAGGTCTTAATTCATAGAGGTTCGAACTAGTGCTAACCGTCAGATCAAATTATTTTAAATCCGAGATGCACTGCCATAATTTACCATCACTCAAAAAAATCATGGATCGACCGCCCCATGGCCTAGGTCAACCTGAGTCCCCCTTGAGTCGACCCATGTAGTGTAGTCCTAGCAAGTTTTGATCGTTCATTGATTTTGTTTCTGTCGTTCAATTATTATGTTGGTTTATTTCCTCCTTTAATTGTTCTTGTTCATTTCTTTCCCCTTTTATAAATTCTCTAAGATTTTAATCTATTGTTAACATTTAAATCTCCATTAATGTTACCAGTTACTGTTAATAGATTTTATTACCATATTTACATATATAGTTATTTTCGACGCTAAAACTTCAAACGTAAATGACTTTTCCTGTTGAAATCCAATAGAAAAACATTATATATAAAAATTGATTAGAAAATCACCACAAACACAATGGTGTAAGTTTCATAGCCAAATTCTGACATTTGCAAAAATTCTATTTTTCACTATTTACCATTTATTAGCTAATTTATTTTTAATTAATTAACGTAAAAATGCGGAGTGTTTCACCTTTTAGGTCGGTACCAAGCACTTATTTTGCACTTATAGAGTTTCGGAGCAATGGCTTATGGATTTCTACCTATAGTGATCATCCTTGTTCCATTTCTAAAGGAGTAGGTGGATTACTTCAAGGAAGCTCTAAAGGGATGGACTAGTATTGACGATGTCGGAAATTCTCGACAACAACCTAATTTCTAAGACAAAAGTGCTAGGAAATATAGGTACCAAAGATGGAATACCAAGTGGAGTAAGGTGGCACACTCGCCATTATAAAATCAGGTCGATACCGATCACTTCTAATTAGTACTGAGATGATTTTATTAGCTAGAGGACCTTGCCTTCACTCCTGGATTCTTTGATCTAAAGTTAGATTTAGTATTTCAAGATATAGAAATTCTATTAGATGATTTTCCTATAAATAGCAAGCATATGGAAACTCAAAAAGGATTTTTGGCACTTTATCTTCTTCACACTTTTTCTCTACACGACCTAGTCACAAAGGAAGTTGATTTTTTGTTGTTTTACACTATTTGATCGATAAAATCCTTGTATTTGTTACCAAAATATCAAAGTAATAAAATTAAAGTAAACGTAGGTATTAGATTGCCGAATCACTATAAAAATTTCCCGTGTTTCTTATTTTACTTTGCTAGATTTCTCCATTTTAGTTCATTTTGGGGGTATTGTGTTGTTTTAATCTCAATCCCACTCATCAATTCAAGGTTGAAAAAACTCATTATTTCTTTATGAAAATAATTCCCAAAACAATTGTATTCAAAACATTATTCATGTAACATAAGAAATTAAATTTCAAAGCAAAATTAAATAATTAGAATATACTATTTATTTAGATTTACGTATGCAAATATTATAAAATAATACGATAATATTTAATCAAAATATGCTTTTTAAGCATAAATTTTCAAAACAAAAGAAAAGGGAATTGGAGAACTTGGTCACATGTAAATTCATGATTAGAACATTTATTTTTAAATAATATAAAGAAGAACAATAAATTAGCACAGGAGATAGTGGATCTAAATTATATCACTCAATGAATACAAAATAAATAGAGACAGAGAACAAAAATGGATTTGAATCAAATCAATATAATAATCAAACTTTTAAATTGAGGTGGACAAAAAGGGTTTTGAACTACAAGTTACAAGATGAAAATTAAAAGACAAGATGAATCAAATAGAGTCTAAGCATATAAAAATGACAAACTCACAAACAAGTTAAAATAGAATAATAGATTAGGATGCTGCCAAAAGTCACTTCTTGAATGATGAGTCGATGCTCCTAGATTTCATTAAATCGGCCTTTAGAAGTTGCAACAATTTGAAGCACCACATTTTATTCCTTTGTTTCATTTTATTTTAACTTATTTTGGGAATTTTTCCATCCATAAGGACTTGGATTTTCAACCATGAGAGAGAAAGAGAAGAGAAATAAAGAGACTTATTAGGAGAATAATATTCATTAGATGATTGAAACGATATTTTATTTTAAGGGAAATGTTGAAATCTTTCGATTTCCTCCTTTAAACCTTCCCTACTTAATTCATTATTTAATCTCATCAAATCCCCTCCCTCTTCTTTATATTATCAGTAGAAAAATAGAAACAAAGAATAAGGAAAAAAAATCATTTCATAAATGAGATTTAAGTTAGTTATAAAGAAGAGTAAATGATGGATATTTATTTCTTCCTTTAGTCAATTCTTTGGATTTTGAAATCACATTTGAAAACCCTTCCCTTTCCATCATACACGACCGACCATAAAAGAGGCATGTAGGCCAAAAAATATCTCAAAACACTTAGCAATTAATCTACATAAGTCTAATTTAAATATTATATCGATATCGGATATTAATACACGCGTTTATAACTTTTATCTACACACTTTACTAAATACTTCAAACATTCGAATAAAATTTAATAACTAATATTTTATAAATATTAGTTAATTTACAACAAGTATAAACTAATTAAATCTTCTAGTTTTTCGAAGTATTCAACATTGTGGTTGTGCGATACAAAGGTGTAAATTCAATCAGTGATTAATATAGAACAATTCGATCATTGACATTCACACGTCGTCTTAGCTAGCGAACATTCACACGTCGCCTTAGCTAGTGGTGTGACATTTGGACTTATTTTAAGTGGTATCTGGTAGTGATGATTATTTAAATCAATTCTCTTCTTCAATACTATATCACTTTAGGACTTATGAAATTTAATTTTGGTCAAAATTCCAATATCGTCCACATTCATCTTTGTTAGTCTAAACATAAAATCCTTAGTTCAATAATAATAATTATTTGTATTCATACTCCCCTAGCCAGAGACTTTGACTTAGACTTGACTATAGCTGTCTATGATACTAACCTCATACGACCATGGAGATAAATCATTTAGTGAATATTGTTTCACTTCCAATGCTTCAACTCGGATACAATTATAGTCGTTCAATGGACGTTATGCCACAATTTAACTATAATCAAAGTGGAGTGTCTATATTTAAGGTCCATAGTATTCTCAATTCAAGAAAACTGTGTAACATCAACACTTTGAGATTATCTGTTTGACCTTAGTATATTAACCAATAAAGAATTTCTTGAGTGAGTCATTCCATTATCCAATAACTATTAGTACGTAATCCCTTGGTGTCCCCCAACAGCCATAATTAAGACACTCATAACATTTGCAGAGCATAACATACTCTAGTCTAAGCATATGCATCAATATTCAATCTTAAAACATCTTAACCAAGAATATTTAAATAATACGTCATTTTAATGTGATAAATTTCTCATGATTACAAGACATTGTAATTACAATCACATAACATATCATTTACTTATTTTCTATTTAATATACTTTAAATTAATCGCTCATCTATTTTCATAATAAAAGATAAAATTTAAGATTTAAAATAGAATAAATTTGAAGTTTAAAAGTCAAAGTATGAACAGTTTGACCAGAAATTCACTTTACAGTAAAATATTCAAATTATACTAGTTCGAACTATAAATCACTTAACAATCAACATTTATATTTAAAAATGAAATGTTTGAAATAAAACAAATTTAAATTAATTTAAAAATAAAAGAAAGTCCAATTTAAATAATATACAAAAATCTAGGGTTGTTACACTCTCACCTACTTAAAACTTTTCGTCCCCGAAAAGGAATGAGGAAAGGGAAAGCACAGAGAAAAAAAATAGAGTGAAATAAGATTAAGACAAGATGACAAGGAGATTGAAATTATACCTGATAACTATTTTTATAGGTAAGTTTCAAAAGGTGGAAATGGTCTTCCCAAGATTCTCCCGAATCAAGAACAAAAGCACGAAAAGATCCTTTAGAATCTGATTCACTCTTCCCGCTTGACCGACGGTCTGTGGATGGAAAGCAGTGCTCAGATTCAAAATGAGTACCAAAGATTATTAAAGATTATAGAAAGATTTCTAAACAGAAAGATTATACAAAGATGCCTATACTAGTCTATAGTAAGATGAGGAAAATAAGGACAACTAAAGACAATTTGAAAACAAAATAAGATAATAAGTTAGAAAAACAAAATAAGATAATAGGTTTGAAATTTCCATGGTTTCAACTTAAATTGATAATAATTTTTTTTTACACAAGTTACATGAATCTTAAATATATATAATTTCATTATCTTATAATCTAATCATCTTAAACTAAAAATTTCAAAAATCATGAATTTGAAAAAAAAAATCATTATTATACTCAAAATGTACTTAATAAATTTAATTCCTCTTTATTCCTAATTAAAATTAAATTTGTTCCTCTCAATATATTTTATCACTTATGTTAAATATACTTACACTTATTATAACTATTTAATTTATTCTTAATTCCCTTTACATCATTTATATTGTAAACTATTCAATTAACCTTTTATTCTATTTACCTCTGTTAATCTTTTTTTAACTAAAATTTAAGTGTATAACATTTATTATAACCACTCAAATTTTATTTATAAATCCTTTTATATTGTATATTATCCAATTACATTATTAACTTCTGAAAATTAAGGTAAGTTATATTTGAATGCAATTGTATTATACAAATAAAGCTTTCTAATTCAATCATCTCAAGTTTGAATCATTTACTCAAAAAGTTTGATTTTCTTTTTTATAATTGAAATTATTATTTAAGATAAAATGTAAGAATTCAAATTTCTGATTCCCTTCAAACCATTTAGAGATAAATAAATATATGTATAAAATATGTTAAATCAAAATTAAATCATATATCTATATATTATAAATCAAATCATATTTTAGAAATTCAAATAAATTAGATTTCCCAAAACAACAATGTATCAAGACTACATAATGGTCTCTTCACTTCGAAACTCGAAAATGAAAGTCGATAATGCCGTGGTTCATCACCGAAATTATTTTCCAGCGACAAAAAGAGAAGCACAAATTTCTTTAACTTTTCAAATTCTTTGGAAACAAATTTCTATTCAAAATGCTTTAAATAAGATATCCTTTTAAAACTTGAAAATACAAGGTTTGAAACCATCGGAAATTAAATTCTCATATTCTTGTTTTAAACTCATTTCAGTTCCCAAATCAATTTATAAACTGCTATTTATAAATTCATTTATAGAACAATAAATGATAAATGAAGTATTATTATTTCAAATGATTAATTTAAATCAATTTATTAAGTTCCATAAATTTACTTATATCAAAATTTATTTCATTAACCAAATTTTAAAATAATATTGTGTCAGTTTGTTCTGTCAAGGTGTTTTAGAAATCCTATCGATAACGTTGATCAGACGAATCAATCGGAAACCCAAATCAACATCAACAACTCAAACAACACAATATAAAACAAAACATTAATGTTGATTTACAAGTACAATTCAAAATATTTGGAAGATAGATTGGAAACAAAAGACAAGATGATTGAATAAAAAAATAGGGATGTGGACAAGCTTAAATAAATCACGGGCAACCTTAACCGGGTCAACCGTGACTTAAAGAACAAGATCGATGTGGATTTCTAGGACAAATCAACATTCGATCTCAATAGATAGAGTTTGGAATAACAAAAGGTATTGGCATCTTAACCAAGGATATATATAAATCTATGGTGAATCGATGCTAATTGTAAAGGAGTTTCCCCCTTTACAAATGAATTCTTGAGATTGACGGGACTGCCAATTCACTTTAAAGCTCATTCGAAGTGGAGTTATGGGATACTCCAGAATCGAAAGGAGATGAATAGTGAGGGACATGAATGGATTTTTTTGGAACCGCAGGGAACGTTCCAAAATTCAAATGAAATTTGAATCAAAGAGGAAGAGATTCAAGTTTGGATGAAAGTGATTCTGTAACTAAATTTACCGTACATTCTAAGTTTTGCCTCAAAGCCAAAGCTCTGATACCAACAGTAACAACCAGGTATTTTCAACCATTCGCATCCGCACATGTCAGACTTGAATTGCTCAAAATACCGCGTTGTAAATAAAATTTGGCAAATCTCAAAACATACAGTAAATAATAATCACATATCACAGACACAAAGTATTTAATAATGCAGTGGAAGTAAAAGAAATAGTAGTTCATGAAGCTACTATATAAATATATCAGAGTTGAATAAAATACAACAGAAGAAATAAAGTACAATAGAAGCCTCAAGATGATAACCGAGTACAAGCTGAATAGACAACAGAACTGGAATAGATAAAACTATATAAGCAGATAATCTCCAGCGATTCCAATCTCCAGAAAGTGGAATCCAAATCTGTAAATAACTCAGGCCGACCCGAGCGTAAATAAAAAAACAAACACTCGAGTCAGGACAATATATACTTATATAATGTAAACCAACTCAAGTGAACTGTAATAAGGTACAAGTAACTTAAAGGATGCCTGGGACCGCCCATCCTCTAAGGATCCGTTAAACTATTTACTATATAGTAATATTGCGCTATTATAATAATGTCTACAATAAAATAAACTTACTTTTAAATAGCGTTCCGGGCTACCCATATCACCCTTCACACATAATAGTCCCAGCAGTCCATCCAATATCATGACATCTCCACACCGGGTGACTGTCAGAGGATAGCACACGGGCTACGGGAGAAAAACAAACTCGTAGTAAAGGCTCGGTATGGTAGGTGACACGGCACACGAGGCAATGCCAGGGTAGACATACCAATTACGCACACGAGCTGGTGGTAACGCAGCAGCCACATACGCCCACCTTGGAACACACTCCCAATCAAAATCGGAGGATGGCCATCTAATCAATCACCAGTAAGAGTATAGTATCGAAGGAATGTATCCGATCGGAGGAATGACCTCACTTGGCCCGAGATCGCTTCTGTTTTAGCCACCTTATGCCAACTCACAGGAGTTGGGTCCACGTAATATACCTCAAGAACGTCGGTACCATCCTACTTCATTTTAGAATCTCCACCACGTACAAAGTTGTTAAAGTGGTTTTCGGTATCGACAGAGAGTATGCCAGATATCCGATCTCGGTCTCTTTAACAACCAATCGTTATTATAACCCATGGTTATAATTTTAAAAATATAATATTTTATACGAAATAAAATATCATTTCAAATCCAAATCATTATCAAAATAAAGATTAAATAATTTCCAAACCATTTCAATAAATCAAAATAGCATATCCTTTCAAAACTTCCTTTTCAAATCATTTCAATATATCGAAATATCACATCCTTTCAAAACTTCACTACAAATCATTTTAATATCAAAATATCATTTCAAAGACAGTTTATACTTCGAAAACCCAAAATCATTTTTATTTCAAAACTATATTTATTTCAAAAACAATATAATTTCCATTCCAAACATATATTCGCTTTTCAAAATAATTTATACTTTCAAAGTTATAACTCTTTCGGAACCAAAACATTGAAATCATTACACTTTAAAAATCAGAACATTTTGAAATCATACATTTGCAATCATCCTTTAATTCTATACATTTACAAATTTATTAAATTAAACCCAAATTTCAATTTCAATTTAATTTAATCCAAACCATCATTTTCAATCAAATTCAGTTTACTAACAAACCATTTCAAATCTTATCAAATTCAAATATAGGTTTAATCCATAAAATACAATACTAAATCTTTAGTATATTTCAAGGTTTGAATATCCCACCTTTCATAAATCTAATATCATTTAAATAAACTCAATTTATATATACTTCAAATATTCATTTATCAAATAAATTAAATAAATCAGAAATCAAATGTCCTTTCAAAATATCAAAATGTCAAAATATTATTCAAAACATCATTCATTTTTATTCATTTAAATAACTTTTAAATCCCTTCATTTTATTTAGGAATTAATTACCATTTCAAACTTACGTTTCAAAAGATTTTATATCAAAAATTAAATCTATCCATTTAAATCATTTAAAGTCAATTCCTTATATTTATTAATTAAATATTAAATTTCCAAATCTTAAATCCTTAAACTTTTATTCATTATCTTTAGAAATTTAACATTTAATTTCCAAAATTTTATCATTTTCCAAAGATTTTTTTTTTCATACAAGTTATTAAAACAACAAAAATATAGTTTCCGTAGCACTAAAAAAATGCTACGTAAAGTTATAGTTTAAAACAGTTCATTTGACAAAAGACAGCGTTTAAGTGCTGTAATGGATTTCCTTTAAATTTCAAATAAACTTAAATGTTAAGTTTAACCACTATAACATTTATAAAGTGCTATAATAGCCTTTATTTCAATTTAACTTTTTAGTTCATTTAAAACAACTAAAGCATTTACAAAATGCTGTAATACACTTACATTACATTTCAAAAATGCTGTTAAATCAAATTCAAGGCTTCAATACAATTTTCACCAACAGTTAATTTTGATTTAAACCATTTAACTTATAAAATCATAAAATTTCACATTTTAAAATCATCATTTCAATACTCTTATTTTTATGATTTTTATAAAGTTAAATTTCATCCAAAAATCAAATTTTAACATAATTTCTTATTTAAATTAAAGTATTAAATCCCATTTCTTTAATTAATTTTATTACTTAACCATTAAGTTTAAAATTACCAAATTATAACTTATTTCTATTTACTTTACTTAATAAAAATGTCATTTTTAACAAACGTTCAAAATTTCCCATAATAAGTTATATTTCAAAATTTTGACTTAAAACATTCATTTATTCACATTTTCATTTATTCAAAAATCACTTTTATTTTTATAAAAAATCACTTTATTCATTTTAATTCAAAATATTATACTTTTACTTTTAAAAATAATTTTAAAACATTTCAGAAAATAATTTATAACCCACGGGTTCAAGGGAGTTTTTTGGCGTTGGGTGATTTCCAGTTTTGACCAAAACAGTACTTTTTCAATCTGAGTTTCGTGACGAAGATTTGGTGATCGGGACCAGATGTAGAGGCGATCGTCGATATGTTAGAGGTGTCGTAGATGGCCAAAGCTCTGGCGATTGATAGTGCATGTGCACAGGTGGTTGGGTGGCATCAGTGATGTTGTGTTTTGGCAAGAGGTAGCATACTTGGGTGTGACTCGGGGGAAAGAAAGGATAGATTGGGTTCATCTTCGCGTCATACGCGAGTATTAATCATGTTTCCAGGATTTAAAGTTTTTAACAAGTTTAAACAAAAAAATAAATGGAAGGAGGAGTACTCGGGGTAGGTCTCAGGTAGACGTCGGGTCAAACCCGATGTAAGCTTAACAAGTTTTTAAATTTAAATAAAAGTAAGTTTTAAATTTAAAATTAAATCTAGTTTTAAACTTTTTCTTAAACCTATTCTTTATAAAATAAATGTTTTTAAGTAATTGATTTAAAGAAGTTATATAATTTGTTAACTTTAATTTGTTAAGTTAAATGTTTGTTTTATTTTAAAACTTAAATCATGTGATTTAATTAAGTAAGTTGGTTATAAAGATAAAATGTTTTTAAATATGTTAATGATAGTTAAGTCATTAGTAAAGATAATGGTTTAACATAAAAGTTAATTAAGCTTTTGATAATTAAAGATTAATTAAAATAATTAAGTAATAAATAAAGAGTAATTAATTAATCTAATTAATTAATGATTAAGGATTAATTAATTAATAATTAAAGGTTATAGTTAATTAATTAGAAATTAATTAATTGATAAGTAAGAATTTATTAACTAAGTAATTAAGATTAATTTATTTATAATTGGAGACTAATTTATTAAGTAATTAACGATTAATTAAAGTATAATTAAGCATTAATTAATTAAGCAACTAAAAATTGATTAACTGTTAATTAAGGATTAGTTACTTTGTAATTAAGGGTTATTAGTTAATAATGAAGGTTTATTAATTAATGATTAAATGTTAATTAATCTGTAATTAAAGATTAATTAATTGGTTTATAAGGTAATTAAAGAATGACTAATTTCAAATGGTTGTAATTAATTAATGGATGATTAAGTAAGATTAAGTAATTAATTCTTAAGTAATTAATTTAATTTGAATTAATTAAATTAATTATAGTATAGATTAATAATTCTTGCTTATGGATGAATGATTGTATAGAATATCTGGATTGATTGATATCTAAAGTTTGATAATCTATGATATTCGGTGATGTGATATTGGATATATCTATGATAAATGTGTGATATTTATCTGTGATAAATGCTGTGTGAATTCAAAGTATAGAATTGTTTAAACCTTAAACAACTTGACCTTTAAAACGGGTTTGGATTTCGATGAAACGGGGATCGGATATCATATTTAATTATCCAAAAACCACATCAATCCAAGTTAAACGATAAGCCATGAAATCTCAAGTGAAGATCGAGATGAAGTTTAAGAGTGCAAGGGTTATTGTCGTTAACTTTGAGGGTGATTCCAAAATGAGTGTAACGAGGTAACGCCTTCGGTTTCATTTGAACCCGAAACGAACTTGTCTGGATGAATGCTATCAGACCATCATCAGTGGAGGAGGATGAGCATTCCAAGATAAGTGTTCTCTAGAGGTAATCGTAGCCTTAAGCCTCATCAACCGGGAATGGGTAAAACAGGGAAGGTGCACGCAAGGCTAAGTGGGTAGTGCCTAAGTAGGATAAGATTTTCCCCTGTTTGAAGGTCCTTTTTATTCAACTGTGTGGGCAGTTGTAGGCCACAACCGCGGGGTTATCTTATTTGGACTGTCCAGTAAGGGGTAGCTTCGGCTCTGTGTTGCAGGGGATCAGGGTGGATCCTCGGTACGGTGATTTAGGCCACGTACTGTGACGTGGGTACCCCAGTAGCCCGACCATTGATGGAAATCCATTATTCCTACGTGCCCTTTACAGTTTTGATGGTATAACCCACTTTGTGGCTAGTATGCTGGAATTTAATGAATGTAACAATTTCGGCTATGTGAATATTTATTTTAAAACCCTAGACACTATTATAATATAACTGGATTTCCTATTAAATGTTTTGGTTATCGTAAGCGAAAAACTTGTCCGTGTTTTTTTGCGGAGATTCTTACGAGATACCTTTTATTTTCAAAAGTTTTCAAGTTAAACAACTTAACCGTTTACTCACACCAGACCCATGTCCGACCTAGAGTTTATTCTTTTTTTCCTTAAACTCTAGGGTAGCCAAGTGATCAGGTTTGGATTGGCGAATTTTGGAGAAGCTTGGAGCAGGAGTCCAAACGTATCTATCTATCTTTCCACTATGTTGTGTCTTTTGTCTGTTGTATTTTGGATATAATGGATATACAGGTCTTTAGGACTGCCTAATGTAATGAAGTTGTATAACTGTGTAACTCTGATATGTGCATGACTATGTAATAGATAAGTGAAATATTATATTTTGTTCCGTTTCCGCTGTGAGATTTTGATATTGTTGTTTCTTTCTTTCTATCTATTCTTTTCTACCTATTTCTTTCTTATTGATGATGCGTCTTTCTGTGAAATGAAAGGCGGGTTGTCATAGTTGGTATCAAAGTATAGGTTGAGATAATACCTAGGCTCTAGAGTAGTATCTATCTTGAGAGCGCGTATTCGTAATTTTTATATAACTATATACCTATCTAAATTTTTTGGGTAACCTGTCCAGGTTGCCAACATGAGTTCAAGAGGAAGGAGAGGAAGAGTTGTAGGGAGCACGTCGACCAATAATGGAAGAGGTCAGACTACTAGCGAGGCTGTGAATCCAACACCGCCTCGAGTAAGTTTTGCTGCTTTGTGTAAGGATTTCACCAATCTAGGAGGGAGACCATTTAAAGGATCAGAGACCATTATAGAAATTCAGGCTTGGTTACGCTCATGCGAACATATCTTTAAGAGTTTGGATCTATTTGACAAACAGAAGAGAGTGATGGTATCGTGGCAACTGCAAGAAGGTGCTGCAGCTTGGTGGGATGTAGTTACAGCAAATATCTCAGAGGACGATATTTCTTAGATTAGATTTAAGGAATTTTGTAAGGAACAGTTCATGCCGACAGCTAGAAGGACTCATATGTCTAGAGATTTTCTGGATCTGAAGCAAGAGAGTATGTAAGTTTCAGAATATGAGAACAAGTTCAATGAGTCATCTCGCTACGGACGTAGTTTGATCGACACACACCTCAAAAAGAATGAGATGTTCATGCAAGGAAAGAGGCCTGAGTTCCATGAGAAGATGACGGCTCATCTGAAGGGATCTTTTGTGGAGTTAATCGATATGGCATTAAGGTATGAGGAGCTTATGAACAAGAAGTAGTTGGCATCTACAGCAGCACCAAGTGGAACTTCTTCCAATCCAAATAAAAGGAAATTCAACCTAAATTGGAAGAAGCAAGGCAAAAGGAAGTAGGGAAGAAACAATGGACCTCGTAAGTGCTATGTGTGTCAGCAAAAGGGACATTTGGCTAAGTAGTGTCCCATGGGTAGATCTCAGCAGCAGCAGCAACGTCAGAGTGGACCGGGTTCAGCATTGGTTCAGAAGTCCCTGTGTTTCAACTGTCATCAGCCGGGTCACATGGTGAAGGCTTGTCCACTTCTTCAGAAAGCCCAGCAGAACAAGGTGTTTGCTCCTGAAGGTGGTCAATCATCTTCTTCTAAAGGCAAAGGAGTTTTGGAAGATACTTTGCTTTTAGATGGCAATTTTATTAGAGTTCTGTTTGATCCTGGTGCATCTCTTAGTTTTGTTTCTTTGAATTCGGTAGAGAAGTTTCATCTTTCCCCTAGTTTGGTAGACCGTATTATTTTTGTATCAAATCCTGTGGGCGGAGTAACTAAGTTAGATAAGATCTTTAGAGACCTAAGGATTTCTTATCTTTCTCATAGTTTTTCTTACAACCCATTTGTATTGGATTTCGAAGGGTTTGATCTTATTCTAGGTATGGATTGATTGGATAATTATAAGGCAGTTTTGATTTGCGAAGAGAGAACTGTGACTTTGGAGACTAAGTTGGTAAGGATCGCAAAAGTGACTTGCGATAATTATGGAGTTCATTTGAGCAATCTTTTTCATGGAATCGAGACATCTCCAGAAGGCGTAGAATCCATCGAGGTGGTAAGATATTTTTCAGATGTCTTCGAGGAAGTTAAAGGTTTGCCCCTCACCGGGAGATAGAGTATCAGATCGATTTGGTTCCAGGTGCAGTAACTGTTGTTCAGCCCAGTAAAAGGATGGCGCCGAAGGAGAGAGAAGAGCTGGTGAAGTAGACCCAAGATTTCTTAGAGAAAGATTTGATCCGGCCGAGTTTTTCCAGTTAGGGTATCGTTGTCTTTGTGACCAAGTCGGACGGATCTTTGAGATTCTGTGTGGATTACCGGGAGTTGAATAAGGTTACTATTAGGAATAAGTATCCTTGGCCCCGTATAAATGGACTTTTTGATCAACTCCATGGAGTTTCTGTTATCTCCCATTTAGATTTAGCTTCGGATTTCCACTAGTTAAGGGTGGCTGAGGACAGTATCCCCTTGACTGCTTTAGGGGACCCAATTGTTTTTATGAGTGTTTGGCTATTCCTTTTGGGCTGACCAACGCTTCTGCTTATTTTTTGGATTAGATGAACCTATTTTTTTGGGATGTGTTGAATAAGTTCGTTTTCGTATTCATCGATGATATTCTTGTCTACTCCAAGTCAAAAGAGGAGCACAAGCAGCATTTAGGAATAGTGTTGGATACTTTGAGGAGGCATGTTTTGAAGGCTAAGTTTTTGAAATGCCATTTTTGGAAATCAGAAGTCAGATTTTTGGGGCATATTATTTCTAGTGAGGGTATTTCTATAGATCTAGCCAAGGTAGCTACTATTCAGGAATGGAAGCAGCCGCAGACTTCGATGGAAGTCCGCAGTTTTCTGGGATTGGCAGGGTACTATAGGAAGTCAATCAGAGACTATTCTAAGATTTCTTCGCACTTAGCCAAGTTGACTCAGAAAGGAGACAAGTTTAAGTGGACCACCAAGTGTGAAGAAGCTTACTTAGATTTGAAGGCATGGCTGACCAGTGCACCTGTTCTAGCTATCCATGATGGTAAGAGCAAGTTCGAGGTCTACATGGATACTCATGGAGTTGGGCTGGGTGCAGTGCTGATGCAGAATGGGAAGGTGATTTCGTATGGGAGCAGGTAGTTAAAGCCACATGAAAAGAATTACGCTACGTACGATATGGAATTGTTGGCTATCGTCTTTGCTTTGAAGATCTGGAGGCACTATCTGTTGGGAGAGAAGTTCGAGCTTTTCACGGATCACAAACCTTTGAAGTACCTTTTCTCCCAAAAAGATCTGAAGTTGAGGCAGCAGAGGTGGGTAGAATTTTTGGCATCGTATGATTTGGACATCCTTTATACTCCGGGGAAGGTGACTGTAGTGGCGGATGCTCTGAGTAGGAACGCAGGTCTGTCTTTATTGGAAGTTGTTCCGTCTCTTCTAGAAAGGATTGCGAGTAAGCAAGGATCAGATAGAAGATTGAGAGGAATCATCAGGAGAGTTAAGAATGGTCAGTGTTCCAGTTTGAGATTGGTGACCAAGGAACATTGAGGATTAACGGGAGGATTTGTATCCGAATTTCAAGGATTTGAAGCAAGAAGTTTTATTAGAGAGTCATCGCTTTAGGCTGAATATCCACCCAGGAATTTCAAAGACGTATAAGGATATGAAGAGAGTCTTCTAGTGGAAGGGCATGAAGAAGGATATTGCTGATTTCATCAATGGATGTGCGATCTGCCAGCAGGTGAAAGGTGACCAGTGGAAGATTGCATGTATGTTGCCGCCTCTGGAAGTTCCTAATTGGAAATGGGAAATGATTTCTATGGATTTCATCGACGGTTTGCCAAGGACCAGAAAGGGAACGAAGGAATATGGTTAATTGTAGACCGGCTGACCAAGAGCGCCCAGTTTATTCCAGTTAAGACAACCCGTACTGTAGCATCTTTGGCAGAGATTTTCCTAAAAGAGATTGTTAGACTGCATGGTGTTCCAGTCAGCATTGTTAGTGACCGTGATCAGTTCCTCATCAGCAAATTTTGGGAAGCTTTGCAATCAGCTTTGGCTACGAGTTTGAGTTTGAGTATAGCCTATCGCCCCCAGACCGACGGACAAACAGAAAGGATGAACCAAATTCTACGGGAGATGTTGAGGGCTTGTGTTCTGGATTTTGGTGGATCATGGGAGGACCATCTACATTTAGCGGAATTCTAATACAATAATAGTTACCAGGCAAGTATCAAGATGACACCCTATGAAGCTTTGTATGGAAGACCTTGTAGATCCCTATCCTGTTGGGTAGAATCAGGAGATCGTCTTGTTCTTGGTGTGGATTTGATCCGAGAGGCATCTACAAAGGTGGAGCTTATGAAGAAGAGAATGAAAGCAGCGTAGGATCGCCAAAAGAGTTATGCGGAAAAGAGACGAAGACAATTGGAATTTGAGATCGGAGATTTGGTCTTTGTCAAAGTTTTCCTGATTAAAGGAGCGATAAGGTTTGGTAAGACGGGAAAGCTTACCCTAAGGTATATTGGTCCGTTTCGAGTGTTCGAGAGGATTGGTGTTGTGGCCTATAAGATTGAATTGCCAGTCTGGATGGTTGGAATTCACAATGTTTTTCATGTATCGCAACTGAGGAAATACGTGCACGACCCATCTCTTGTTGTGGAGCCAGCAGTGCAAGAAGATATAGAGATCGAACCGGAATTATCTGTTGTTAGGCATCATGTCCAGATCATTGATCAAGACGAAAGGCAACTCTGAAACAAGGTGGTGAAGCTAGTCAAGGTGCAGTGGAGCGAGGATCCCAGAGATTGTACCTGGAAAACTCTGGATAGTTTTAGGAAAGGTTATCCGGATCTGTGTTCGGATAGCTAGTAATATTTTTTCGGATGAATTATGTGTTTGGTTGTTAGTGTATAGTTGATATATATGCATGGATTGTTTGGAATAAAAGTTTTGGATTATCTTTTGTTTTAAATTTCGGGGATGAAATTCTTTTAAAGGGGGAGGAATGTGATATCCCGGAATTTCAAGCAATTAAAATGTGATAATATCCTTTATTAATTATTTGAAATTGGAAAAATTGTTATTTTCAAACAACAATAATAGTGTGCTATTTTTATATCTATATAAAAAGATTTTAAATAGAATTATTATCAATAAATTGAATTTGTGTTTGTTTAAATATATATATATATATATATATATATATATATATATATATAAACACACCCACACACACATATACATATGAGTTGATTTTAAATTAGATTTTTTAATTGAATTTGAATTTGTATTTGAATTTGAAATTTTAAAAGATAGACCTTTGAAAATATTTTGAATTTAAAAATATTTGTGTATGATTTTATTAGTATATAATTTGTTTTATAATATTTTCTTTAAGGGATTTTATTTAAAAAATGGCATTTATAAAATAGTAAAATAAATAAATAAAATTTATAAACCATTTAAAATTAATATACTCACGCATAATTACAAGTGTTAGTTCATAAATCATCTTAACAACAAGTGTAATGTGATAAATTTATGTAAACGACAAATGTTAAGAAATTTAACAAGTGTTGCTATTTTATTTTTATTTTCTTTAAATTTTAAAAACCATAATTTAAGTCTATATATTCATATATCTCATCTCTTCCATTTCTCCTTTTTCCTATCTTCATTCAAAAACCCGTAACTCAATTTTCAAACCTGAGAGATCAAAACCCCAAAGCCTGTTAATATTCAAACCTGAAAAATCAAAAGCCTGTAATCAAATTTCTAAAACCAGTAATCTTTTCAAAAGCAATCACCTATCTACAAACCTGTAGCAAATCAAGCTTCCAACTAAATCAAAGTCTTAATCATCTCAACAACAAAATATTTCTAGTAACAAGCTTCCAGTAACAAGCTTTCTGAGATCAAAAGCAATTCAAGATTTCAAAAGTACAAAACTGTTTCAAAAGCTCTCTTTACATCAACAGTTGAGTAAACATTTTATTTAAAAAGCTTAAGTAAATAAAAATCTGTTGTTTGTGAATTTCTGAGATGAATGATGCTTTGCATGTGTATATATAAGTATAATCTCTGTGTGTATATATATATATATATATATATGTATATGTATATATATATATATATATGTATGTATGTATGTATGTTTTGAAGTGTGCTTGTTTGTATACCTAGGTATATCTCTGTTTCATAGCTTCAGAGTTAAAAATTAAATCAAAATTTAAAAATCTCTTTATCTAATCTCTATTAGGTTTTGGGTTTCAAACAAAATATGTTTGTTTGAACATAAATTAAGATGTAAAAATATATTTAAGCAAAACAAGTTTATATAACTCTGTAAATCAAGAAAAGACAGTAGAAATTTAAACCTGTTAAAATTCAAGCATCAAAATTCCTTGTTTCACTAATATAATCTTGATCGTCATCAAGATTCATGAATTTTAAGAGTAAAATAATAATTTTTAGATTAGGATCAAGTGAGCATTTGGGATTTGACCAGGAAATGGGTTTTGGGGTTTTTCTGGCGATCGGGAAACCTGGGAAGGTCGGGGTCTTTACTGGAGGAGGTCAGGGTGAAGGAGAGGTCCGCAAAAATGGTGGGTGATTTTCTTAGTCACCGTGGTGGCAAAAAATGGTTGGAATAGGGTTTAAAACCCAAAATGGGTTGAGATCAGGAAATGTGCTGTTGCGGCGTCTCTAGTGAATCGGAGTTCATCGGACTTGGAGCGATGGAAGCATAATTGGCTGGTGGAGCTTAGGACGGGGTTTCGGCATCCCTGGTGGTCGGTGTCGTGGGTCCAAGGGAGTTTTCTGGCGTTGGGTGGTTTCCAGTTTTGACCAGAATAACTCTTTTTCGATCTGAGTTTCGTGACGAAGATTTAGTGGTCGGGATCAAATGTAGTGGCGATCGTCTTTATGTTAGAGGTGTCGTAGATGGCCGGAGCTCTGGTGATTGACGGTGCATGTGCACAGGTGGTTAGGTGGTGTTAGTGATGTTGTGTTATGGGAAGAGATAGCATACTCGGGTGTGACCCGGGGGAAAGAGAGGATAGCTCAGGTTCGTCTTCGTGTCATACGCGAGTATTAACTATATTTCCAGGATTTAAAGTTTTTAACAAGTTTTTTTTTTTAAAAAAAGTGAAGGAGGAGTACTCGGGGTAGGTCTTGGGTAGAAGTCGGGTCGAACCCGAAGTAAGATTAAAAAGATTTTAAATTTAAATAAAAGTAAGTTTTAAATTTAAAATGAAATCTAGTTTTAAACTTTTTCTTAAATCTATTCTTTATAAATTAAATGTTTTTAAGTAATTGGTTTATGGAAGTTATATAATTTGTTAACTTTAATTTGTTAAATGTTTATTTTATTTTAAAACTTAAATCGTATGATTTAATTAAGCAAGTTAATTATAAAGATAAAATGTTTTTAAATATGTTAATGATAGTTAAGTCATTAATAAAGATAATGGTTTAACTTAAAAGTTAATTATGGTTTTGATAATTAAAGATTAATTAAATTAATTAATTAATAAAGTTTAATTAATTAATTAATTTAATTAATTAATGATTTAGGATTAATTAATTAATAATTAGAGGTTATAGTTAATTAATTAGAAATTCATTAATTGATAATTAAGAATTTATTAATTAAGTAATTAAGATTAATTTATTTATAATTAGAGATTAATTAGTTAAGTAATTAAGGATTAATTAAGGTACAATTAAACATTAATTAATTAAGTAATTAGGAATTGATTAACTGGTAATTAAGGATTAATTATTTTGTAATTAAGGGTTATCAATTAATAACTAAGGTTTATTAATTAATAATTAAAGGTTAATTAATCTGTAATTAAAGATTAATTAATTTGTTTATAAGGTAATTAAAGAATGATTAATTTCAAATGGTTGTAATTAATTAATGGATGACTAAGTAAGATTAAGTAATTAATTCTTAAGTAATTATTTTAATTTGAATTAATTAAATTAATTAAATTAATTATAGTATGGATTAATAATTCTTTCTTAAGGATGAATGATTGTATGGAATATCTGGATTGATTGATATCTATAGTTTGATAATCTGTGATATTCTGCGATGTGATATTGGATATATCCTTGATAAATGTGTGATATTTATCTACAATAAATGCTGTGTGAACTCAAAGTATTGAATTGAATTATTTAAACGTTAAACAACTTGACCTTTAAAACAGCGTTTGGATTTCGATGAGACCGGGATCAGATATCAGATTTGATTATCCAAAAACTATATCGATACAAGTTAAACGATAGCTCGTGAAATCTCAAGTGAAGATTGAGATGAAGTTTCAGAGTGTAAGTGTTATTGTCGTTAAATCTGAGGGTGATTCCAAAATGAGTGTAACGAGATAATGCCTTCGGTTTTGTTCGAACCCGGAACGAACTTGTATGGATGAATACTATCAAACCATCGTCAATGGAGGACGATGAGCATTCCAAGACAAGTGTTCTCTAAAGGTAATTGTAGTCTCAATCCTCATCAACCGGGATTTGCTAAAACAGGAAGGTGCGCGCAAGGCTAAGTGGGTAGCACCTAAGTAGGATAAGATTTTCCCCTGTCTAGAGGTCCCTTTTAGCTGTGTGGGAGATTGTAGGCCACAACCACGGGGTTGTCTTATTCGGACTATCTAGTAAGGGGCTGCTCCGGCTTTGTGTTGTAGGGGATCATGGTGGATCCTCAGTACGGTGATCTAGGCCACGTACTGTGACGGGAAACATCCCAGTTGCCCTGCCATTGATGGAAATCCATTATCCCTACGTGCCCTTTACGGTTTTGATTGTATAACACACTTTGTGGCTAGTATGTTGAAATTTTGTGAATGTAACAATTTCGGCTATGTGAATATTTATTTGAAAACCTAGACACTATTATAATATAACTGGATTTCCTATCAAATGTTTTGGTTATCATAGGGGAAAAACTTGTCCATGTTTATTTGCGGAGAGTCTTACGAGATACCTTTTATTTTCAAAGGTTTTTCAAGTTAAACAACTTAACCGTTTACTCACACCAGACCCATGTCTGACCCAGAGTTTATTCTCTTTTTCTTAAACTCTTGGGTACTCAAATTTTTATGAGTAGCCAAGTGATCAGGTTTGGATTGACAAATTTTGGAGAAGCTTGGGCAGGAGTCCAGACATATTTATCTATCTTTCCGCTGTATTGTGTATTTTGTTTGTTGTATTTGGGATGTAATGGATAAACAGGTCTTTGCAACTGCCTAATGTAATGAAGTTGTATAACTGTGTAACTCTGATATGTGCAAGACTATGTAATAGATATGTGAAATGTTATATTTTGTTCCATTTCTGCTGTGAGATTCTGATATTGTTGTTTCTTTCCTTCTATCTATTCTTTTTCAACCTATTTCTTTATTATCAATGATGTGTCTTTCTGTGGAATGAAAGGCAGGTCGTCATAGTATGACCTGAGCGAAAAGCAAAAACATAAAACACTCGAGTCAGGATTAACATTCTTATATCAGTAAATCCAACTCAAGTGAAATATCAACTTAAATACAAGTAACTCAAAGGATGTTTGGGATACTCATCCTCTAAGGATCCATGGAACTATCTACTGTATATTACGATATGCTATTATAATATGTCTATAGTAAAGTAAACTATTAAAATAGCATTAAGGCGTTAACCATATCCCCGTTAACACATTTTATATATTCTCATAGTCTATATAGTACCGCAATCTATCTTGTACTGGGCGTCGTCAGAGGGCACTCCATAGGTATGATACAAAACAAATTCATAGTGGTCTCAATATGGTAGGTGACACGGCATAACTAGGCAATGCCAGGTTAGAAATACCAATTACACTTTTTGGCTGGTGGTAATGCATAGCAGCTACTACCGAACACCTTGAAACACACTCCTAAACCAAAATTAGGGGTGGCCACCAAATAAATCACAAATTCAGAATATAATATCGAAGGAAAGTGCTCGATCGGAGGAATGACCTCACTTGGCTGGTCAATTACTCCTGTTTTAGCCAACTTAAGCTAACTCGTGGGAGTGAGGCCCATGTATATACCTCATATAGGATCGTCGCCACCATCCTACTTCATTCTGGAATCTCCACCGCTTACACGGTTATCAAAGTGGTTTTCGTATTGGTAGAGTGTATGATTATAACCGATCTCGGTCTCTTTACCAACCAAACGTTATTATAACACCATGGTCATTTTAAAGTATCATACTTCAAAACCAAAATATCATATCCATTTCAAACCATATCAATACGATATCATTTCTCACTTAAAATAATATTCATTACCAAAATCACAACACTTTCCAAATTTATAACTCTTTCGAAATTATAACACTTTGAAATTATAACACTTTGAAATTATAACTTTTGAAATCATAATACTTCGGAATCCATAACACTTTGCTCTTGAAAAGTTTATATATTAATAATAGTATATAAATTAAATTATTTAGAAATAAAATAGTTAATGTAATAAAATAATTTGTATATAAAATAGTTAAATTAAATAGTTTATATTAACTTAACTAGTATATTAAAAATAGTTTTATATTAAAATAGTTTTATTAAAAATAGTTTATATTAAAATAATTTTATATTAAAATAATTTTATATTAAAATAATTTTATATTAAAATAATTCATAAAGTAAAATATATATATATATATATATATATATATATATATATATATATTAAAATACTTAAGAAGGTAAAATAGTTTCCTCTAGTTTACAAATCGATTCAAATCAACTCAAATTCCAAAATACCATTTAAATCAAATCTTAGTTCTTTCATTCCAATTCAATTCAAATCTCAACAAATCATTTTATATCGGTTTCAAATATAGATTTGAAGTATAAAATACCATTTCGAATCCAATTACAAAGTTTAAATGTTCAAACAATTTCAAAACTTAATTTGATAAATTCACTTATATCTCAAATTCAACTTTATTATTATTTAGTTTTGAAATATTCACTTAATAAAACCCAATATCATTTAAGTAAACCTTAAATTACAATTTAAATAAACTAAACATTCCTTTCAATTTAATTAAACTTGAAATATTCATTTAATCACTTTAAATCAAAATCAAGTTATAAAATCATATCTTTAAAATCTCAAATTTAATAAATTTCAAATCGATTTTATTTAAATATAATTCTTAAAAGAATACTATTTCAAGTCAACTTAAATTTATTTTCAAAACCTTAGCTTATAAAAATTATTATAAAAACTATTTTCAAAATATAATTTTAAATAAATACTTAAACATGTTATATATTAAAATTCAAACTTTATTAAATTAAATCTTATTATTAAACTTAATTTATATATATTTTAAAATAGTGAAAATATAAGTAAAATCTTAAAATTTATAATTTCAAAACTAACTTATAAATTTTAAATTTGCTAAAACATATAATTTTAAAAATCTAAGATTTAAACCTTTATAAAATAATATTCGTATATATAATATTTAAAATCAATATTTATGTAAAACCATATATATTTCCTTCTTAGAACTCTTGGAAACCATTTCGATATATAGACACACACACACACATATAGAGACCAACAGTGTCTGTATATAATTTTCCATCCTATGGTCAAGTGATATGGATATTTATCATTTCAATCCGCATTTTAAATATCTACAAGTATATATCTTTTCAATCTGCAATCTCAAATTCAATGTCAATGAAAATCACTTGGGTTTATCATTTCAACCCATAACGATTTTCTCATATTCTACAAGATCGTTCAGGTATCTATCATTTCAACCCATAGGAAATTCTAAACTAACAAGGAACTTGCAGAGTGAGAACAATGATGATAATAATATAACGTATTAATAACAGACATATATCATCAATATAAATAATAGATAATGGTGTGAGATGTCACAAAGTGAACAAATACAGATAATAGCATGTATAGCAATGTAAATAACTAACAGCAGCATATTTCAATTGCCGTTGCAATTGAAATCAGATCTAATAAATATAATAACATTAATCGTGAGTGATTGCTCACGTTCCGAGGCTAGAGAGGATAGACAATGGGATGAATTATGAATCCAAGCACGTATTTCGAAGCAAAGCAAAATTGGCACGAATTCGACAATCCAAGCTGATAACAAAGGATCGATGAAATAATTAGAATCAGCTTGATAGAAACAGAAATTATATATATATATTATATTAAAATCAATAATTTAAAACTAATATGAACTTATTATAAAACCGCCAAAATTTCTCATATAAATTATATATAGATATATTTATTTATAAAAAAACTCTATACAGGTATTAAATTTGAAGCATTCTAAATCAAAACCATTGTATATGCATTCATATTTAAATTAATATAAAGATTAGTATATATATACTATAAAAATTATAAACTATGTGAATACTAATGACATCCATTTTTAAGGATAATGTATTATATGTATACTAATATAAATTCATGCAAATGGATAATATAAAAAATACTAATATGCATATAATATGTGCAGACTCACTATAGTTAAATAAATGTGTATTATATATATCCAAACTATAAACAAAATGCAGTTCAACACATATATTCACAACATATGTAAACCAACATATTATTGTATATAATACCAGTACATATATAAACAACACATGTAAAATATACAATATATACATGTATAACTTACATAGTCGAACAACTTATATAACCTGAAATCAAACACATACATTTTCTTATGAAAATTCACAAATAAATCTTTAGACCCAAAATATATTAACGTTATTATAAACATATATATATATACATACCTAATTCAAAACAAATACTTTAGAATACATACTGAGATTGAAATTATATAAACACTCTAGATATATTTCATGCACATATAATAAAAGCTATGTACCATTTTTCTCAATGATAAAACCCATACGTCTTTATATATACATATATATATATATATATCAAACCTCAAATATAATATATATACGCATGGGATATATATACATAATATATATAAATCAAGCATAGATAAAATACAAAGCAACTGCTAGCCGCTGTACAGAACCCAAATTTATAAATGTTTAAATTTTGGACGGATCAAAACTGGTTGCTGAGAACAAAATGTGGCAGATGGAAAAGGTGTGGTCAATGCTGTTCAATGAAAATGAACGCTCGACTGTCAATTTGAGGCATGAGCGGCTAAGGGGAGAAGGTTGTTGCTGTTCGGGTAGACAAGGTAGCATGGCTGAAAGTCGTTAGGTCCTCGGCAGGGTGTTCTGTGGCGGTTCGTGGAGGGTTTTGGATGGGTGGCCGATAGTTCCTTCGGAGGAAGGGAACAAGTGATGGAAGGGAAGGAAGTTTGGTTTTGGCTATGAAAAGGTGAAATGAATGAATAGGCTTCAGTTGCTATAAGCATAATATATATATACATACATATATATATGTATATATATATATATATATATTATCAATGTAAAGTGACAGGAAGAGCATAGAATGACAAAGGAAAGTAGGAACGAATAATATTAATTGAAATCGGAAAAAGAAAAAGTCAATAGTCACATTCATGGATCATTAATAGCTATTGGCTATTAACTTTCAAAGAGGAAAAAATGAAAAGACACAGAACCAAAATGCCCAAATATGGAACCGGTACAGAAACCATTTCATAGATTTCACCGTCCACCAGACGTCGTAACACACGACTGAATATACTGTAGAGATCAGCACAATGAAATGATCAAAAATGTATATAGATATCAATGGTGCGATCATCCTATCAAAAATCAATAATGGGTACAAAAAATGCTGCTAATTTGCCGAAAATACGATAAATGGAGCAATAACAATCCAAATTTGATGAAACGAAATATGACATCTCACTCAGAAGATGGTTTACAAATTTATTATAAAAAAATATTCAGGTTTGGAAAAATATTTTATTATCATCTAATGTTAACTGATTTAAATTTAAAGAAAATTGCATAACAAAATAAACTTTCATATTATCAGATGAAAGTTAACTGTTTGCTAAGTTTAAATAGATGTATCTAAATATCAAATTTTTAATTCAAAAATAAAATATTTAAAAATTTCAAAAAAAATTCCAATTAATTACATTATAAAAGCTTTTAAAATTTACGGGTTGTTACAAACTATCTGTCTTACCGTTCGATTTGGACTGGACATATGTGGTTTATTTTCAGTTCAAATAGTTCGGAAAAGTTGGTCTGTACAGCATGGTATCAGAGCAGAAGGTTAATCGAGAGCCTTGGCTTTGGTGGGGTTTACTCATTAGAGATAGGGTCAGTAACACCTTAGAATTAGCTAAGTGCATTATATATAAGAGTGTGTATTTGTTAGTGATATAAAAAAATTTGAATTGTGTTGTTTGACCTTTTGAGTGGCTTAAGAATTCTGGTCGATGTGTTTGACAACCGTTATCGATAGGGATTTCCTAAACCCTCGAACAAGACCAATTGACACAACATTGTTTTAAAATGGTAAATGAAATAATTTTACCTGAAAATATATTTTATATATAAAAGGAAAGTTTTCCATAGTTATTCTTGGTTGTGTTTGGTTTTTAAGAGTGATAGTATTTCATCATTATCATTTAGGATTTGATCCGTCATGCTCGTCCATTTATAAGCATTGACTATTATCCATAAATCTATCTTGAATCTTTCTTTTAAAAAAAATCTAGATTAGATTAATAGGAATTTTGGAAACATTAAAACAAATACCTTGTGAATTAAGTTTCACAATTTGAATATAAAGCATTTGTTGATAATGTGGGCTAAAATCTGATTTTTAAGGGTTGTTTATTTACAAGAAAATTTGGAATATTTTGGAACAAATATTCTGGAAATGACCGAATATTAAAGTTGGATGTATTAAATTGTGTTTAATAAAAGAAGTTTATTAAAAGAAAAACTTAAATATTTCTGGAATAAAAACTTGAAAAATGATTTATATAAGAAAGCTAGAATATTTTCGCAATAATTATTTGAGAATGATTTCCTTTAAAAAGGGGATATCTTATAAATTTGATTTATTAAAATATGCCTCATAAATAAAAGGAATTTGAGAATTTAAATCCCGATGGTTTTGGCAAAGTGTTTCTGAAGTTTAAAGTGTTAATAAATAGTATTTAAAAATATTTTTGAGTTTCTAAATAGGCAATCGCCACCATTAATACCTTGCTAAATAATTGTTTAGGAAAAACAAGTTTTGATTTGATTTCAAAAGAATGATTTGATTTACCATGGAATAAATATGTATACAATCATTTTAAATGCTTCTGGAGAAAGGAAATAATAATTTTATTTGAGATAGTTTTGGGTCTTAAAGGGGTTTTTGGTGTACTAATATTTTGGAACGAATTGCTTAGAAGTATATTTAAGGATCAATATCTCTAAAAGAAATTTGGTGGAAAAATTAACGTTTCTTTAGATTGGTTTAGGAAAAAAGTCCTGATTTGTTTTGTGGTGATTGGAATAATCTTCTAAGTGATGATTGAATGTTAGCTTAGGCGAATGATATCGTGCACTTAGTAAATTATTCTCTTTGTCATTGTACGGTCGGAATGAGTTTGAACCCGAATGAATTCAAAGCCAACTGGAATTGGATATTTCGTTGAAATATTTTCCTGGATATACATTTATGATATTATTTCAATATGTTTTGAAAGGAAGAAGTGATTTTTAGTTAACTAGTTCGAATGGCTCAAAAATAACTAAAAGGGTAAGAGACACATTCAGATGGTAAACATTTCTCTTGAGTATTATTCTCCTTGTAAGGAAGTATGTAATACTATTTGGCAGCACCAGTTCCCTGGTATAATTTTAGGGTTACTTAGGATAACTATATATATATATATATATATATTTTCTATGGATTAAGAATATATAGTATCATTTCAAAAAGTGTTTTGAATAACAACCGTGTATTTAAAATTTTTAAGTGAATTATTCAAAGTAAGGATCTAAATCTAATGGTTGGATATACTCTTAGGGTATGTTAAATAAATTTATAAGTTTTACAACTTAAGCATTGCTTTATGAAAAAAAATTCATAAATAATTTACGAATAATATAAATGGTATTAGGAATAACCAATTAAATTAGTGTGTGAGATGGACATAGATCTTTTCCCTATCCTATATAGTTTTGATAGAATATTCGAGTTCAAGGATTTGAGGTGCTTCACACCATTCCAAATAAGAATCTATTACTCGATTTTTGACGGGGAGCACTTGATGAGAATTTTTGGGATAGGACCAAAGTTTTCTTTCAGAGCTACAGCTATGAAAGGAGAGTAGAGGTTCCTAACCAAGGAGACTGATCAGAGCCCACATTAGAGAATCTGGTGAACAATACTGGTTTGGAAGTGGAGTCATGTATTCGAGTAGTGATCGAATCGGATTTGTATATGTATGATCTATGGACATCATGCAGACTTATGAATAATTTTGAGTGTCTTATGCTGGAATATCGGGGATGAAATTCTTTTAAGGGGGGATGTAACATGTGACGCCCCACCTCTATACCCACGCTAGCCAAGAACATTACGGTGAATGCTGTCGACTAGCACGGAGAATAAGGCTGTTGAGGAGCGACCATCCGTGTAATTGCTTTGCGCGAGCATCGATATGTCAGATAGTATAACATGCATTTCTTTATCAAGAGGGAAATCCGACATACCGACACAAACTCAAAGCTACTACACAGTGGCTATAAAGGTCTTCGGAAACAAATATAGAAATAAACATAACACAAATCTGTCATAGATAATTCATATCACAAAGGCGGAAATAGATATGAATATAACACATGAAAGTGTACATCAGAGTAGTGGTCAAACAAGATCCACAATATCAAAGAGAATAGATACAAGTGCTAGACAAAAGAATAAGTATACATCATAGAGTCTGTATCTCAAATGTATACAACAAAAACAACTAAACTAAAGTAGTTAGCCAAAAGTCAGAAGATGGTTCCAGATAGGAAGCCATGAGGAAGCACCTGTAATATCTCAGTCTGACCCGAGTATTATTTAAGAAGAAAATAATAAACGGATCAGTCTAGCTATAAATATCAGATGAAATGATATAGAATAAGAGATATGACTAAACATATAATAATCACAATGCCAAGCTGTGATAAATAAATGATTGAAAATTCAATAAGAGATTATTCAATATCGCAAAAATCTTCTCAAAGATAAAAAGGAATGTCATACTCCTAATTTCATTCACCAAGCCACAATAAATGACATATATATCCATGCCAATCGTAAAAGTTGGTGAAACATAAATTCCAGAAATCAACACACGAAATCCAGAAATCACGAGAAAAGGATGGACAATCCCAGAAAAATGAGCCGGAGCTCCTCCAGACAGGGTATAGTCCCCCATTGCGGACTTTGAGCCGAAGCTCCTCCTGGTGAGTCAAAAACTCCTCCTGACAGGGTATAGTCCCCCATTGCGGACTTTGAGCCGAAGCTCCTCCTGGTGAGCCGAAGCTCCTCGTGACAGGGTATAGTCCCCCATTGCGGACTTTGAGCCGAAGCTCCTCCTGGTGAGCCGAAGCTCAGTAAAAACGACATACAGTCCTCCACGTGGACAAAGAGACATCGCACAATGCTAGTCTAAACCATAAAATGATCGTCATGATTAAAGAGAAGTGTCGATTACAGTAAGCTAGTAAATATATGAGCTTAGCTTCATGTCCCATAACCACTAGCTTAACTTAAATATTTACGAACAAATTGTAGATCTCCACTAGAAAATTGTCACAAGAGATTCAATCGAACAAGTCCAACAATTAACCGACGAAGTAAACGCAAGCGTTTCATACCACTTGTTTTACTAAGTCGTTTAATTAGATTTCTCATACGAGTGAGGTAAAGGTTTGTATATACTAATAGATTGGAAATCGGTTTGAGAAAACGAGCTTTGTAATAAAATAGTGTTGAAATCATTTGAAGAAAGAGTTTTGATATTTACTACTAGTATAGAAAACCTTTATAATTTTTAAAGTGACAAATCACAAAGAAGATTGTAGGAACAATCAATCACTATAATTCACATACGAAGATGTGAATAAAAATCCATCGAAACCGATAAAGGATCCATCAAAATGGATATTCAAAAATCCCTAAAAAGAGTCATCAAAGTCATAACAAATGATAACAACACATAGGAAACAACACGAATCGATTAAAGTTGGAAATTCAAACAACTAGGCGAAATAGGCAAAAATGCTCCAGGTCGGTCGGCCGGCTACAGAGCTCGGTCGACCGGACCAAAAATAGAAATGCTCGGGGTAGCAGGTCGGTCGACCGGACCCTGTGTTCGGTCGGCCGGACCTGTAACCTGCACTTCTTAACAGAGGCTGGGAAGTGCTAGGGTAACAGGTCGGTCGACCGGACCCTGAGGTCGGTCGGCCGAACCTGTAGTCAGCACCCCCCATGCCCAACTAATGAATGCCAATCTCTTCCAAATTTCTATCGGACGAGCAACGACACTAAGGGTTTACGCCAATCGACTACCCGGCCATAGAAGCTCTTCGATGCATCTCCAAAAACATGATCAAAGATCAAAGCTATGATTTTTAAGGAATTGAACCCAAAACACTAAAAATTGGAATATTCACCAAATCAATCCAAACCAAAAGCAAATGCACACGAATAAATGTTAGGAATTCATACCTAACAATCGAAGATAATAATAAGCATAGATGTGAGATAAAAATCTCACCTTTGAACCCAAATTAATGAAGGAGAAGCTTTTAAAACAAGCTAAGATCAATTCCTCTTCAATAACAACTCAAGAAGCTTCAATCTAAGCTTAAAAGAGAAACATTTCCTAAATTAGGTTTAGGAAACTTCTGAAATTGAATGGAGAAAGAGTTGGAGAAGATGAAGGAGGTGCTTACCAATGGGTTCACTTGAGTTTGGAGCTAGAAGTTGGATTTGCAAAGAAAACTAGGGCTTAGGAATTTCCTTTTCCCATCTCTTCCACCATTTTTAATTTAGCTTGAAGTGTTTTAATTAAAGAGGAGAAGTTATGAAGAGAAGGGGTTGGGCTGAGCTAATAAGGGTGCAGTCCAAACCAAAGTCATAAGCGGGAAAAAGTAGCAAAAATCAACTTTCTCCAAACATATCGAAGCTTATACTCAAAAAGGTCGCAAACGGTATTTTAAACCCAATGGGAGGGGTCCCGAGTCCTAATTCGACCGTATGCAAAAAGTAGCTTTTCGGACCAAAATCCGACGAACGATAAAATATTTAAATAAAATATTGAAATATACAATTGATAAATATGCTGATTGTTACATAACGACTCGAATTTTTAGCCACCTGTTATTAGAATAATTAACTAATTTTAAATATTGAAATATTAAATTTTATAAGTGTAATAAATAAATTTTGTGATATTGGAGATATCTGAATATATAAATTTTGGAAGCTGTACTAATCTTAAAACGTTAATTTCTAAATATTATTATATATATATATATATATATATATATATATATATATATATTTCACCATTTCAAATTTATGATAAAATATCTATATGTGTATATACAAAGCTTCATGGTGCAATTTCAGAGTCAAGCACGTAAAACATCAAATCAAGCATAAACATAAATCAAATCATGCACATAATAAATCAAATAAACCCATGAAAAATCAAATCAAGGATAAAATCAAGCGCATAAAGGATAAAACCTTAAGAAAATAAAAATAAAATATGAAAGATGAAGCCTATACAAATTCTCGGCCACCCTATACGTATACTTTAGCCAACACTTCTATTCTCTTATCAATACATAGTCGTGCCTTGTTTACTTGTTCTTACATTTAAAAAAAAGACATGTTCTTCTTTTCTAAAACAAAATCCAAAAGCAAAGCAAGTGATCAAGTAATCAGATCATAGACGAAATTCAACTAGAATATTTCGAAGGCTCTCTATATGATTAAGGTGAGAATTTAATTTGGATGCCTGGATGTTATAATAATTACTCTGTCATGTTCAACAGAGGGTAAATTTGTATATGCTTTGATTTTAAAAACCATTACCTCTAAATTCATTTCGAATTGGCCGATGATATAAACTGATTAAATGTTTGTGTATGAGTATAGATTACATTAACATTAGTTTGAAGCTCGTTCATGTTATATATTGTATGAATTTGCAAAATAAAAGTAAACAACCCAGTTTTTGAAGATTTTCAACATATGCAAAACATTGAATCAAGATTTCAATCATGATCGTATGACTAAACCATGAATTTTAGTGGAAGAATCATGATTTTTAGTAGCATAGATGTGGAGAAACCACGAGATGACCAGTTTTCACTAAAAGAATAACTTATGGCTATATTGTTGATGAGGGGAGGTGAGGCTTGGTCGAGGAGAAGCATGGTGGCATGGGTAGAGGATTCATCGTGGCCGACTGTTGAAATTTGCTTTGATTCGAGGTGGCGTGGGGATTTAGGGTTTTAGGATGGCGGGTTCTCAGCTCTGGGACGCGGCAAAACTACAAAGAGGAGGGGTGACGAGGGACGTTCGGTCTTCGACTAGATGGGATGGACTTCCTGATGGCCAAGGTGGTTGAGGTAAGCGAGGAATAGGGAGGTGGAACGAGGTCGATTTGGGTCGATGGTTGAAAAACTGGGCTTAGGCATGGGTTCAAACTTGGCCATAGGGTACCGGAGTGGAGCTAGGGGTGGAGATGGTCGAGCTTGGAAAGGGGCATTTGCGAGTGGTCTCGGTTGGTCGAACGACGGCAGGGTTTGTTCCTGTATGTGCACACGTACATTCGTGCACGTTTGGCCATGCATGAAGGTGCGTTCCAAGTTTGGGGAAGATGATTGACTTTTAGTGGTGGATTGCCAAATTTTGGTTAGGGGACTCAAAGACTTGCAAGATGTTTGGGTATGTGATCGATGAAGCAGCAAGGTCGATCGAAGAACAAGGCATTGGGTTTTGAATTTTGTGGGTTCAGATGGAAATTTTGGGGAAGAAGGCAAAGCGGGTTGGGATACGTGGGTTTGGGCTTCGGCCCAGAGATTGGAATGAGGGTGAAAGTAATTATAATTAAAATGTTAATATATTTTGTGTGTGTGTGTGTATAACGTTAGAAATTTTGAAACATTATAACTAGTGCATACGAAATCTGATTAATGTGCAACTTTTTGCGATGGGTTCTTATCGCCAAATACTTCGCTATGATGAAAAATGCTGTCAGATTTGACTAAGTAATAATTTATGGTATTTTAAAACGAATAGCTTTTAATTATGTGAATTTAGTCATTTAAATTTTATATGGTCTATCCATCGATGTTAATTTGCCAAATAAAAATATTAGTGAATTAAATTGAAGTAAGTAAGATGATTTGACGTCTGGTTAGCAGAATAAAAGAACATTCCGCTAATTGTATTTAATTGGACCACTATTGGTAGAATAAATCACCATGTTGCCGTTTTTACTAGATAAGTGTGTTTATGGACACTGAATAGCAGAAACCCTGTTTTTCTATCATATTTGTACATACACCTAATGATTATCATGTTGATTATATTGGGCAATGTGATGGATTGATTCTATGAATATCTGAATCTGTTATTTTGGCTTGTTTATGAAATAAAAGGTGACTTGAATAAGTACCATTAGAGTTACTAAGCCTCTTTCCAAATTTGGAAATTGAATTTTGAACCAAAGTTATTTGAGAATGATTATTATTTATTAACGATATTTTAAAGATAAGTAATAATACTTTGATAATTCTTTGAGGTCAACTATTTTATGATTTTTAAAAGTTATTTGAAAGTATTTAATTATTGTTTTCAAAGTTATTTAATTATTTAAAATGTTTAAAAGTATATTTTAATTATTAATTAAAGTTATCTTAAAATGATTTGATTCAAAGTTAATTATTATTTAAGAATTAGTTAGTATCAAAATATTATTATTTTAAAGATAATTCGTTCAAATATTAATATCGTTTTAAAAATATATATTATATAGTAAACATTAACAAAAAGAGTATTTTCCTAAATTAAACTTAGAAACCATTATAGAAAATTTATAAGCATTATTTTGAGATAATTATTGAAATAAATGATTTCGGGAAGTAATGGTATATTATCATAGCATAATTCGAGGGCAATGATTGCCTACAGTTTGGGATGTTTTCGCTAGGATAGCGACGTAACCATTATGTAAACTGTGATCTATGATTGATTGCATGGCGGAAATTGAAAGGCAAAGATTTTCTAAATTAAGTTCGGTTTCTCTAGAACAGAGACGTAACCATTGAGCTGCGATCCATTGTCGATAGCGAATGGTGCTTTTCATATTTATTTTAAAAAAATTCAAATATTTTGAAATGAATGGTTTTTGAATATACTTAATCCGGTGAGATAAGTATATGACTGGTTTTGATAAAGAGTTTAATTTATTGAAATATAATTAATTGAGACTTAGTGATTTCAGTGGAAAATGAAATCTTTGTTTGAACGTTTGTTTATTTGATAGCTAAATAAACGACTATCAAATCTTGACCTAAATATGTAATCCTTCTTAATTTTGCTGGTATAGAATTATTTCCTACTCAATAGCAAAGGATTTTAACTCTAGAAAAATACAGGAGTAATGCGAGAGTTATATGGTACGGTTACTATCGAGTTGCTATACTGTGCGTATAAACATGTGGATCTTCTAGGACAAATGACAAGGAGATCCGTCCACTTAAACGGTTAGGAGGTGATCCCCGATCTTATGTATTGTCTGAATATTTCCTAAAGAATCGGTCTTGAGCGTTCCAGAAATCAATGAACGATTTTTGGAGCACCCAGGAAATGGAGAGTGTACTCGTAAGAGATGACTCGAAACCCATGACCTACTCCTACACCATATATAGTCGAATGGAAAAGATGCATTATATTTTGGGATGTTGAAAACCATATGTGGTTCCGTGACTCGTTGGAGTGTGAAAATCTATATGAGAATCGAAGATTTATTGAGATGTAGAATTCAGGTGCGATTCCGTGACCTGTTAAGGTGTGGGAGTCCATATGGGATTCCATAATCTATTTCTGAGACGGTGCATGAGTGGAAGCTGGACGTGGCCTCATCAGCGAAAATGACTAAAACCAGAGATAAGATGCATAGCCCATGGGCCTAGCTAGCCCATGAGGGTGTAGTCTCTCTTTCTAGAATGTGCATATCATTTATTTTATGCATTCTAGGAGCAATTCACTCGGCCTTGGTGGCTAGCTATGTATTTCCTATGTACCTCGGCTAGAAATGTACTGACCCTCGGAAGGATAACTCTGATCCTTGTGCAGGAGGACTGTTCTCGAAGTATTGAAGGTACCTCCGTGGAAATCCTACACAATTAGCGAACGAGCCTTATCAGATTTTAATTTTGTGACTAGTATCGTTGTGATGTACACTGCACATGCATCGCAGCTACTTGTTATTATTACTTTGCGACTAGACACTATTATAATATCATATGATTTTCTATAAAGGATTTTTGGTTATCGTAAGGTAAAAACCTGTCCGTGTTTATTTGCGGTAAGATCTTACGAGATATTTTTGTTTTGAAAAGGTTATTGAACTTTAAGAATCAAGCTGATTGTGCTTTCTCACGCTGGTTTAACCAGACTGACCCAGGCGTAGTTTTTCCTATATGCTCGGGCTAGACCGAGCATATTTTCTTGGTTTAGATGGATATTTTGGAGCCTCTGGAGAGGAGCTAGAGGCCAGAGTAATATTCACAAAGATGATTATATTTTCTTCGCTTACATTATTGCATATTATTCAGCAATCGTGAGGACAACTTATTATAACTATCCGTGCTAAAATAGGTTAGTATACTCTGTTTGATGTTTGTGTGTATTTATATTACAGATTTGTTTTTGTGTAAAGTTTTGTTATATATTATAAATTATTCGTTCCGCTGTGAGATTATGTGTTGTTTAGTTCTTCTGTCTTATTTCTTATTTCTTTTCCCTAACTATCTGCCTTTCTGTTTGATTTGGGCTGGACGTGTTTAGTTTATTGTTAGATTAAATGGTTCAGAAAAATAGGTCGTTACAGAGCGTCTACTTTCAAATTCACGTACTTCCATCCGACATACCAAAAAACATTATGAACACACGGAGGCGATTCAAAATTATTATCATGTCTTTCGGATTCACTAACGAGCCTTCCAATTTTCAAGCCACAATGAATACTATTTTCCATCCTCACCTCCAAAAATTCATTTTGGTATTTTTTGATAATATACTCTTCTATAGTAAATCATGGGATGCTCATTTAGACCACCTTCAAACCACTTTGAATATTCTAATTGAGCATCAATTCTATGCAAACTCCTCAAATGCTATTTTGGGCGGACCGAGTTATATTATTTGGGCCATATAATTTTAAAAAAGGTTCAAGTTCACCCGCCCAAGATTTTAGAAATAATAAATTGGCCTCCACCAGCAAATGTCATAGAAGTTAGAGGATTTTTGGGGTTTACTGGCTACTACAGACGTTTTATAAAGGGATATGCCGATATTGCAGGCCTATTAACAAATTTATTAAAAAAAGGCGAAGTGTTTATATGAACTCAACAAGCACAAAAATCTTGCAGTGTCCTCAAACAAGCCTTTACCTCCGCACGTACCCTCTCACTACCCAACTTTAACAAACCCTTCGATGTTCAGACTGATGCTTCCGGCTTCACCTGCAGCACCTTCCTCAATCCAGACCACCACTCAATCGCCTTCCATAGCCAAAAGCTGTAGTCTACATCCATCTATTCTTGTGAGATGTTTGCAATAACATCAGTGGTCCACAAGTGGTGCCATCATCTTCTAGGACGATGCTTTACTATCACCACAGACCACCAGAGTTTACGATAATTCTTAACCCAAACATCGAAGCAGCAACACTGGGTCTTGAAATTGTTGATATTTGACTTCGTTATCAAGTACAAACTAGGAGCAGAGAACGGAGTAGCCGATGGACTATTACGATGGACTGCAGTACTATCTACCCCAATCATGGACTTCACCACATGCAATTGAGATGCTCAACAAAATGACCTAATATCACACCAACTAATCAACTAGTCCAATATTACTTTAGACAAGCAACAACAATTCTTTTTCCATGATGGTCTGTTGTTCCAAGGTAAACAACTTTATATTCCAGTAAATGCAGCAATCAAACATGATATTATCACTGCTTTCCATCTGGTGGACGTTCTGGTATTAAGGCAACAAAGTCGTGAGTTGCCAATAGATTTTACTAGTCTATTATGCTACAAACAGTTCATGATTTTGTCAGTACATGTCTAGTGTGCTTATAATCAAAACCGGAAAACACTCCAAAAAAAGGACTCCCCCAACCCTACCAGTTCCCTACCAAATTTGGAAAGATATTTTGATGGATTTCGTCACACATTCACCACTATCATCGAGAAAAATGTGCATATGGATAATTGTCGATCGTCTTTCGAAGTATTCGCATTTTTGTGAACTTCCCACTTCCATTACCGTAACTCAATTGGCTTAATTTTTTTCATCCAAGAATACGTACGTTTGCATGGTTTTCCATGTTCTATAGTCTCTGGTAGAGATAAGATCATTATGAATCAATTTTGGAAAGAGAGTTTTCGCCTTCATAGCACAACACTCAAGATGAGTAGTGCTTACCATCCTCAAAGCAATGGTCAAACGAAAGTAGTTAACCATTGGTAGGAAACTTATTTATGTGCTATCTGTGGGGACTTACCATCAAAATGGACACAATGCCTCACGTGGATTGAATATTGGTACAATTCATGCTTTCATTTGTTTGTTGGCATGTCACCGTATCAAGCGGTATATGGTCAAACCCTAACAATAATTTCAGATTACATAATTGGTAGCTCACAAGTAAAAGAGGTGGAGGAATGGGCATTAAGTAGATACCACTTACTCTCTACACTCAAACACAGACTAAAGCATGCACAAGCAAGGATGAAAAGTCTTGCGGATCGCCATAGTCAAGACAAGGAATTCTCGGTAGGATCATGGGTATATGTAAAGCTACAACCATATCGACAACTATCCGTCTGGCAAACTCACCATAAGATTTCAAAAAAATATTTCGACCCATTTTAAATTATTGACCACATCGTCTCCATCACTTACAAACTATTGCTACAACAAGAAGCTTTTGATTCATCTGGTGTTTTGCATCTCCATGCTTAAGAAATGCCCCAACCCATAAAACATTGCACCCACTCTAATACCACCAAGCCTCATTGCAGCAGCAAGCCAATTCGACCTCGAGGACAAGATCGTTTTTTAAAGGGGGTAGTGATACAACATAGGAGAAGAATGCTAAACCTATTGCAGCTACAAGGGCTAAAAGGATTAGAAAGATTCCTAACTGTTATTTGGAGTAACAATAAAGAAAAGGACAGTGCGACTTTATAACAAATTTCTTTGTGTGTGTGTGTGTGTGTGTGTGTGTGTATATATATATGGGAAAATCTATTTAGACACAAAATATAGACACGATTGGTGACACAAAGATCCTCCACCATTGGATTACCCCCTGAATTCCACCTTCCCCGTAAAGACAAAAAAAATCCAATGGTCCAGATCTTTTGTGTCACCATTTTGTGTTCAAATAGCCGGCCCCTATATATATAGCACTTACTGTTACAAAGCATTGGCTAAGAATGCTAAGCAAATAGCAGGTTGACAGCTGTATGAAGTTGTTACAATGTATTGTTGTATTAGGAAATATAACATTATGGAATGAAAAGAAAAGGTTCGGTTGGAACAATGATTATTTTCTTCGTTTTAATGCTTCTTCTTCCTCATACTCTCTCTTCTTCCTCCTAATCAACTTTTCATCACTACTACATAGTACAACAGGGAACTTGCGCTCATCAAAATATCTATCTTCCCTCTTAACATTTCACTCTTTTATTGGAATGACCAAGACTCTCTAACTCCTCCTCCTCCCCTATGTCATTTGACAAACATATTGATAAACGATACACAAAATCCATCGTTTTCTAGCTAAACACTACCTGAATTTCCAACTCTGCTTTTCATTCAAACCTTTGACTATCGTTGAGTGAGCTTCTACTGACGACGTCTATTCAATTTCCATTTTTTCCATTGCCTCTACATCTCTATAATGGAGAAAATAAGCTTAAGATTTCCATCTTGTGAGGCTGCGACCTCCATTCGTTCAATAACTAATGCATGTCTACCATCCCCTTCATGAAGCAATGTCTACTATGATACCATTTTCACTAATTTTTCTAAATCTTGTTTGTTTATGCTCATTTTACTTTTGAATGAATTTACTTCCAGAGCGTGTAGCAAGACTTGTCCTCGTGATCATCTTTATTGCTTTTGGTAAGAATCCATGCTTGTAATTAACATGCAGTCTTTCCGAATGCACATATCTAGTTTGCAGTGTACTAAATATGCTTGAACTCCAACCACTGAAACAAGATGCTCTTATGTTTCATGTTTTCCGTGATGTCGTGGATAAGTCTTCTTCCTTTGAAATCCTTGTAATTTTTATCAAACGAGGCCACTGTTACCGTGCTAATTGCAGGTTCTCTTTTAAAGTCCAGGTCATTATCTATAATGAGAAAGTACTATAAACAACTAATGTCAAACATACATATCCCATTATAGCTGCCCTAGCCATTAAACAACATTCTGCACTAGAGCCCTAAGTTCCGATGAGAAGCAAGTTACACGATGAAAGACCTAGTCTGTTCCCGATGGGAGGACTATTTTCTTTTATTCCCATCGACTACATATTTCTTCATCAACTATATTGATGTAATCATTGTATTTTGATCTGATTACTCTGATGCTCGCCATGTCTACTATGCACACAACACTCTTCTGATTTGTGTTTGTTTTGGTTGAATATACTTTTATTTCTCTCCTTCCATTAAGCCTACATCAGGTAGATAACACCATTTTTGTCATATCTCTACCCTTGAACTTTTGTCATATCTCTACCCTTGAACTTTTGTCTGAAATTATTAATGATATTGTAAATCTCTTTGCCTATTGCGAATATTTATATGTGGTGCCATGTTAACTTGATTTTATGCCATTTCCATCCAAACACTTTGTACTTAGGAGAATATAAATGTTATATGCTTTCATTTTGTGTATTACCAAGCCAAGATACACATTGAGTCAAGGATGATGCACTGCTTTAAACATACTGCGCCATTATGGGGCACGTTACCCTGTCCTAAACTCACTTGCACTAGAACACCATGTTGTGTTTTCTACGAATTTCCTCCCATATAAGTTGGAATTTATACTCTTCATTCTACCCTACAAACCATGTCCAATAATCTTCTACGTTAAATATTTGTTTCTTCTATTTCATTTTCAACCAGACCTAAGAAATTGTATTTGTTTGTTCCCTGCTCACCATTGCAAACAATATCCTCCACTGACATGGCAAGGTTGAGTATTTAACTTAACCTCGTATATATCCACTTTATCATTTAGATAATTCTGTCCATATTCTATAATAAAATTTTAGTATGTGATAAGTGAATATTGACATGGTTTGTGTTGCACGCTTCATAAAAGAATCTAGTAGCCTTTTCTCCAAACCATATCTCATTCTTATATTCTATGCCATCAATTTTTACCATTCCACTCCATATGTTTCTACAACAACGATTTGACATTTTAGCATAGAAATATGTTGTGGCCTTATCATTGAGGTTGATTCACTCACACTTTGCTTTTTATTTGAAGATTGAATACATTTTTTTGAAAGAAGATAAATGGATTAAGCCCAAACTTACAACTACCATCTACCCGAGTATAAACTACAACCCGAAACACCAATACAGAACAAGTAACCCTATATAGGTTACACCGATATTATCTCAAACAAAACTAAAAAACTCGAACCGTAGAAAAAATGGCGAACCGGCGATTCACAACTACTATGATTCTCGTCCTCCATACTTAGCTCCGCTAGCTTCCCCACTTTTTTAATATGACAAGTAGTCATTAAACTCTCCCATCATCCCTTCAATGTCTTCGTTGAAGTGATAATTTCTCTGAAACGAGAGCAACATAGAGGAATGAGCAAATCTGATATCATCGCAACTCAAATCTGTTAATTCCCTCTTAGGAAAAGCTTCGCCGCCTGAAATCAAGTTTCGATTCACTTGTCTGACATCTGTAACCTGCCGAGTAGTTTGGAAGTCTTTCGGACGAGATAGAAAATGCTCTAAATGCTTACTGCCCACTTCTATGCTCCACTCATCAGCTAAAAAAGAAAAGTTGGTTTGATCTTTTACCTTTTTCTTAGATTTTTGGAGGATTATTTTTTTGTCCGTCTCGATAAGTATCCATTTCTGCTCTCTGTTCATATTGGTTTTATTATGAGTTCAAAAGTTTCTTTCTTTCCATATATGAAATACTACAGTAGTGATTAATATGTGGGAATGATCCCTTTCTGTAGATTTGGATTTAATTCTAATGTTGATGTGCTGAATTGCTTGCATGAGATCCATCTGACCATTATTCGGAATACCCAGTATAGTTTGAATGTGACTCCATATAAAATAAGAATAACTGCATTTGAAAAACAGATTGTTAGCACTTTCGTTAACTAAATTGCATAAGGAATAAAGTGAATTATTTATATTAACTCATTTATTTATCTTATCCCAAGTTGGCAATCTGTTATTAATAGCAAAATATGTACAAAAAGACATCTTAGGACTATTCACTTTGTTCCAAATACATTGATGCCACTCAACAGTGGGTAGTTTATTTCTGATAGCTTCCCAAGTAGTTTTAAAAGAAAACTTCCCTCTGTTGCTTGCTTTCCATTTCCAGTAGTCACTTTGCATAAATATCAAGACGAATTTGAAAAATATCATGTTTATGAGGATTAGTAATTGGATGTAATTATGATTGCCGATCATTTATGCTTCTAATACCAAAACCCTCTTCGTTTTCAGGCTTAAAGACTTTATCCCAACTAATTTTATGATATTTACCTCTCCATAAAAAGTCAACACATCAACTTACAATTTTTCTAATGGATGCAGCTGGGATATGATAAGTGTGTAACCAATACAAAATAATAGCATATACAACAGTTTTTATAAGTTCCATTCTACATACAATAGAAAGTAGTTTGCAAGACCAAGTTTCCGTTCTCTCTTCAATTTTTTTCTATAAGCATAGAACAGTCAAAATCTCTAATATGATTTATAGATAAAGGCAGACCAAAATATTTAATAGGCAAGCTACCCTTTGCAATATTTAGAGATTCTAAAACTTCTTTTTTAAACCTACTATGTTTACTAAAATATGCTTTTTTGCATTCATTAAGAAGTAGACATGCATATTTATACAGTTTTCCAAAATTTGTTTTTATAGTATCCGCATTAACTCTATTTGCCTTAGTAAAAACCATATGTTCATATGCATATATAATATGATTAATACATGGCTGAATTATATTAACTGGAGTAATATTACCCTTGATAGCCTCAATTTCCAATAAGATTAGAAAACATTCCATGACCATAGTGAATAGATAAGGTGATAATGGATCACCTTATCTAATTCCCATATTACTTTTAATAAAACCCTGTTATTTATCGTGAATAAGTATTGAAAAAAGTAGGAGTACTTGTACATTCAAAAATCAAATCACAAAACCTACTTAGGAAACCCATACCACTCATTATGTGATAAATAAAATATCTGTTAACTTTTTCATAAGCTTTTTGCAAATCACTTTAATACAAACAATATCTCTACTTTTAGTATTAAAGTTTCTTATCATGAGCTAGAAGAGAATTCTCATAAATAAGTCTACCAGGCACAAAAGCACTCTAATTTTCTGAAATAAGAAAAGGCAGATATACTTTTATTCTATTACTTAACAAAGCAACAATAATTTTATAAATGAAGTTGCAGTAAGAAATCGTTCTATAGTCACCAAGACAAGTGGGGTTTTTAATTTTAGGGATTAAAGTAATAAAAGTATGGTTAATACTTTTAAGAATTTTATCTTTATTTAAAAATTCATTAATTACATCTAAGACCAACCCTTAATACTACCTAGTGATTTTTATAAAACTTTGCATTAAACCCATTAGGACCAGGGATTTTGTTATCACTAGCATTAAAATTAACATATTTAACTTCTTTAACTATAACTGGAGAAAGCAATATTTCAGATGCATTTTCATTCAGAATATTTTTACAAACAATACGAGAAAAAAAATTTCATTTGATTCAGAAAAATATAGCTTCTCATAACAATCAACTACATCTCTAGCTACTTTATCATAAGCATTAGATAGATTGCCTGGATTGTCTATAACATTACCAATGTTATTTATAGGTTTTCTACTGCTCATTTTAGCATGAAAAAATTTAGTGTAGTCATCATCTTGAGTAAGCCAATCTACGTTAGCCTTTTATTTAGCATTGACTGTATTAATATAAAGCTCTGTAGAAAGATTTTTCTGACTAGTAAAATTTTTTTAGCAACATCTACATCCTCTGGATTTTTATCAACAATATCTTGTAACTGTTTATCTTTTTTTTGAAATGGTACTTAGATACAACATGTAACTGGGACGATATAACACAAATCACATGACAATATATATTCGAATCACGCTACGCAAGTTTTGAACCTGTGACCTCTTGCATCGAAGTCGAATCACTTAACCACTGGGACAATAGTGCTTGTCCCTTCTTTTCTTAGTAAATTCATCTTATTATCATTTAGAAATTTTTTTATTCCAAGCTTTAAGTTTACTTTTAGCATTTTTCAAAAACATATTCAACTAATACCGTTTAGTAGCATTACAAGAAAATTTAAAACAGTCTTCCATCAGAGCTTTACAATTTTCATCTAAAACCCACCCATTTTTAAATCTAAAAGGAGAATTTTTTTTTTACCAGAGTCTACATTATGAAAAGATTGATAAGTAAAGGAGTATGATCACTTGTATTTTGTTCGTGTAGAACATATAAATTTAGGAAAAACATTTGAAAATTCTTTGTTAATAAAAATCCTATCTGATTTACAATGAATATTTCTTTCCAAATCAGATTTCCAAGTAAATTTATTACCACTTATATTTGGTTCTATTAACCCAGTCTCAAGCAAAAATTTATTTACTCTATATAATTTACTTTGAGGGATTTTACTACCCCCATATTTTTTAGAAGCGCATAAAAAAGTGTAGGATCGATTTCACCCTAGAGGGGGGGGGTGAATAGGGTGATAGTATAAATTATAAAAATTAATCGCGGAAGCTTATAAAATAATTTCAACACAGATCACAGAACAATAGCAGCACAGATAATAGCAGAATAATAAATGCAGAAATAGAACGACACAGAATTTACCCAGCTTCGGCAAAACCCTGCCTACGTGCTGCCCCTAAGGTTTCTACTAGAAATTAGATAGTCTCTCGCTTACACACGTAAACTCGCGACACCCGCTATTGACTAAATCTAACTCTACGCTCAAAACCCTGCCACAACTCAGCCACTGAGTTGCGAATTCTCAAGCTACGCCGCATAGCTTGTCCACTAGTCACACGACTAGAAAAATAAACGGTTTAAAAAGAAAATACAAATTAAAAACAATTTAAAACAAAATAACCCTAATTTAATTAAAAGCCCTTAAAAATAAAGGCCGGCCCCCTTTTATATTTTAACCCGTTCCTTTTAGTTACTTCGTTCCTTTATTTGGAGATGGCGGTCGTTCCTCTTTGAAGCTAAATTAGGGCTTGTCCCTTCGATCCAATTTAGGGTTTTTGAAATTCGAAGCTTGCGACTGCGATTGAAATATTGATTCGGCGTTCTTTTGTCAATCGATGATTTCCTTTGTGCACTTCAACTGCTTCGAATTGATCGGTGTGCACGGTCTTGTGGCATTATCAAGTGTATATCGGTGTGCACGGTCTTGTGGCATGTACAGTGATACACTGTGGATGTCACATTGTTCGTGTGTGATGAATTCAAATATAAATCATGACGAACAACCCTAATAACTGAGGCAAATAATATTTTCAAAAACCATATTTCATTTTATATTGCAAAAAAATTTCTTTTTCAATTTTACCGCGTTAGTGAATATTTTTGCAGATTACTCAGATGCTGGATTCTAACTAGAATGAAGTTGAAGATAAATACGAGTGTGAATGATATGTAGTGAGGTCAAGATGTAGAAATGAATTTTGATATAATCAGAAATGTATTGTAATTTAAAATGTATAGTTATAGCGAGAGCTTGAAATTGTACTATCAAAATTGTAATAAATATTTGTTTGAGTAAAATATTCGTTTGATTCAAATTCTGTGTTATTTATTTTTATTCAGCAAATATTTATTTAATCTGTGAAAAATAAAATAGTACATTAACAAATACATTTAAACGAATGTATATATGTTTATTATCATCAAACAAAAATCATATAAGCGTATATTCAACAATCTCCCCCTTTTGATGATAACAAACATATATTTAAGATTTTGAATATATTAAATGTATTTGATCATACATATGCTCTAATTGCTCCCCCTATTTAAATACTTCCTCTCTACACAAAGCTCCCCCTACAAATATGCATACAATAAAATAATATGCAAATGTGCCTAGATGCAAATGGAAATCTATTTGACCTTTGCTTGATTTTATTTGACAAAATCTTAACTTTTCTCTCCCCCTTTTGTTATCAGCAAAAGAATAATAGTGTTAGAGAAAATAGAGATAAAGTGATCAATATTAATCCAACATTAAAACTCAATTGAATATAAATATTAAATTTCAATAAAAAATCAAACAAAAATCATAAATATTTTGTTATGCGTATATTCCACTTTTAGAATGATGGGAATTATGTCATCATATAAAATCATACAGTTGTGTCTATTTGGGTATATTTATATCAGAAATTTGAATATCTACTAACCATGCATAACCGTTAGGACTTTTAAATGAGATTAGTAGTATTCCAATTTTATTTTCAAAAAAATGAATTCAAGTATCTTATAACCACGCAAAACCGTGAGGACTTTTAAATGGGATTAGAATCAACTTGTTTATTTTAAAAATCAACTTTTGATATGCGTTCCATACATGCATAACCGTGAGGACTTTTAAATGGGCATGGAAGCACATAACAAATTCCAAGTAATTCACCCATGCATAACCGTGAGGACTTTTAAATGAGAGTGAATACTTTGGTATTTATTAATTATTATTATTATTTTTTTTTATAAAAAATGTGAAAATGAAAAACGAACGATTCCTGTTTAAAGTACCACATATTGACAAACTATATAGAATTTTGATGAGTGATGGTCGTTAGAAATATGATAGATATAGAGATGGTCATGGAATTTTTTACCAACAAAAAGTTTTATAACTCTTGTTTAAATTTCTAAAGAAACTTACTAATTATACCGTCTCGAGTTATAATATATGATCAATATTAACACTCATCACTTTTTCAATCATTATTTTTCTTTTCGATAAACATTAGGGAGTCAGATTAGTCAAAATAGCCATTTAAAATCAAATTCAAAAATAATTAGGAAATTAATTTTTCAAAAATGACTAATCTGAAAATATGGTCAAAAATGATTTTCTTCAGGGGGTTTTAAAAGAAAATTTTCTGCTACTTGAAAATTATTTGAAATGAAAAATATGCAGATATTTTCTTTGAAAAACGATGCAGTTACTAAATGTCTCAAAATTCACGTTCAACTAGTAATTTTTCTATCAACTAGATTACCAGTGTAATCTGCATCTGAATTTCTCTTTCACTCAAAATCATCATTATTTGAATTTGATTGACCAAACCATGAAGTGTGCACAAAAAATTTCAAACTCAATTTTAAAAGCAATTTAAATGACATTCTCTTGAATTTCAAATGAAGCTGTGTTAATAATCAAAAACCATGAATATAGAGTTAGCCGTATTATAACCAATTGTATTATCCAACAAAACACTATTTTTAATCCAAACTGATATATATGAAGTAATTCAAAGAATCTAGAGATTATTATAGTGTTTTTGGCATAAGAATATACTTGGCCAGCCATGTTGAATAAGTCAGAGTCAAAATCATCATCTTTTTATCATTTCAATATTGGCTGATTTAATTCAGAATACGGTGCAGATTATAACATTTAATATATCGTTCAAAACATACCATTACCTGTTTTACCTTTACGATTTTTTTTCATTGTTGTCCGTTGTGATTCTGTCACCTTTATACTAGGCTAAGGAACTTTGCTTTGTCGCCAGTTGTGTTTCTGGAACAGCCAAAAAATCCAGAGAACACTGTTGTTGTTCCTTAGCCTGCCACCACACCTACATGTTGAAAGATTATTGTGACCTATTTGTTTTTATAGGTCCATGATTGTTAGTGGCAGAATATTTTGAAAAACAATTTTGTAAAGACCCAAAACTATTTATAATTGTTCCCTTTGGCACCCAAATTTGTTTAACTTTGAGAGATTTTATATTTATGCCTTTAGGAACCCAAATCGGTATAGTTTTCACATATTTGGGTCTATACCAACAAGTATTGTGACTGTGTCCATATTTTCTACAAATTGTGCACATTGAATTTTCTTGATTAATCTTGTTTTCAACAATTTTAGATTGATTATATCCAACCTTTTCTAACCGTATTAACAGTTTGCTTTCCTAATAGCATATTCAACGATTTTTCACTTTTTGAAAATTTATCTAAAGTCGTTGACAATTGTTGGACTTGTGTTTTGAGAGATTCATTTTCGCTTAACAATTGTGTGCACCTTTTGATAGAATTCTCTCTCCTAGTATTTTCACTTTCTTTTAAAATCAGAATTTCATTTTCAAGTGATTTCATTTTAATTTCTGATTTTTTAATTTCATCTTCGAATGTTGGACACTTATCACACTTAGGGACCCTACTTTGATAGGTTTTAACTAACTGGTCAAGTTGTTTATTTAATTCTATCAAAGTAACTTTTTGTGATTCAAATTTAGCATATTTCTCCCTAAGACGTTCAAAACAGCCATTTACTTCGTGGAAATAAATAAGTAATTCAGAGTGAGTGAGTTTTGATACCTCGCTTGGCTCGTCATCGTCGCTATCAGTTATATTCCTATGAAGGCACATATCTGCTTTCTCACTCTCACTGCTATCGCTTTTATTCCACGTGGCTTCAAAACACCGTTTTGATTTCTTTTCAAAATCGCGTTGAAATCGGGGATAATTGGGCTTGATATTACAAGGTCTGTTGCAAATGATTCCGTGTTCTTCCGAGTGATCCAGTGCTTTGATTATTCTGCTTTTTAATTTTTTATTTAGAGCTGGATTTCCGTATTTGTGATTCCACCTTTTGAATTTCTTCATTATTAATGCCAGCTCGGCTGCTCCATCATCATCATCCTCATCACAACTGCTATTTACCAATCCTGTTAAGCACATTTCTTTAACTGAGTCAGTTGTGGAGGACTTCTCATTGCTGTTGACTTTTGCACCATATATTGCATCGAAAGTATTCTAGATTTCCTGTGCATTTTCACAATGAGAAATGAAATTAAAATTATCTTGATTAATATGAGAATATAATATATGCATAGCAAGAGCATTAATCGAGATAATTTTCTTATCTGTTATGTCACACCCATTTTCAATAATATTCCAACATTTAATATTAACAGATTTTAAATAAAATTCCATTATCAATTTCCAATTCAAAAAATCTGTTCCATCGAAAATAGAAGGAATAATATTGGAACGACCCTCAAAATTATTATTAAAAGAAGCCATTTTAAAAATTCAAATTTTTAAAACAAAAACCGATTTTTTTGAAACACAAATTTTTAAAACAAAAAATTGATTTTTGAAAAACGAATTTTTAAAACAAAAATTGGTTTTTGTAAAATCAAATTTTTAAAACAAAAACGGCTTTTGTTCCTAGATCCGATACACTTGTAGGATCGATTTCACCCTAGAGGGGGGGGGGGTGAATAGGGTGATAGTATAAATTATAAAAATTAATCGCGAAAGCTTATAAAATAATTTCAACACAGATCACTGAACAATAGCAGCACAGATAATAGCAGAATAATAAATGCAGAAATAGAACGACACAGAATTTACCCAGCTTCGGCAAAACCCTGCCTACGTGCTTCCCCCAAGGTTTCTACTAGAAATTAGATAGTCCCTCGCTTACACACGTAAACTCGCGACACCCGCTATTGACTAAATCTATCTCTACGCTCAAAACCCTGCCACAACTCAGCCACTGAGTTGCGAATTCTCAAGCTACGCCACGTAGCTTGTCCCCTAGTCATACGACTAGAAAAATAAACGATTTAAAAAGAAAATACAAATTAAAAACAATTTAAAACAAAATAACCCTAATTTAATTAAAAGCCCTTAAAAATAAAGGCCGGCCCCCGTTTATATTTTAACCCGTTCCTTTTAGTTTCTTCGTTCCTTTATTTGGAGATGGCGGTCGTTCCTCTTTGAAGCTAAATTAGGGCTTGTCCCTTCGATCCAATTTAGGGTTTTTGAAATTCGAAGCTTGCGACTGCGATTGAATTATTGATTTGGCGTTCTTTTGTCAATCGATGATTTCCTTTGTGCACTTCAACTGCTTCGAATTGATCGAATTCGAAAAGCTTCGGTATGTACTTTCTGCTCCTTTTGCTTTTCTGTTTGTATGCTTGAATTCGATGAATATGCCGACGATGATCTTAGGGTTTATATAGGACTCGAATTCCTATTTTTGCGTTCGTATAAAATCATTTGAATTTGTCAATAATTCACCTCGGCCACTCGATTAATTTCTGATGTTGATGATTCTACTGACTCAATCAAATTCGAATAATTGATGCTTGCTTGGTTGACACAGTTTTGATTCAACTCCTTGATGACCACGGCTTCGACTCTGTTCCTTTTTCTGTTGACTTATTTGAACAGTGTTGACTTGGTTTGTCTATCACGGTTTTGAACACTTGATTAGCTTGCGATGTTGATTTTGTTTATGCTGGACTTCGTTCAGTAACACACGGTGTTGATCAATTTTGTGATGACCACGGCTTGACTATATTTGACGTTGTTTATGATCTTTTCTGATGATGTTGATTTCCCTGTGACTTTGGTTACACCTTGCTTTGTTCACTATGACTTTGGTAATTTGGAACCTTATGGATATTGTTCGAACTGTCCACATGCTTGATTCCATTCAAAGTGTTGTTTACCTTGCTGCATATCACTGTACATGTTGTTTTCATGTTTGATCATTGAGCACTAGTCATGTTGCATACTCTCCGTTGCACTGAGTTGTGTTAACACTTGAACCTCTGGCCTGTCGACTGTTGCTTGATTTTCCTGTTGCTTCTTTTGGAAAATTTGCTGCTCGATATTGTTTTGATTTGGTACGAATCTTGATATTGATACTGTTTCGGCCTAGTGATATAGCTCTGTCTTTGTGCATTACTGAAACACTGTTAATCGAGCTTGCATGTGTACCACTGATCATACTTGTGCATGCATTTGTACCTGCTGATTTGCATTGATATTCATTTGGTTGGGCATCTTGTACCTGCTGATGTTTGTTGCAGTCTTGAGTCACTTTGTTGTCGGGCTCACTGTACACTGATGCATTCTGGTTTGATTTGCTAGTTGATGCAGTTGCACTTGTGTACTTCATATTTGCAATGTGTCTTGGTTTTCACCTTTTCTGGTTGGTCTGGCCTGATGCATACTGCTTGACCATTGTTGCTGTGTTGATCATGTTTCTGGTTGTTGTACTGGTGCTTTGTTGTAACTGGACATGTTTAAGCTTTCATGCGATGTTCTCTTGACTGACCATTGATTTTGTTTGAGCTGCATGCTCCAATGTGTACTTGTGTGCACCCCTTGTGTCTGAACCTTTTACCATATCCATGCCGGTCTGAAGCTTTGCATTGTGCCTTTGCTGGTTCATATGTTTTTAACATATTGCTGTGTTTTTTTTATTTTGATTTTGGACGAGGCTTTGCATTTTGTTTATTTTTCGAAATTTCACCTGAGTTGAATTCAGTTTTAAAACTCGGGTTTGACCTTGTGCTGATGTCGTGACTCTATTTGGGTTGCACTTGAGTTGAACCCGGATTTTCATTTGGGTTTGACCTGTGCTCACTTATCCCTGTAGCATTATCAAGTGTATATCGATGTGCACGGCCTTGTGGCATGTACAGTGATACACTGTGCATGTCACATTGTTCGTGTGTGATGAATTCAAATATAAATCATGACGAACAACCCAAATAACTGAGGCAAATAATATTTTCAAAAACCATAATTTATTTTATATTGCAAAAATATTTCTTTTTCAATTTTACGGCGTTAGTGAATATTTTTGCAGATTACTCAGATGCTGGATTCTAACTGGAATGAAGTTGAAGATAAATACGAGTGTGAGTGATATATAGTGAGGTCAAGATGTATAAATGAATTGTGATATAATCAGAAATATATTGTAATTTAAAATGTATAGTTATAGTGAGAGCTTGAAATTGTACTATCAAAATTGTAATAAATATTTGTTTGAGTAAAATATTCGTTTGAATTCAAATTCTGTGTGATTTATTTTTATTCAGCAAATATTTATTTAATCTGTGAAAAATAAAATAGTACATTAACAAATACATTTAAACGAATGTATATATGGTTATTATCATCAAACAAAAATCATATAAGCGTATATTCGACAAAAAGTATTAAAATCACCCATAATAAGTCTCAAGTAAAAATTTATTTAATTTATCCAATTTACTTTGAGGGATTTTACTACCTCCATATTTTTCTGAAGCATGCAAAATAGTATTAAAATCACCCATAATCTATGGAAAATTGTAAATTAAATTCAGAGCTTTTAATCTACACCACATGCCATTTCTTTCACTTTCAAGATTACTGCCATATATAATAGTTATTTGCAAAGAGAAACTTCTTGTATATCCTTATGAACATTCAAAGTAGTCCAAATATTGGAATCCCAAACAACAATAATTCTGCCTTTACAACCACAATCATTATTGTTAATAGCTTTCCAATTACTAGACAGATTTAAACAAAACTTTTCAAAATTATCATCATTAAATTTATTTTCAATCAGGGGTAAAAACAGAGGGTTTATAAAATTTAGCATATATATAATATCAGATTGTTTAGAAGAGGAATTCATTCCTCTAACATTCCATGTAAGAATAAACATTAATCAAATATGATAAACAAATAAGAGAGTTTAGATAGTACCTGATACAGCAGTGCCCTTACCTTTTCTTTTGTTTTCAACACTTTTAGCTTTAAGTTTTGTTGTCATTTTATCCCAATCGAGATTAATTGAAATGCACTTTTGTTTAAAAGATTTTTTCTGTTTATTACCCTTATTCTTACCAGTTGCCTTTGTTTTTGGGATATGGAGCTCTGATATATCAAACTGATCAACAACATCCACCATCTTTGCTTCAGTTCCAGCATTATTAACTACTTCTGGAATTTTAATCAGTGAAATATACAATTGACTAGAAGAGCGAGGCATAGCTAAGCCAGAATCCTTTGCTACTGCAGCATGCTCTGGTGGAGGAGCTTTCTCTATGATCCTATTCAGATCTTGATTCTTGGATTGTTGATGGATTTTGTTATTAATAGTTGTAGCAATACTATCTATAATTAAACATGAGTTTCGAACTTGGGGGGTTTCAGACTCAAAGACCATTATGTTCTTTCCTCCCTCCTCTATACTGCTCTGTATATTTTCTTTTGAGATGTTTTCTTTAATACTATGATGAACTTCCTCAGCTATGACTTGTCTTCTTGATCAGAGAGCTCAATAACATTCTTTCTTTGATTGAAAATGATACCTTCTTAGTTGATTCGATCACTTCCACCAAATCATATTAACTGTTTTTGTAATACTGAAGAATTTCTTAGATCCAAAGATAACTTTTCAGTTTCATTTTCTTGACTTTCTTGATTACTATTTTGGGAATCCATGCTTGTTTTGGACTGTACTCTTCTTTGGTGTGGCCGAAACACTTGCATACATTTCACTTCATTGGAACCCATTCATATTCAACTTTTTGAGTAACTTTTTCACCATTATACAAAGAAAGATAAATTTCATCAGGAAGTTCATCATTTGCGGACACTCCAACAAGGTGGAGAGCATAATTCGATCTTGTCTTCATAGTTGTGGCTGCATCCATTTTAATGGGTTTCCCAATGATACTAGCTATAGCACTAAACGCCTCACGGTCCTAGAAATTTAGATTTACACAGCATAATTTACCCATATTAGTGTTGTTGTTAAAAGATCTCTATTCGTTTTTAACAATTCAGATCACATTCTCATTATGATGAGTTTGCCATTAGAAAAGAAAGGTCCGTTTTTCAGAACTGAGTTGAAATCTTGAGATTCTTTTAATTTCACTAGAAAGAAACCATTCTTTCTAGTGTAAATTTCAAATCCACCTTCTGGTTTCCATACTCTTTGAATATACGATTTAAAATACAAGTAATATGGTTTGGTACCCACCACATAAACAAGAACTGAGTTATTCCAGGATTCAGTCACTCTTTTATACAATTATTCTTTCACCAGGCCATACTTCTTGTTATTATTCTTGATTGGTGTTATATGCTTAAGATTGTACTCATCTTCCATTGGTTCTTGAGGCTGCTCTACTACTATATCTGCCCATGTTTTTCGGCCTTACTCCTTGTTCAGTAAGATTGCTGCTGGCTTTCTTTTTTGTGATATCGGATATCCTCTATTTGTCTACGGAATGTTGGTTTTCTGACCATTTTTTCCCTTAAGAATGACAATATTAGGGGCCGGTAGAAACTCCTCACCTTTGTTGGCTTCTCTCCTCCTTTGCAGCCTAGATTGGACCAATTGAAATCCATTTTTATTAGTGATGATATCCCTTGATGGATTTCTGATGTAAGAAACCTCAGGTGGTCTGATTTATGAGATTGAATAAGAGGATTTTGAGGAAATTTGGAGAGGAATTTGGTTTTCCCCATGGTTGAGTGGAAACCATAGATTTCAATTTTTAAAACAATTCCAATCATAAACTGATTGAATATTTTTACAACAACAACACTTCTAGTTACTTTTTGATATCATTCAATTTCTTTATTATCCTTATCCCTTTCCTTTTATCTTCAAGCTCCTTCTATAGTTCCCCACACCTTCTCCAACATTCCTCCCTTTCCTTCTTGGTGTCATTCTTATTCCTACTCCAATCTCTAAGAAATTCTTTCAAGTATTTCTTCCTTTTAATGACCAAAACATTAATCATCCCCTAAATTCAAATTCCATCTTGCCTCAAAAACATCACTGTAGTCCTCGAAAGTATGCCAATGATTCACGTATTTGAAAAGTTTGTTGAGTATTAACACCTCTTGGCTCATTCTTATTAGAACTGTGGTATGATCTCTGCTACTCGATGAAAGATATAGTGCTTCACATGAAGGGAATTATTGAACCAAAAATATGTTTGCAAGGACTCTATCTATTTTTTAGTATGTTTTTATCATGGCCCAACTAAAATTGAAAGCCCCAACTCTCAATTTCGTGAGTCCAATTCTTGCCAAAAATATATCCAATTTCCATTGATTTAGATATAGAGTCTTGTTGCCCCGCTTCTTCTCACTTGCATGTCAATACAATTAAAATTGCCTAAGATCAGCCAAGGGGTATAAATGTTAAACGCACCATTTTCTATATTTAACCATAGTCTCTTAAGCATATATTCAAAATTTGACCATTGTTGAAAGAACAGATTCAATTACCATTCTCTTCCCCTTTCATCTTCATTGATATTTGTTGGTTGCTTAGACTTGTCTCTACATCTTTTGGTCATTCAACACTAATATTCTACAGGTATTGTAACATTCTATATTGTTGACATATACCCATTTCTGATCCTACCACTGTTCTATATTCTTGATTTCAACTTTCCTCGGTTTATTGTCTAATAAATCAACACAATTCACTTTATTTTTACTTACATGATCTTTCGCATCTCTCACTCTTACAGGTTATTGTAAACTCCTTACATTCCAATATAGTATTTTCATTTGAAATTGTTCTTATTTCTGTTCCATAACTCTATACCAGACAACTCTACGATTTTGGCATCCCTCTTTGGTTTTCTTATTGTACTCCCATTCAATATTACTTTTAAGCAGCATTCAATCTTCTAATATCTGCTTTCTTTTGTTTCTTAGCAGGGATCTTAGGCCACTTTGATAAGTTCTCCATGGAAGGCTTAGTGTTTGTGATAGTTACTTAGCTCTTATCATACAAACTTATAGGGCTGCTACATGCATTGGAGGTTATATGCTTAGTAGAGAAATTATTTGGGACTTATATAAATTTGACATTGGTCATATTACTTATCATGTGCACATCATCAATGAGTTGGAAATTAAAGAGTTAGATGGAGGAAAAAAATGTGGGTCTGGATTTTCTATAGCATTGCCTAGTGATGATTCCATGCCATTAACTATTGGAGCCACATGTGGGATTTCTTGATGTTCGAATGTGACCGTATATCCTTTGGTTTAGTTGTAACTGAGGGCTCATTTTCTTTCTTCATCTCCACTTCCCCTATGCATTTGACTAGAATTCACCAGTTTCCCATCCCTACATGACTTCTTATTCTCACTACTTTACATCTTTACACAACCCTGACTGACCTTGCGTTCCTCCAATCTATAATCCTCCATGCTTTATCTACTAACCTTATTCTATTCTTCGCATTCTTCTATCTCTATATGCTAACATATGTGCCTTTTGTTATTGCTTGATGTCTTGCTTTTTTCCTGCTTGCCCCTTTCTCGAACATCTCTTTGCATATGTTACGTTTTTTCCATCTTTAATTGCTCAGTCACATCATCTATATCTCTTACCATTTAGACAATCTTCTTTAACTTCTCTATGCTTTCTTGCTTCTTCTCCTTACCATATATGTATGTATGTATATATGTATATGTGTGTAGAGCTAGGATCAGCAACCCCTCTCATTTGCACCATCATGTAACACCCGATATCCACCACATGTTTATATTTGAATGTTCAACCTAAGTGATAGGAAAGAGAAATACTTAATATTTAAGTATAAACATGTGGTGTATATCATGGGGCTATACGATGGTGCTCAAAATGGGGGATGTGGATCCTAGCTCGTATACATACATACACACACACACACAAATATATATATATATGTGTGTGTGTGTGTGTGTGTGTGTGTGTCCTATCATTAATTTCTTTCTCCTCACTTCCACCGCACCCTATACCACTATCCCCATCTCTCGCTTACCCTTCTTTCACTTTATCTCATAAATCATCGTTCCTCAAGCTTGGCATCCACACCTTTATCGTTAGACATTATTTCTTGATGTGTCCAAAACACACATAGTTCTCACACCTCAGTGAAGGATTTTCATATTCTACTTCTTTCCTATATAGCTCTATACCCTCAAATGGCCCTTTTATAATTTATGAAAACCCCACAACAGTGTTTAGATCTACTAGAACTCTCATGAATGAAATTCGACTATGGTTGGCTGCAGCTTTGTCCATATTATCATACTGCCTACCGTGCTTACTAAATTTCTTATAACATTGGAATCCCATAGCTGGGAAATAAACCTAGGAGGCCTTATCTAGACAAGCATAGTTACAAGTGAATCTTTGTCAACATTTATGTTTAGGTTGAGGTTTTTCATAACTATTAAATTTTTATTAAAAAACCAAGGCCCTACTTCAACTATGTTAAGACAATCCTTCTCGTTGCTAAATCATGCCATCAAGACGGGTGAATCCTCAATTGTTCTGCAATCTCATTTTATGTACACTTCAAAAAATTTAAAAATCAACTACATACATAAGTATATAGTGTTTCCAACTTTCTTCTACCTCGATCACCACCTTCTCCGATAGCATCCTATGTCTCATGCAATTCACCACTACAATTTGACAAAGTTAAGCTTCCTCTTACCATCGCAATTCCCTACTCCCTTTTCACCATCGCTGCAAGATACCTCTTTCCACTGAAAGGATTTTAAATTTACCATTATTATATGTTCCTTTCTGCTCTTATGCTCTACTCTTCAATCTTTCACCATCCGATGTTGCTTTATTTTTATTTGAATCCATAGCACATATGTTGTGTTTTTGCTAAGCACGATTTCCTAGCCTTCTTCATCAGTTCTTTCCTTTGCCCCACTCGCGTCGCCCCTTTCAGCATAATTTGGTGCCTTCCTATTCACCTTCGTCCTTCTATCGACTTCATAAGATTGTTGAATTACAGATCGATTTTTGTAAGAAGAATTTTATATCTTGAAAGAATTTTTTCAATATAATGAATGGAGAAACCCTGATTACTACAGCTACCATTATTTTAGTATAGTGTTAAGGACACCATCTTTTATACTTCTTAATATCAAATATGGTATTAGAAAGTGTAAAACATGGTGCCTTTAGCACCAAAACCACCTACGACGCTAAGGGCACCATAGAAACAACTTTCTAATACCATATGATGGTATTATGAAGTGTAAAAGATGGTGCCCTTAGCACTATACTTATTTTATGAAAGATTTGTTTAAAATAACTTAAAATAATTTTTTATTATTATTGGTGGAACTGTATTCAATCTTCATTGTGTTTCCTTTGTAGCTTTAGCATTGTTGGGCCAAAAGTCAAAGTGGCATTTTGAATTAACTTTGTTTGGTTATTTTATTATTCTCAGTGTTATATCTCATTCCAATTGTTGTAGTTTCGATAGATTTTTGTTTATACGAATTTGAAAGAAGCTATCAAGGTGAAATTACCAATGTTTTGACTAAAATTTCATCAAATTCTTTTTGCTGAAGTCAAATGGAATCCCACGTAAAGGTACTAAAACTATGCCTTTTAGGAATGGAAAATAAGAAAAAGAAAGTAAGGTGCGTAAACAAGAAAGAGTAGTTTTAAAGTTGTTTGGAGTTAAGTTTTACCTACCTTCACTATTCCAATATTATTTTGAAGAGTCCTTTTCCACAAATACAACATTTTCTAACACTCAGTCCACTGTTAATGTGGCCCTTAATTGTTAGTTAAAAATTAAAAATGGTAATGAAGAAGGGGATGAAGAACAAGTCTCTTTTTTTGTGTGGGTATGGGACTCTATTTATAGTAGTTGGTTTCTATTACATACTTGACATGTGTCTTTAAACTAACGATTGAGAATGCTTCCTTCTCAAATGAATAGTGATGATGTGGATAGACGAGAATATGGCACAGGCATGTTTTTGAGAAAACACAAGATTTCCAATCTTCATAATTTTTTCCCATAAGCATAGTTAAATGGTAACTTCTGACCAAAACTTGCCATAAGTTTTTACTCTTAATGACTTGTGATAGCTTTGAACATGCAACAACATCTATATAGTTAAAGCCCAGCTAAAACCTCATTATTTCCTGCTAAAGCACGTATCGTACTTCGACCAACACACTTTTCAATTAAGTGCTACTAAATAATAGATCCACTGAAAGCCTCGCTCTTATAACGACCCATAATTTTCGATAATTGAATTTATTAATTTAATGATATTTCGGTAATATAATATTGAAAGAAATAAAAATCTGCAATTAAATAGTGGAATCAATACTAAAATGAAATGTAACAATGTTAACTAAAGCTATTTATTAACAATTTGAATGAAATCCTAATAAATGAAACAATGTGTAATGAAGGAAATAAAACATTTAGTGAATTGTTAATGGAAATAATAACTAGAATGAATTGTCACAATATAAATGTAAGTTAATTGTTAATAACTTGAATGAAATTACAACCAATTGAATTTATGTAAATATTATAACTTGGTTATAAGCTTAACATGAGGAAATCAATGTGAATGTTTAATTGTGTAATGAAATGGTATAATAAATGGTAATTGAAAAAAAATTAGAGTTATATAGCTAATTGTAACATTTGCTGTAAATAATAAACTTATAATTGTAATTGAAAGTTAATGTTAACAACTATCATATGTTACCTAATTATTCAGTTTATTTAATTTGAATTGGGAATCGATATAATTTAATGCAATTAAATGTTACATTGATGTGAGTTAAGACTATAACTGAAATTGATGAATGTAATAAAATGAATGGAAATGTTAGTTTTATTCATAAGATAAAAATAAAAGAATGAAACCAAGTTGAATAAATTAATTGAGATTTTAATTATAATTAATTTATGAATTTGAATTTTTTTTAATATAAGTGGAAATATAGTAGTTAATACCAATAATGATGGAAATTGGAGTATATTAAGGTAATGAAAGTTAAAACAAAGGTTAACTAGGATTATAGAGTAATAACGGACTTAATAAAAAGACTGAAATTGAATCAAATCAATTTATTGGAATTAATATTAAACAATTGGAATTCAATTAACAATGAATGGATTTATTGTATGTAAATGAAATCAAATACTACATTAATTGAAATTAAAATGAAATTGAAATTATTAATGCACGAAGGTATAAACCAATGGCAATTATATCCATAAGATGATAATTGATTTAACAACAGGATTAACAAATAAATGAAATTTTGGAATTTTTATTTTAATTACTGAAATTATGAAATTGAAATCAGACAACGTAAGTTGTGAAATATTCCATAGTAAATTGATGTATAAATTTGTTTTAAAGGACTATAAATCACTAAGTAATCGAAAGTAATAGAAATTATGAATTTTTGAATTTGAGTGGAAAAGTGATTTAATTAAGTTAATATTAATTTATTTAATAAACTAGAAAATAGCCGTTTTGGCTAAAGACTTGGATTTCGACGAAATCTGTTTCTTCTGATCCGTAATGGTGAATTATTATAGGATTTCAAGTTTCGTAACGATCGGACTTGTCATTTGATCTACGATCTCGAAACGCCTAGAAATCAATTTAATTGAAATCAATTTGACATAAACTGATTTTAACATAACTTCTTAATGCGATGGAATTTGGACTCGAAACCCGTTCCATTGGGTTTGAAAATATTGAAAACATCTATTTAGATATACGGGATGATCCATTTTCGTTCCGAGGGCATCTTTCTATTTTCTGACCTACCTATAAATAACCTGTTATAAACCCTAACCATTTCTTATTCTTATTTGTCTATATGTACATCTCCTTCTCAACTCCTGATTCAAATGGCAGATAAACAAGTTCCCAATTCATTTCAAATCAAAAATCAAATTAAAATTTAAACTCCTTAAAATATATTGAGTTATATATCGATTTGAAGCTCTCGACGAGCGTAACTCAATTCTATAATTCGTTTTTGGAATTGAATCACCATTTGTCCGGTAATTGAGGTTGAATGTCAACCGTCCATATTAGGGTTGAATCTTTGCCTGGATGATGATCGGGGAATGTTGTTGGGGAGAGGACGACCAGCAGGCCATGAAGTAGTGTTTAATGGTCAAAACTGTACCTGGATTGGTCGAATATGGCTTGAGGACATCGGCGGCCGCAAACATGGTCTAGTTGACCGAAGTAGGTTGCGAGGGGCCAGGGGATGCACCTTAGCCTAAGGAGGTGAGTGGAGGTCATGGATCGGGGTAGCACGGTGTAGGATGGTCGGCATTTTGATTTGAAGTCGGCGGTAGAGAGGCTATTTTCGAATGAGAGTGACGGGGGTTCTGACTCGTGTGTGTGGAACGAGGCACTGACGTGGTAAATTTTAGTTGCTTTGTTTTTATTTTATTTTAATTTTGATTCCAATGGTTCTAACTGCAATAACTTTCTCATACGAGGTCCGATTGACACGCAGTTTGTTGCGCTGGGATCGTATTAAAATTCCAAACGTTTTGAAGTTAGTTTGGACGAATTCTGAGTCTGCCTGAATTTTGGGTGTAACTTGGATTCAAATTCAATTTAAGTTCGAAGGTGAGCTTTCAACCCACTCACAACTTCTAAAATTTCTTATATTTGTTAAATTAAATTTATGATGTGTTTGGAAATTTATTTATGACTGTTTGGTATATTTTAAATCGTCATCTCAGTTAATTAGAATTTATTTGAATTAAATTGTTATTTAAATTATTATTGAATATAAACTGCCAGTTAAATACCTGTTATTGATTATCAGTTCTATATTGATATTTACTGATTAATTTGGATGATGATTGTGATGGATATTTGACTGTTGATATTGGATGAACAAATGTTGTATTTTATATCGTTATAAACTGCAAGTTCACTATGGGTTGAAATGATACATACCCGAATGATCTATAGATTAGGAAAAAATCGTTATGGGTTGAAATGATAAACTCGAGCGGTTTTATGATTTCATTATTAATTCATAATTATGGTTTGAAATGATATATAACTGTAAAATTTTAAATTGCGGGTTGAAATGATAAATATCCGTATCACTTGACCCTAGGGTAAAGAATTATATACAGACACCAGATTGGTTAAATTAAATGATTTTAAAATTCCTTAATTTTCGAATTTAATTAAATGATATTTTGAAATAAAAGTTGATTTATGTAAATTGAAGTATTATTGAAAATCAAGTTTTATGATGAAATGTGAAATGGTTTAAAGGAATTATTTAAGAAATTTAATTCAAAGTTAAGTTAAATTGTTAAGCATAAATGAAATTCTATCGGAATTGAGCTATTTAATTTGTTTGAAATGCAACTTTGAATTTTTTTGAAATTGGAGCAATTTGAATCGATACTTGAACATGAAATTGAACAAGATGAAATTCAATAGTTTATTGAACTAAAAAAAAGGTTTGAAATTTGGTTTGTTGATTTGGAAATTGAAATTGGTCCAAATGTGTTGAAATGGAATGAATAGTTTAATTTGATATAAATTCCAAATTCATTTTTTAATATAAACTATTATAAAATATATTATTTTAAAATTCGTAATTATTAGGATTTTCAAAATTATTAAACTTTTTAACCAATATTTACTATATAAATTATTTTGATCTATTTTAAACCAATTTATTATCTTAAAATAATTAAACCATTTTAATTTATTTTAAATACAATTAATCTATTTAAAGCTATTTAATCTATTTTAATTATATTTAATCTAATTTAAATCTATTTAACTATGTTAAATCAATTTAAAAGTATTTTGACCTATAATTAAACTATTTAAATTATTTTAACTATTTATAACTATCTAAACTAATTTCTAAATTTCCAGACTAAGCGACGCGGAAGAGTTTATATTAAATTAAATTGATTTAAAAAGAGTATAAGGTTAAATGTTGTTCTAACCTAAGTTGGGATTTAAAATGTTACAATAAATTGAAATGATAATTTTGAAGTAAGAATTTAACCTGTTTTGGAAATATGTTTTTTGGAAGAAATTATGATCTTGGAAACGATATGATTTGAAAGTGAATATGATTTGAAAGTGATATGGTTTGAGAATATGATATTTTGATATCAATAGTGAATTTATTTTTGAAATGTAAAAGAACCATCCGGTGTGTAATAAGCGATTGGCTGTTGAAGAGACCGGGATCAAATATTGTCATACTCTCTGCCAATACGAAAACCACTTTAACAAATGTGTACGTGCTAGAGATTCTAGAAATGAAGTAGGATGGTTTGGTGAATGATTTCTATATGAGGTATAATGTGACCTTGACTCCCATGAATCAGCTTAGATGTGACTAAAATTAGGATCCACACCAGGCCAAGTGAGGTCATTCCTCCGATCGGGCGCACTCCTTCGATATTATATTCTGACTTTGTGATTGATTTGTTAGCCACCCTTGATTTTGATTTGGGAGTGTATTCCGAGGTGGGCGATAGTGGCTGCTATGTGTTACCACCAGTCTGGATACGCAAATGGTATATCTACTCTAGCATTTCCTCGTGTGCCGTGTTCACATGCCCTAGTGCGCCTTTTACGAGTTTGTTTTGTACCATATTTATGGGGTGCCCTTTGTGTAAACCTCTAGGAGGAGCGTACGGTACTGTATAGACTATGGGAATATATAAAACGTGTTAAAGGAGATATGGGTAATGCCTTAACGTAATTTTAATATTTTTACTTTACCGTAGACATATTATAATAGCGTATTGTACTACATAGTTGAAAGTTTAACAGATCCTTAGGAGATGTGATTTTCGAGCATCTCTTAAGTTACTGCACTCACGTTAGACACTACATAGGAGATGTCAAACCCCGTAAACATCTCTGACGTTGTTCCAATCGTATTTATTTACCGTTGATTTAACTTACATAAGATCTTTTAGTTCTAACTCGAGTGTTTTGTCTTTTCAATTCGCTCGGGTCAGCCTGAGGATTTCAGGATTTGAAGATGTTATCTCTAGAGGACGAAGATGAAGATTGTATTACTATTATTATTTATTCTATTATTCCACTACATTCATACTGTTCTGCTGTATTATTATTTATTATTCTCTGGTATGTGTAACTCTGATCTGTGTTGTATAAGTATTATCAAATGTTTTATAAACAGCTTCATGAACTGTAAATTGATTATTATATTTTATCATTCCGCTGTGACATTCTGTTTTGTTTTTCCTTTCTCTGTTTTTTTCTTCTTTACCCCATAACAATCTTCCCTTTTGTATGGTTTGAGTCTGATGTTGTGGTTTATCGTCCACTTGAAACATACAAAACGGCGAGATGTTACAGTTGGTGTCATAGCTTTTGTTTGGGGAAAACCTTAGCTTTGTGGGGTCTGACTCTTTTATTAATAGGGTAGTAATACCATAAAATGAGTCGTTGAGAGTATATATATGAGAGAGCCTATTTGTTAGTGTTATAAAAGGTTTTTATATTGTGTTAATTTGTTCCGTTTTGTATTTATAAATTCTAGTTGGTGCATAGGACGCTATGACATTGATAGGGATTTCTAAACACTTAATAGGACAGACCGACACAATATTTATTTTGAAATATTGGTAAAGGAAATAATTTTTCCTATTGTATATTTTTATATATAAAATAATGATTTATAAATGATATATATTTGGTTGTAATATGTTTTTTTAGGTAGTGAAATTTATAAATATTGGCTGGAAATAAGATCTAAAAATAAAATAAATGAAAATTGGAAATTTAGAACTTAAGTTTCGGGGTTTTTGAAAACTTCTTTTGAATTATTTTTGAATATAATAATAATTTTATTTAGAAGTATTTTCTGACATAAATATTTCAATATGATTTGAAAGAATTGTTTTAAAGAAATTTTGGAAAAAACAAGTTCTGTACTCCCCTTTCTGTCATTGGAAAATAATTTCGAGTGATAAGTGCACGTATCATCGACATTCATTTTCGAGTTTCAAAGTGAAAAGATCGTTGTAGTTGTAGCCGCACAAATGTTTGATAAATAAATATTGATTTAAATTTTTTTAATATGATTTGATATATATATATATATATATAAAGATATGGATATATATATATTATTTTAAATGATTTAAAAAAAACGAAACCCAGCATTTAGTTCTTAAATTTTGATAAATTAGAGATTCCAATTATTGTAACGGAATAATTTTTCAACTATTTGATAATTGAAACTTCTAAATGAAAATAAGAAATGAAATGTTAAATTTTATCTGAAGTATAGGAAGTTGAAATTTATAACCTATAGAACAAAGGATATGATTATTGAACATTGTATTAATTAAAAGAAATGAGATAAACTTGTGTAATTTTCAATTACATTCTTAAAGGACATATATATATATAACTTACCAATTATAAAAAGTTGAAATGTTAAAGGATTATGTAATGGAAAATTTTACAAGTAAAGTTATGTAATGGAAGTGTTCAACGAATTACTTTTATAAATAAGAATTTAATGTTATAGTTGTTATAAACTTAAGTTATATTTGAAATGTTACTATAATAAAAGGTGATAGAGTTAAGTATTGTAAGTAAAAGATTATAAACTTAAGTAAATGAATTGATGTGCTAAGCAATTGAATTGAACATGAATACTATCAATAAATGAATTATAAACTTAAGTTAATGTTTGAAGCTATTTATAATTAAAGTAAATAAAGAAATAAAAAAAGAGAAATAAAAAGAAATTTTCATTATATGAATAAATGAAAAGAAATGAAAAAAATGAGTGACGAATGAAACTGAAGAAAGGTAAATAATACGGAATGAAATTAATAAGAATGAACTTAATGTATGCTTGGTATCATTGTTTGTTTGGTTTATGGGTTGTTTGGGTAAAAGATACTTTTAATTGTTTGGATGTATGAATAATCTATTGAGTTTTATCTAAGAGTGTTGAGTAAATGGTATACTTAGTAATTATTTGTCATTCTCTATGATTAAAAGTGTCTTAACCCAAACAAACTATCTGTTTTGGTTGATATGGATGGATAATTGATTTGTTTTGATTTAATGTGATGATTGTATGCTTTCGATTGCAAGTGGTTGTTGTTATGTTATGTTAATTATTTGTTATGAAATTTAAACAATACAAATATTTCTCTTATATAATTATTAACTCTTTTTGGAACATATAAGTGAAATACAAGTTGTTGAAGTAATTGCAACCGCTTTTGGTTTCATAATATAGGCGTTAATTGCCCGATAAATAGGTACGTTTTCAGATTACAGTTTTCTAGAAATGTTATATTGTTCTTCCCACTGTTGGGATATTTATTTTGAAACTTTATGATATATATTGTTTTATTGATATTATAAATTCTCTCGAGCCTCTCCGTACAAAGGAGACTCTACCGAAATTTTTCGTGAATTTTGGACTTAGAAAATTTTATGAAATGTTTTCCAAATTTTTATTAGCTTGAGTATAAAAGGATTTAATTGTATAAATTGATATATTTTATTTAAATTATTTTATTTTATAAATTAATTTTTTATAGATTTAGTACTTTGAATAAGATATATTGATTACTTAATTCTTTCTTTTCTCCTTCTTTTTCCTTTTCAAGGAAGAAAAGTTTTGAGTGGTGGAGAGTGTAACGACCTGTAATTTTCGATAATTAAATTTGTTAATTTAATGAGATTTTGGTAATATAATATTGAAAGAAATAAAAATCTACAATTAAATAGTGGAATCAATACTAAAATGAAATGTAACAATGTTAATTAAAGCTCTTTATTAGCAATTTGAATGAAATCCCAATAAATGAAACAACGTGTAATAAAGGAAATAAAAATTTATTGAATTGTTAATGGAAATAATAACTAGAATGAATTGTCACAATATAAATGTAAGTTAATTATTAATAACTTGAATGGAATTCCAATCAATTGAATTTATGTAAATATTATAACTTGGTTATAAGCTTAACATAAGGAAACTAATGTAAATGTTTAATTGTGTAATGAAATGGTATAATAAATGGTAATTGAATAAAAATTAGAGTTATATAGCTAATTGTAACATTTGTTGTAAATGAAAAATTTATAACTGCAATTGAAAGTTAAAGTTTATGTTACCTGTTTATTCAGTTTATTTAATTTGAATTGGGAATAAGTTATAATTTAATGCAACTGAATGTTACATTAATGTGAGTTAAGATAATAGCTGGAATTTGTGAATGTCATAAAATGAATGGAAATGTTAGTTTTATTTATAAAGACGAAAATAAACGAATGAAACCAAGTTTAATAAATTAATTGAGATTTTAATTATAATTAATGTATAAATTTGGAAAAATTTCAATATAAGTGGAAATATAGTAGTTAAGACAAGTAATGATGGAAATTGGAGTATATTAAGGTAATGAAAGGTAAAATAAAGGTTAACCATGATTATAGTGTAATGATGGACTTAATAAAAAGATTGAAATTTAATTAAATCAATTTACTATAATTATAAACAGTTGGAATTCAATTTAGAATAAATGGATTTATTGTAAGTAAATGAAATTAAATACTACGTTAATTGAATTTAAAATGAAATTTGAAATTATTAATGCACTAAGATATAAACCATGGTAATTATATCCATAAGATGATAATTGATTTAATAAAAGGATTGAAAATCAAATAAATGGAATTTTGGAATTCTTATTTTAATTACTGAATTTTTGAGATTGAAATCATACAAGGTAAATTGTGAAATATTCAATAGTAAATTGATATAGAAATTTTTTTTAAAGGAGTATAAATCACTAAGTAATCCAAAGTGATAGAAATTATAAATTTTAGAATTTGAGTGGAAAATTATTTAATTAATTTAATATTAATTTATTTAATTAACTGAAAAATAGCTATTTTGGCCAAAGACTTAGATTTCGACGAAACCAGTTTCATCGGATCCTTAATGGTGAATTATTATAGGATTTCAAGTTTCATAACGATCGAACTAGTCGTTCGACCGTTTGAGTTTGAAACGCCTAGAAATCAATTTAATTGAAATCAATTTGAAATAAACTGATTTTAACGTAACTTCTTCATACGATGGAGTTTGTACATGAAACCTATTCCGTTGGGTTTGAAAATATTGAAAACATCTATTTTGATATAAGGAATGACCCATTTTCGTTCCGAGGGCAGAACGGGCTTTTTGGGTCGTTTATCGTTCAATCAAATTGTAATGACCCAAAATTTCAGTCATTTGAAATTCGTATATTTAATTAATTTCAAATATTTAAAAGTTAAGTTTATAAGATGAACAAATAATATTTCAAATATAATGATTTAATTGGATAATTAAATTGTTAATTTAATATTTGAAATTGCGTAAATAATTGAAAATTGGATTTAAAGTGAATAAAAATGATTTATAAAGCTGTAATAAATTCTAGTTGAATTTAAATGATGTTAGAGAACTTTTAAAATCGAATTAAAAGTTAATTTGTAAAAAATTGAATATTTTAATATTTAATTAACGAGTGAAAATGGTCATTTTTCAAACAGTCTCGGATTTTGATGAAACCAGTTTCATTGGATCCATAATTTCATATTATTGTAAAATAGTCGATTCGAAAACCTATCTTCCAAATACGATCGAATTGGCTCCCGATATATACTCCATTACATTCGGAATAGGGGTAAAACATTATAAACGCCAGGCAGCAGGCTTCGTTTTGAGTTCGAAAAGTTTTCGATTGAATTGTGTCACGAAATTTTCTATAAAAAGCCAACATTTTTTCTAATTTACATAAACCCTAGGGTTAGAAACCCTAGCCGCCACTAAGCTTTTCAATGGCCAGAGATCTTCGATCTTCCTCCTCTATTTTCTTCAAATCGACGCGTTATTACGAGAAACTTTCAACTGGAAAAAGATCAGGCTCGTCGAGATCCATCGATCCAACGGCTATGATCGTCTATTACGAAGTGGATTGACAGAAATTTCATCGTAAAATCTCCACATTCACACACATTTTTATAGAGGAAGACACGACCGAGCCTACCATGCTTCTGGCCGTGGGTAGCTCGTGTGATGGCATTCGAGTAGGAGTCGCTGATCGTTGTGAAGATGCTCGAGTTGGCTCGCTGATCTAGGGTTTTGTGGCGGCTATGGGTTTGAGGCGTGCATGATTTTCACGATAGAGAAGAGGAAACAATCGGCGGCCCAGATCTGGAGAAGCAAATCAGATGGCCGAGATTAACTAGGTTAAAATTAAAAAAAAGAAATTGATTTATTTACAGATATTGTTATATATTCTGTTATCATATGATATATGAAGTTTTCGATGCTATGATTGTTGTATTGGTGCTGTTGCAGCATTGGGCCTATATTTTGGTATTTAAAATGTTAAAGTGATGATTTCAAAATTTAAAAGGATTTTAAAGTGGTTTTTGAAAGTACACGTTTTATTGAATTTTGGAATTGATTCATTTTAAATAAATAAAAGTTATAAAATTTATGTTATAAAAATTTATGATTTTTGTGAAATAAAACCAGAATATGATTTTTGGAATGTGAAGTTAACTATTTTGTGAAATAGTAAAAATTTAGATTTTTGATTTATTATAAATGATTTTATATATAAGATTTATAAAATTGAATTTTTATAAATCAGAATAATGGAATTATAAATGAGTTTTTATAAGTGTTAAAATCAACTTATAAATGAATCTTATAAGTGAATAAGATTTGTGAATTTGTGAAGTTATAAAAGAATGAGAATTGTAAATAAATAATTTATAAGGAATTAACTTATAAATTGGATTTGGCATATAAATGAATAAATGGAATTGGTTAATAAAGGAGATTTATAAATTGAAGTTTTTATAAAATAAGAATGTGATTGTTTATAAATCACGTAATCAATTGAATTTGATAAGTAAATATGGAAGCTTATTAAAGGAGATATATTCATGATTTTGGACAGTGGATAATCCTTTAATTAAATATGTAGAAGTGTTGAATTTGGTTAGAGATTTATATTCACGATTATGGACAGTGAATAACATATTAAAGAAATGTTTTGGGAAGTGATATTTTAAATGGAATAAAATGGTTTAAAGATGTTTTGAAATGTATTAAATATCGAATACATAGATTTCAACATTCATTGTTGAAATAGACGTTTTCGAAAAGTATAAAGAAATGGTGGACTATAACACTGTTGTTATATTAAATGATTTTCGAAAGGAAATGTTTTTGTATAGTATTGAGATTTATATATCTATTTTATTTTTGAATGCCTATACTATTGATTTTGGGTTGTCGTAACGATGTTTTACGCAACATTCGTTTTGACCCAATAAATGTGTTTAAAAAGAATGTTTTCCTTAAAGAATAAAATGTATACTTAATTATGATTTAAGTATATAGAATATTTTCTAAGTGTCGAAAATAAATAGAATTGTGAATTACTTATTATTATATAAGTATATGGAAATGTTTTCCAATATAGAAGTTGAAACTGTTTTGAAGATATATCATTTTAAAGATAATTTGAGGTGAATATTTGGCAAACGGTTTAATTAATAGAAGATCAATTAAACGGGCCTAGTGATTGCATATGGTGCTAAATATTTGTTTGTTTGGTTTGATACTTAAATAACTGACTATCAAATTGGCCAAAATTTTAGTTCCTCAACTTGATGTGGGAACTATTTAGTCGTACACTTAGTACGTAGCGTTATGTGTAGGCTTGATTATCATTTGTGTTGAGGATGTTGATTAATATAGTGCAGAGTATTAATCCAATCTATTGAGCTTCCTTCTTGGCCCGAAGGATAGAAAGTTGAAAGTTGGAAACGTGATAAGTCTATGAGATTTAGTTTCTATGTGAGGTTGAGAAACGCTTTTGTGTCGTTGGTGCAAAGAGACCGAGATCGGTTTATCTAAAAACCACTTAGGACCAACATATATGCGACGATTGTGCAGGTTGCTTTGTGATGATATTGATATTATGGAGTTTCATGGTGGGGGACTGCTTGTTGATCGTTTGGGGTTAACATCCCAATATACATCCAATAGCAGTGATCTCTTCATTTATGAAATTTCCAATGCAAGGACTATTTGCTACTAATCCTAGGGATTTTCCGACGGGATGTGGTAGGAAAGTACCTTCGGTTTGTCCTGTTCCTGGACAACTTGTATAGATGTTTGTCTGACATTGCATTTCTAAAGATTACGTACATTGGTTTTTACAAACGTACATCAGTGGTGGCGAAGAAGGCAGCTTCTCTTAGCTTAACACCCTCCTTAAGACGTATGAGCTTACGGGTTGTATTTTTGTGGAAGGCAATTAGTAGTCAACGGAAATCGCCGTATGGCATTCTAAGTGATGTGATTGTGCTTTGTGAAAGGTAATCGTTACCTCGTCAGGCCTCATCAACCGGAAATGACCAAAACAGGGTTAGATGCAGCAGGGATAAGTGGGTCATTCCTAAGTAGGATATGATCATCCTCTTCTAGATATATCTTTATACGCTATGACGTCGTGTATCTGATTATTTCGGTTTGTATGCTATGAGGGCCCTCGGTAAAGGTCGGTAACGACCGGAGGATGATATATTCGGTACCGTCTAGTTATAGAAGTGGGCTGGTCTTGTGTTGGTAGAGGATCCTTTGTGATGGTCCTCGGTGCATTCTTCTGGAGATGTACTGCTGGAAGGTAGTCCCTTCACCTGGTCATTTGTATGGAAATCTAAACTCCACTACGTACCTGCCATTTTGATTGTATTACCCAATTGGGATATATGCTGGAATTTAATCAATGTAACAATTTCGGCTATGATTAATATTATTTGTATATAGTAGACACTACTATAATATAAGAGGATTTGATATTATATGTTTTATTTATCGTAAGGTAAAAACATGTCCGTGTTTATGTGTGGACTTGTCTTACGAGACACTTTTGTTTTGAAAACTAAGGAAAAGTTTCATAATTTAAATTCAGTTGAGTGTGTTTCTCACGCTGGTTTACTAGACTGATCCGGGCGTTCTCCCCTTTCAATGCTCGGGTCAGACCAAGTATATTTACAGGTTTAGATTTGATGCTTTTGGAGCTTCAGCAGGCACGCTGGAGATCTTCATTTCGTATACGTGTATCTGTTTTGATTATTGATTATCCGCTGCATTTTTAGTTGTTGTTACTATCGGCATTTGTAAGGACATGTTATTATAACTGTTCAGGCTGATAACTATTAGTTGATGATTGAACTCTGATTTATGTGTGTGTATATACAGTTTCTGTTTTGTAAAGATCATTGATATGATATTATATATTTTCCGTTGCGATGTGAGATTCTGTATTGTTCTGTTTGGTTCTATCTTCTCTCTTCCTTCTCTTCTCTTTTTCTCTCTTCTTTTCTTTCTCTTGACTTTCCATCAGTCTATGCTTTTTGGGTTAGACATGTGTGGATTATTGTCGATTCAAAGGGTACGGATTTGCGAGTCGTCACAGCTGGCATCAGAGCTTAGATTTTGTATATTCCTAAGCTTTGATGTGTACTCATTATAGATAGGGACAGTAGCACCCTAGATTGAGTTTGAGTGTATTATCTATATGAGCGCGTATTTGTTAGTGATATAAAATGTTTTATATTGTGTTTACTTATCCGTTGAGCTGTTTGTGAATTCTGATCGGTATGCGGGATGCCATGTTATCCATAGGGATTTCCAAACACTTAAATGAGGGAAGTCGACATAGTATTATTTTAAATTGGGTAAATGAAATAATTTTACCTCTATTATATTTTATATATAAAGGAATAATAATTTTTCAGAAATTATTAAAGTGTATATAAATTGACTGTTTGGTTGCTGGAAAATGTGAATATATAAAAGTTAATAAAAGCTATTTGAATAATCTAAACAAAAAGCAACAATTGTAAAAGAATAAATTATATAAGCAAATGAATTATATAGTATGGAATTATAATTAAAATGATTTACAATTATGAAATAATCTTATGTATAAGAAATGAAACTATTTGGGTTGTAAATGAAAATGGATTTAACTAAGAATTTGTGAAATTTGAATCCCATTTATTTTGGAAGTATTTTTCAAAGTTAAAGAGGTTATTTTGTTATAAATCTAAATAAGATAAAAGAAGTTGGAATGAATCTTATATATGTAAAGTGAATAGTGAAATTATATAAGTAAAGATTTGTAAATATGATTTATAAATAAAAGGATTTTTAAAAGAATATAAAGCACTGAATTCACTACTGTTGCTAGGAAAATAATAAGGGTGATGACTGCAGCATCATCAGTATCATTTTCGAGTTTCTGTGTGATGGATTTGCTACCAAATAGTAAACTGAAATTGAAGTTTTATTGTGATAAACAAATTTGAATGTAAAATCCATGTCGCAATTGATAAAAATAAGTGAAATAAATTTTGGATTTATAATATGAAATAAGAATTTACTTTAGTAAAGTTGAAATAAATGTGAGTTAGCATAATAAATGTATGATTTGAAATTTAACTAAAGGGAAGTTAAATAAATTGAATTGGATTAGATAAGTGATTATATAATATGCATTTGAAAGTTTAAATAATAATAAGTTGTATAACTTATAAAGTGAGAAAAGATAAGTAAAATCGATTGTTAAAATGGTTAAACAATTTTTTAAGCAAAACGAAATCTGAATTTGAATAAATTAGTTGTGAACTTAAGTTGTATAAGTGAAAGTAAATGCAAGTGAGTTGAAATGAAAGATAACTTAAGTGATGTTGAATAAAGTTGATTTTGGTATCGATGTAAATTAATAAAAGTAGTTAGATGAATATGAATTTGAGTTATATGAAGAAATTCAACTTTAATTCTAAAAGTGAATTAGTGAATGAAATATGGACTAAATGTTAATCAATCGAATGAAAATGTAGTAGTTAAATGAATTAGAAATTGAATGATAAACCAATTGGAATTAAAAGTGTTAAACCAAATTGAAGGTAACGAAGTAAAGTAAATTAAATAAATATTGTTTATACATTGGTTGTTAATTGATTGTATAGAAAATCCATATGAAATTGAACTAATGAAATGGAAAGCTAAGTAATTGAATTCAAATTGGAAGTCAAGTGAATGTAAATAGAATTGATTTGATTTGTTTTGATTTGGAAGCAAACAAACTTGAATGTAAATTAATGAATGTAAACTAATTGAATATGAATGGATGTTAGTAAAATCCAATGTTAATGAATCAAATGTGATTTAATTTGAAAACCAATTCAACGAATGTTAATGAGAAAATGAGTTTATATTGATTTGGTTATGGAGTTGTTGGATGATAGTTGTTTGATGGTTGGGTTTGTTGCGGTGATTGCATTTGCTATATTTGCATATATAGTTGTTGGTATATGTTGTATATTGATATTACTTCCATATATACATGTTTCTCATGGTTTGTTGAGTATTTAGTAGGTGCGTATGGCGCTTGCTTCACTTTTTAGAGCTCGTTTTTGCGCTATATTAGCTGTATATGCTTGCTAATAATATATAAGGTACATATCTCGGATTACATATCGTACTTTTACACTTTTTTCCCTTCGGGATGCCTCATCCTTGATGATGAGATATATATTTGTGATATATATATATATATATATATATTGCTATTTTTTCCCGAATCGAACCGTGCAAAGGAGACGCTGGCGAAATTTTCTAAAAATTTAAGGATTTACAAATTTTTTGGGAAAATTGAAAAATTTGTGAAAACGAAATTTTGGTTTTTGAGTTAAAAGTTAAACGATATTAGTTGTTTTGAAAATATAACTATGAATGTATTTGAAAACTTAGAAAAGTTTTTGTGAGAAGTTTAACTAATGGATTTTGAGAAAAGTTAAACACTTAAGAGATTTGGTAAATCTAGTTTGAACGAATTGTTTTGAAAAGTTAATGGAGTTTATGACTTTTTCTTACTTGGTAATTTCGAGTGTGAAATTCTTTTAAGTATGGGAGAATGTAACGACCCAGAATTTCAGTCATTTGAAATTCGTAGACTTAATTAATTTTAAATATTTAAAAGTTAAGTTTATAAGCTGAATAAATAATATTTCGAATATGGTGATTTAATTGGATAATTAAATTGTTAATTTAATACTTGAAATTGCGTAAATAATTGAAAATTGGATTTAAAGTGAATAAAAATGATTTATAAAGTTGTAATAAATTCTAGTTGAATTTAAATGATGTTAGATAACTTTTACAATCGAATTAAAAGTTAATTTGTAAAAAAATGAATATTTTAATATTTAATTAGCGAGTGAAATTATCAAACAGTCTCGGATTTCGAAAAAACCAGTTTCATTGGATCCGTAATGTTACATTATTATAGGATTTCAAATTTCGTGTCAATCGGATTTACGGTTTGTCCAGGGCAAGCTAAAACGTGTAGGAAATCATTTAAGTAATTTTAAATTTAAAATAGTCGATTCGAAAACCTATCTTCCAAATATGATCGAATTGGCTCCCGATGTATATTCCATTGCGTTCGAAATAGGGGTAAAACATTATAAACGGTAGGCGGCACGCTTCGATTCGAGTTCGAAAATTTTTCGAGTGAATTGTGTCGCGAAATTTTCTCTAAAAGGCCAACATTTTTTCTAATTTACACAAACCCTAGTGTTAGAAACCCTAGTCGCCACTAAGATTTTCAATGGCCAGAGATCTTTGACCTTCCTCCTCCATTTTTTTCAAATCGGCGCGCTATTACGAGAAACTTTCAACTGGAAAATGGTCAGGCCCGTCGAGATCCATCGATCCAACGGCTATGATCGTCTATTACGAAGTGCATCGACAAAAATTTCATCGTAAAATCTCCACGTTCGCGCACATTTTTGTAGAGGAAGACATGACTGAGCCTACCGTGCTTCTGGCCATGGGTAGCTCGCGTGTTGGGCATTCGAGTAGGGGTCGCTGATCGTTGTGAAGATGCTCGAGTTGGCTCGCTGATCTAGGGTTTTGTGGCAGCTATGGGTTTGAGGCGTGCATGATTTTCACGATAGGGAAGAGGAAACAATCGGCGGCCCAAATCTGGAGAAGCAAATCAATTGGCCGAGATTAACTAGGTTAAAATAAAAAAATAAATTGAGTTATATAATTATATTAAAATTGTGTAATCTTTAAAATAGCGTAACTTTTTGATACGAGGTCCGTTTCACACGAAATGAATTACGTTGGGTTCGTATTCGCGAACACATGAATTTTGGATAGAATTAAACACGCGTTTAATTTTATTCGGAGTAAAACACTGCAACTGCTATTGGAATCAATGTGCGTACAACTCACTCTTTCCGACTCTCTGATATTTTTATACAAGTGAAAATAAATATTATTTATGAAGATTGATGATTATTTGGATGATATATGATATATTGATTGGTATTTGGATATATACATGTCTAGTGAAGCAGATGACTCTATACGTTCCCGTGTATGAGCGGATGACCCTTTGTACGCACGTCTGCCTTGAAGCGGACATTGTACACATATTCTAATATGTATATTTGTTGTAGGTGACAGGTTGGAGGGATCCAACTGGATTCCTCAACAGTATTGATTTATTTACAGATATTGTTATATATTCTATTATCATATGATATATGATGTTTTGGATGCCGTGATTGTTGTTTTTGGTGCTGTTACAGCATTGCGCCTATATTTTGGAATTTAAAATTGTTAAAGTGATGAGTTCCAAATTTAAAAGGATTTTAAAGTGACTTTAGAAAGTATACGTTTTATTGAATTTTGGAATTGATTCGTTTTATATAAATTAACGTTATAATTTTTATGTTATAAAAATTTACGATTTTTGTGAAATAAAACCATAACATGATTTTTGGAATGTGAAGTTAACTATTCTGTGAAATAGTATAAATTTTTGATTTTTGATTTATTATAAATGATTTTATATATAAGATTTATAAAATTGAATTTTTATAAATCAGAATAATGGAATTATAAATGAGTTTTTATAAGTGTTAAAATGGAGTCATAATTGAATCTTATAAGTGATTAAGATTTGTGAATTTGTGAAATTATAAAAGAATGAAAATTGTAAATAAATAATTTATAAGGAATTAACTTATAAATTGGATTTGGCATATAAATGAAATAAATGGAATTGATTAATAAGGGAGATTTATAAATTGAAGTTTTTATAAAATAAAAACGTGATTTATAAACATTGTTTATAAATCCAAAATCAATTAAATTGGATAAGTAAATATGAAAGCTTATTAAAGGAGATATATTCACGATTTTGGACGGTGGATAATCCTTTAATTAAATATTTAGAAGTGTTGAATTTGTTTAGAGATTTATATTCACGATTTTGGACAGTGAATAATATATTAAGGAAATGTTTTGGGAAGTGATATTTTAAATGGAATAAAATGGTTTAAAGATGTTTTGAAATGTGTTAAATATCGAGTACATAGATTTCAACTTTCATTGTTGAAATAGACGTTTTCGAAAAGTATAAGGAAATGATGGACTATAACACTGTTGTTATAGTAAATGATTTTCGAAGGGAAATGTTTTTGTATCTTATCGGTATTTATATATCTATCTTATTTTCAAATCCCTATACTATTGATTTTGGGTTGTCGTAACGATGTTTTACGCAACATTCGTTTTGACCCAAATAAATGTGTTTAAAGAGAATGTTTTCCTTAAAGAATAAAATATATACTTAATTATGATTTTAGTATATAGAATATTTTCTAAGTGTTGAAAATAAATAGAATTGTGAATTACTTATTATTAAATAAGTACATGGAAATGTTTTCCAATATAGAAGTTGAAATGGTTTTGAAGATATATCTTTTTAAAGATAATTTGAGGTGAATATTTGGCAAACGGTTAAATTAATAGAACATTAATTAAAAGGGCCCAATGATTGCATATGGTGCTAAATATTTGTTTGTTTGCTTTGATAATTAAATAACCGACTATCAATTTGGCCAAAATTTTAGTTCCTCAACTTTATGTGGGAATTATTTAGTCGTACACTTAGCTTTCTGTGTAGGCTTGATTATCGTTTGTGTTGAGGATGTTGATTTGTATAGTTCGGAGTATTACTCCAATCTATCGAGCTTTCTTCTTGGCTCGAAGGATAGCAAGTTGAAAGTTGGAAATGTGATAAGTCTATGAGACTTAGTTTCTGTATGAGGTTGAGAAATGCTTTTGCGTTGTTGGTGCGAAGAGACCGGGATCGGTTGATCTAAAAACCACTTCGGACCAACGTTTATGCAACGATTGTGCAGGTTTCTTTGTGATGATATTGATATTCTAGAGTTTCATAGTGGGGGACTGCTTGTTAATCGTTTGGGGTTAAAATCCCAATATTCATCTAGTAGCATTAGTCTCTTCATTTGTGAAATTTCCAATGCAAGGACTATTTGCTACTAATCCTAGGGATTTCCCGATAGGATGTGGTAGGAAAGTACCTTCGGTTTGTCCTGTTCCTAGACAACTTGTATGGATGTTTGTCTGACATTGCATTTCTAAAGATTACGTATATTGGTTTTTACAAACGTACATCAGTGGTGGCGGAGAAGGCAGCTTCTCTTAGCTTAACACCCTCCTTGAGACGTATGAGTTTAAGGGTTGTATTTTTGTGGAAGGCAATTAGTAGTCAACTGAAATGGCCGTGTGGCATTCTAAGTGATGTGATTGTGCTTTGTGAAAGGTAATCGTTACCTCGTCAGGCCTCATCAACCGGAAATGACCAAAACAGGGTTAGATGCAGCAGGGTTAAGTGGGTCATGCCCAAGTAGGATATGATAATCCTCTTCTAGATATATCTTTACACGCTATAACGTCGTGTATTTGATTATTGTGGTTTATATGCTATGAGGGTCCTCGGTAAAGGTCGTTAACGACTGGAGGATGACATATTCGGTACCATCTAGTTATAGAGGTGGGCCGATCTTGTGTTGGTTGAGGATCCTTTGTGATGGGCCTCAGTGCATTCTTCCACAGATATACTACCGGAAGGTAGTCCCTTCACCTGGTCATTTGCATGGAAATCCAAACTCCACTACGTACCTGCCATTTTGATTGTATTATCCAATTGGGCTATATGCTGCAATTTAATCAATATAACAATTTCGGCAATGGTTAATATTATTTGTATATAGTAGACACTAGTATAATATAAGAGGATTTGATATGATGTGTTTTAGTTACCATAAGATAAAACATGTCCGTGTTTATGTGTGGACTTGTCTTACGAGATATTTTTGTTTTGAAAACTAAGGAAAAGTTCGGTAATTTAATAAATTCAGTTAAGTGTGTTTCTCACGCTGGTTTACCACACTGATCCGGGCATTCTTCCCTTTCAATGCTCGGGCCAGATCGAGTATATTTACAGGTTTAGATTTGATGCTTTTGGAGCTTCAGCGGGCGAGCTGGAGATCTTCATTTCATATATGCGTATCTATTTTGATTATTGATTATCTGCTGCATTTTTAGTTGTTATTATTGCCATTTGTAAGGACATGTTATTATAACTGTTCAGGCTGATAACTATTAGTTTATGGTTGAACTCTGATTTATGTTTATATATATACAGTTTCTGTTTTGTAAAGATCATTGATATGATATTATATATTTTCCGTTGCGATGTGAGATTCTGTATTGTTCTGTTTGGTTCTGCCTTCTCTCTTCCTTCTCTTCTCTTCTTCTCTATTCTTTTCTTTCTCTTGACTTTCCGTTAGTTTGAGCCTTTTAGGTCGAACATGTGTGGATTATTGTCGATTCGAAGGGTACGAATTTGCGGGTTGTCACACAAATCTTGTCCATTCTTTCTATTTTCTGACCTACCTGTAAATAACCTATTATAAACCCTAGACATTTCTTTTTCTCATTTGTCTGTACGTATATCTCCTTCTCAACTCCTCATTCTTATGTAGACAAACAAGTTCCCAATTCATTTCAAATCAAAAATCAAATTAAAATTTAAACTCCTCAAGATATATTGAATTATATATCAATTTGAAGCTCTCAACGAGCATAACTCAGATTTGTAATTCGTTTTTGGCGACGAATCACCATTTGTCCATTAATTGAGGTTGAATGTCAATCTTCCATATTAGCGTTTTAATTATTTAACGGCGGATCTTTGCCTGATCGACGATCGGGGAATGGTGTTGGGGAGAGGACGTCGAGCATGCCATGGAGTAGTGTTCGTTGGTCAAAATTGTATCTAAATTGGTCGGAAATGGCTTGAGAACATCGATGGTGGCGAACGTGGTCTGGTCGACCGGAGTTGGTCATGGAAGGACCAGGGGGTGTGCCTCGTCCTGAGGAGGTGAGTGGAGGTCGTGGATTGGGGTAGCATGGTGTAGGGTGGTCGGCTTTTTGATTTGAAGTCGGCGGCAGGGAGGCTATTTTCGAATGAGAGTGACGGGCGTTCTGACTCGTGCGCGTGGAACAAGACGCTAACGTGGTAAATTTTAATTGCTTTGTTTTTATTTTAATTTTAATTCTAATGGTTCTAACTGCAATAACTTTCTCATACGAGGTCCAATTCACACGCGATTTGTTGTGCTAGGATAGTATTAAAATTATGGACATTTTAAAGCTGTTTTTGATGACTTCTGAGTCTGTTTGAATTTGGATTTAAATTGGATTTAAATTCAAAGGTGAGTGTTTCAACCCACTCACAGCTTTTAAAATATCTAGTGTTTGTTAAATTAAATTTTTAGTGTGAGTGGAAATGTAACGATCGCGAATTTTTCGTTGTCGAAAAAAACGAACCGTTAGGGTTTAAGAAAAAGAAAGAGGTAGAAGAAGAAAGAAAAGAAAGAGAAGAGAAAACAGAAAAACAAGTAACAGAACGAGAAACAATAACAGAATCTCACAGTCGCAGCGGAACAACATATAATAGATAAATGAATATTCATTAAAACAAGAAAAACTATACATTTTATACATTACATCACATTACATCACATCATCAGAGTGTACAACAATAAAACAGCGGAAAGAATACTATATACAATAGATAATAGACTACGCTATCTGGCTCGCCTCCAGATCTGCACAGCAACTCCCGAATCCAGAATAACCTGATAACCTAACTCTAGACTGCCCGTGTGGAAAATAGTGGGCACCCAGAGTTTAGGAAAGGAACAATAAACTCCAGGTCAGTCATGTGACTGGTGTGAGAACTCAAAACAGTTTATCTTTTAAAAAAAGCAACAAGAAAAATTTCAATTTTTGAAATTCGCAATGCTTTTTGGAAAATGAAACTACCATAAGGCCTCCCGCCACACACACAATGCAAACGCAGAATTGGAGGAGATTTCTCCTTATGATAGTCAAAGATGCTTACTACGCGAAAATCAAATCATTTTTGATATTATTACTAGTGCATAGTGTAGAAAACAATTTCGAAAGTAGAATATAAATCCTATCCAACATAGACATTCCGAACTATGCCTACTATAGCTACCATCCAAACAGTGGTGACCACCATAAGTGAATGGCAGGTAATACAACTAAAACCGTACAAGGCACGTATTGGATGAATGGATTTCCAACAAATGGTCAGGCTAAGGAACTTCCTACTGCCACATGGGATCGCCTCTGGCGGGACGTCCCGAGAAACTAACGTTACGGTTAGATCTCTGCCAACACAAGGCCGGGTTACCTCTGTAACTAGGTAACTACTACACGAATATGTCATCCCCCGGTCCTTTGGGACCTTTATCCGAGCGCTCGCAACAACACCACACACAGAAATATATATAGTGTATCAACATGAGTAAGCATCTGGGCTCCATACCATGATACCACCCTTTTCCAGAAGGAAATGACATACCCTAAAGGGCTCGACCCTCATAACCTTGCCGCATATTCCTGTTTCGACCATTTCCGGGGAGTGAGGTCCTGACGAAGTCTCGTCCACAAAGCTACGCTTTGTGCAACAAAGCCATGCTTTGGGTCCACAGATGACCAAAGCAATAATCACAAAGATAAATGATCAAACAAATGATCATATCCAAACGATCAACCAATGATCATCACACAGCAGCACTCAGCATGCCACATTACCAGATTGGGAAATATCGCTGATAACCTTCAACTACATAACCTCTGAGCTCGTACGTCTCAGAGAAGGGTGTTAAGCTAAGAGAATAAATTCTCCGCCACCAACAGAAATGTATTTGAAAGAAATCTGCTCTATCTCTCAAAATGTAATGTCAGACACGTAACCATACAAGTCTGTTCCGGGTTCGAACAGAACCGAAGGCACTTCCAAAGAAGCCCTTGCAATCCGGGTATTCACAATCCCGATAAAATTTCCCATCACAAAGGAAATCTCCATATCGTAGCTAACGATGCGGAGACAATCGATAGGTCATCCTATCGTTCTCACAAATACCCGGTCTTCACACCGGTCTTCAAATGCAATCCAAACGACGTATCGCATATTCGGAATGGGATATATGACACAAAGGTCCTCTCCCGGCTAAACCGAATAGCGAGCGCTTATTTTTAAAAATAAGTGTGCATTCAATCCCAAACAAACATAATCAATACCATCCAAGGGTAAATATTGATAGTCGGTTATTTAACTATCAATAAAGATGCGCCACATCATCAGATTCCAAATAATTTTTCCAAAATTATTAAATCCCAAAATATTTTTACAAGATATATATACACAATTTCCAAATAATTGCCCAATTTATTTGCTTTACCAAAACCACTTCACGATAAAATTTTCCACACTCAACCAATTGAAAAATCAATTTTCAATTTACCTTCACCATTTGAAAACCAATTTTCAAATTACATTAACCATTTGCAAACCAATTTCAAATCACCTTAACCATTTGAAAACTAATTTCAAATCACCTTAACCATATATACCTTTTTAAACAAATTTCAAACCACCAAATAAATCTTTACCGATTTATTTTACTTACGTTCCAAATTCGTAAATTATATTTTCATATTTAAAAATAAATCAACATTTATATTTTAAACAAATTTCCCTTCATATATATAAATTCCAAAGTGGATTAAATCCCAAGCATCTACTAGCATACGATTCCCAAATCGATTTCAAGTTATTTGCTTTCAATTACCTTAAAGGTGAATTCACAAAAACCGTTCCATTTCATATTAGAAAACCATTCCCATGCTTATTTTAAAAATAAGTAATTCATAAATTTATTTATTTTCAACGATTTGAAAATATTCCATATACTTAAATCACAGTTAAGTATTTATTCCATTCTCTTTAAGAAAACATTCCCTTATTCACATTTATTTGGGTTAAAAACGAATGTTGCGTAAAACATCGTTACGACAACCCAAAAACACTAGTATATGGATTTGAAATAAAAAAAAATAGATATATAAATCCAATACTATACAAATTATCCCCTTCTGTTTCTCGAAAACTTCTATTTCAACAATCAATGTTGAAATCTATGTTTTCAATACTCAATACATTTTAAAACACCTTTAATTCGTTTTAAATTCCATTTAAAACATTCCTTTCCCAAAAACAAACCCATTTTATTTAATAATCTATTCAATATTCAAAATAGTGAATATAGCCCACTTAACAAATTCCCATATTTCAATTTATCAAATTCGATGAATTTCAAATTTATAAACATAGTTTATAAATTCCATTTCTATTATAAACCCCAATTTTATAAATTCCTTTATTAATCCGATGCAATTTACATAACCCAGTTTCATACCCAAAAGCCATATTGTAAGTTAAATACTTATAATATTATTTATATACCAAATCGTTCCTTTGAACTTCACCGATTTAAAATCTTATCACTTACAAGATTTCTTTATGGTTTATAATAATTTCAACTAATGAAATCTTCATTTATTAACAATTTCAACAAACCCCCTTTTTATGCCCCAAATTCATTTTTATAAGTGAATAACTTATAAACTTAAAATTTTCCAATAACCATTCGTTTTATAAATTTCACATTTATTAATCTATAAATCCTAGTGGAATTCATGTTATACATCAACTTAACACTTTATAAATTTATTCTATAACTTCAATAAATTTAATTTAAAAACATCCATTTATAAAATCCTTTATATAAACCATTAATAATAATAACTTCCCAAAAACCAAATTTAACTATTTTATAAAAACCTATTATTGTTAAAAATTTCTTTTAAGTTATATTTTATAAAAATATAAATTTTTAAAACATAAAATTTTATCCATCTATTTATTTTAAAATTTAATCAATTCAAAATTTTTAATAAACCATATTCTTTGAAAAATCGATTTAAAACCCCTTTTAAATTCAAAACCGTTATTTTTAATTTAAAAATTAGAATCCGATGATGCAACGACATCGAATGGTCAATCACGGGAATAACATCATATATCAATGTGATTATCAACAATCAACATAATATTCATAAACAAATAAATATGTGAGGAATCCAGTTGGATCCCTCCAACCTGTTACCCTGCATCCACAGACGTTAGCACAATACCAATTCCACTTCAAGGTGGAATATCGCGGTATATGGGATTTTATAAAATATCCGCTTAATAGGCGGCGCAATAGGGTCTCATCCGCTATACGAGGCGGGAAATCAAATCCGATATATACATATGCCAATATATATATATCGCTATATATAGTATATATCCTACTATATCTACTAGCACAATCAAACAGCAATCATCAATCAACATTAACTACTTAAAATTTTAAACAAAACCTTTCGATTGAGTGAGGAGTTCTCACCTTGATTTTATTCCGGTTTCGTCGTTCGTTTCGAATAAAATTAAACGAACGTTTAATTTTACCCGAAATTCAAACGAGCTCCAATCGACTCCAAACTAGTTGCATTGCGAAGAGCGCGACCATACGATTCCAACGCACTTTGATTCGCCCAAATCGGACCTCGCAGCAAAAAGATATCGCAGTTTAAAGTTTGTACACGATTTAAATATGAATAAATCAACATTATTTTACATTTCTCAACCTAAATTGATCCTGGCCGCACATCTCCTTCCCCCTCCTTCTCTTCCTCATGTGCACGCACGGCTACAGGTGATGAACGCAACAAGAACCCATACAAGCTAGAACTAGGGTTTGATCTCACCACCTCCTCGCTGCATGAAAACACGATCGGGGAGCGCCAACCGAACGGCCTCGACAAGAGCCACCAACGCCCAGAGCTAGGCCAAGCTCGGCCCCACCTGGTGCCTAGGGCTGCGCGCGCAACATCAGGGAACGCGGGCAATTATACCCTCCAAACGGCGACGATTCGCCAGATCCACCGTTGGATGGATAGATCCTGACGTCCTCTACAAGTTTCGTGTTGAAAGTTTCTCGATTCGATGCATGGATTTTGAGATTATGAGGGATGAATTTCGCTCGTTTCTGGCCATAGACATGGAAGTGGCGGCTGGAGCAAAAATGGGCTAGGGTTTAGAGATAATTGCATTTATAAACAACTATTATTATTATTTTAATAATAAAATCTCCAATTTAACACTTTTGCAAATGAACTCCAAACGACGCGTGCCGCCAGGCGATCCTAAGGTTTTTCCGCATTCCGGACACAATGGAACAGGTTTCGTAAGCTAATTCGGAAGTATGTGTGAGATACGGCAATAAACAGTCGATTTAAATTTAAACCGATTTAAGCGATTTCTAGGCGTTTTGGCTTGTACCGGACAAACGATAAATCCAAACGACTTAAAATTTGAAATCTTGCAATAATATCACATTACGGATCCGATGAAACTGGTTTCGTCGAAATCCGAGACCGTTTGAAAAATGGCTATTTTAACTCGCCGAATTAAAATTAAAACGATATCGATGCGTTTCGAGCTGCCACGGTCAAACGACAACTCCGTTTGCTACGAAATTTGAAATCCGATAATAACTAACTATTACGGATCCAATGGAACTCGTTTCGTTCAATTCCGAGACTGTTCAAAAATTGGCTATTTTTCAGTCGATAATTAAATATTAAAATATTCAATTTTTACAAATTAACTCCAAATTCAGTTTTACAAGTTCCAAAATATTTCTATAACCTTAATATGATAAAACAAAATTTTCCAAACCATTTTCAATCATATTTAACCCAATATCTAATTATTTGTGGAATTTCACTATTAAATAAATCGATTTAATTGCAAAATTAAATCCAAAATTCAAAATAAAATTTATTCGACTCCAAAAATTCACTTATTAATATTTAAAATTAATTAAATACTCAAATTTAAATTACTAAAAATTCTGGGTTGTTACAATCTTCCCCCCTTAAAAGAATTTCGTCCTCGAAATTGCAAGTTAAGGAGAATAATTCATAATCCGTTTATTATTTTTCCAAAACTAATTAGTTTTATCAACTTTTCAAACAAATCTTTTTATTAAAGATCTACTATCATTTCAATTAGCTTTCCAAACTCAATTATAGGTTTCAAACAACATTGTTTACTCAACAATTCAAATTTAAATTTAAATTCAAATTTCAAACTTTCAAAATTTCTCAAAATTTTACTAACTCCCTAAATTTTCGAAAAATTTCGCCAGAGTCTCCTTTGCGCGGCTAGATCGGTACGACTACAAAACGGCTCTACGGCCCCTCAGAATCAAAAGAAAAGAGAAAGCCAAGTGGCTAGAGAAGGAAATCATCAAATCTCATATAAAAACTGAAATACGTACCTTTTGTCGAGCGATTCAATCTTTTTTTTAACTTTGAAATCAAAATCCCAATTCCTTTATAACCTGTATATCTTGCTAGCATAATATCTAATTATAATATTCAAACAAATTTGCCAATTCAATTATAAAATTTCCAATACATGCTTCTTATACCACTTTTAGTTTACTATTAAAGTTGCATATTCATTTTCATTCAACTTTGCATTTCAATTTTCATTTGAATTCAATTACATAGCTTTCAAATTTTACTAATTCAATTTTCATTAACACTTAATGAATTTACATACAACCAACCAACAAGCAAATAACAACCAATGCACATCCAATACAACCAAATTTTATCCATTTTACTTACATTCAATTTGGTTCAACTGTTTTAATTCCAATTGGTTTAGCATTCAATTGATTTTCATTCTACTATTCAACTATTTTCAAATGAATTTACACTTGCATGCATCATTTCATATCAACTTATTCATATTCTATTGATTAACATTCAATTCATACTTTAACTCAATTGCTAGTTCTTTTTACAAATAAAATTGAATTTCATTTATATAACTTAAGTTCACATCTTTAACAATTTCATTTACTCACTTTATTCATTTATTTTGATATTAACATCAATTCTTTCAACATTACTTAACTTGCATTCCATTTCAACTTTATTTACATCATTTAATTCACTTGATTATTTAACTTTGATGCAAAGATCGATTTTTTATTCAACTTCACTTAAGTTATACTTCATTAAACATCATTTGTTCAATTAAACTTAAGTTTTACTTATCAATTCAATTCGGATTTTAAATTCCAAAGTAAATCCCATTTAACTTTTACTTAAGTCAAATTCATATCAATATTCAAATTCATATTCCATTTTATTTAACTTAATTGTTTAACCATTTCAATAATTGGTTTTACTTACATTCTCCCATTTAATAAGTTATAAAACTTATTATTCAACTTCTAACTTATATTATAAGTTCAAAACCTATTTCGCTTATATTTATCAACTTTAGGTTGAATTTTAATTTCAAATTGGTTTATTACAACAAAACTTAAATTTTTAAATTCATTTTTGTAGCAAATCCATCACATAGAAACTCGAAAATGATACTGATGATGCTGCAGTCATCACCCTTATTATTTCCCAGTGACAATAGTGAAATCAATGCTAATTATTCTTTCAAAAAGTTTCTTTCTATTCATAAATCACTTTTATAACCCTTTTACTTATATAATTTTTACTTCTTATATACATACATGATTATCTTACAATTGTAAATCATTATTAATTATTATTTCATCTTATGATTCATTGGTTTATACCATTATTCTTTTTACAATAGTTGCTTTTATTAGCTTATTCAAACAACTTTTTAATTATTTTATATATATATATATCATTTACAACAACCAAGCAATCAATTATATACACACTTCAATAATTCTGAAAAATTATTTTCTCTTTATATATAAAATATAATTGAGGCAAAATTATTTCATTTACCCAATTTAAAACAATATTGTGTCGAATTGTTCTATTCAAGTGTTTAGGAACCCCTTCGATTCAGTTTTCGAGGCTGCGCCGACGAAGGTTCATATACCACTCAACAAACCAATCATCACAATATAAAACAATTTTATACTCACTAACAAATACGCACTCATATCTATTATTACACTCATACTCATTCTAGAGTACTACTGACTCTATCTCTAATGAGTAACACCCAACAGAGCAGGTTGTCGCTTAACCATAAGCTCTGATACCAAATGTAAAGAACCTCATTTCCGTCAGCAGTAACCGGTAGGCTTTTCAACCATCCCAGCCCCACCGTGGCTTACACTGGTACCCCAGACCTTGCTTTTACGGCCAGCCTCTCGACTGTCACGGCTTACGCCTAACCAACCCCGTAAAGAGGACGTGTAGGGGTAAGAGTCTCCCGTTCGCCACCTAACGCAAAGCGAGAACCCCCCATCACGTTTCACCTAGATAAGCAAGTCTGGTCCGGGTTCGAACAGAACCGAAGGCACTTCCAAAGAAGCCCTTGCAATCCGGGTATTCACAATCCCGATAAAATTTCCCATCACAAAGGAAATCTCCATATCGTAGCTAACGATGCGGAGACAATCGATAGGTCATCCTATCGTTCTCACAAATACCCGGTCTTCACACCGGTCTTCAAATGCAATCCAAACGACGTATCGCATATTCGGAATGGGATATATGACACAAAGGTCCTCTCCCGGCTAAACCGAATAGCGAGCGCTTATTTTTAAAAATAAGTGTGCATTCAATCCCAAACAAACATAATCAATACCATCCAAGGGTAAATATTGATAGTCGGTTATTTAACTATCAATAAAGATGCGCCACATCATCAGATTCCAAATAATTTTTCCAAAATTATTAAATCCCAAAATATTTTTACAAGATATATATACACAATTTCCAAATAATTGCCCAATTTATTTGCTTTACCAAAACCACTTCACGATAAAATTTTCCACACTCAACCAATTGAAAAATCAATTTTCAATTTACCTTCACCATTTGAAAACCAATTTTCAAATTACATTAACCATTTGCAAACCAATTTCAAATCACCTTAACCATTTGAAAACTAATTTCAAATCACCTTAACCATATATACCTTTTTAAACAAATTTCAAACCACCAAATAAATCTTTACCGATTTATTTTACTTACGTTCCAAATTCGTAAATTATATTTTCATATTTAAAAATAAATCAACATTTATATTTTAAACAAATTTCCCTTCATATATATAAATTCCAAAGTGGATTAAATCCCAAGCATCTACTAGCATACGATTCCCAAATCGATTTCAAGTTATTTGCTTTCAATTACCTTAAAGGTGAATTCACAAAAACCGTTCCATTTCATATTAGAAAACCATTCCCATGCTTATTTTAAAAATAAGTAATTCATAAATTTATTTATTTTCAACGATTTGAAAATATTCCATATACTTAAATCACAGTTAAGTATTTATTCCATTCTCTTTAAGAAAACATTCCCTTATTCACATTTATTTGGGTTAAAAACGAATGTTGCGTAAAACATCGTTACGACAACCCAAAAACACTAGTATATGGATTTGAAATAAAAAAAAATAGATATATAAATCCAATACTATACAAATTATCCCCTTCTGTTTCTCGAAAACTTCTATTTCAACAATCAATGTTGAAATCTATGTTTTCAATACTCAATACATTTTAAAACACCTTTAATTCGTTTTAAATTCCATTTAAAACATTCCTTTCCCAAAAACAAACCCATTTTATTTAATAATCTATTCAATATTCAAAATAGTGAATATAGCCCACTTAACAAATTCCCATATTTCAATTTATCAAATTCGATGAATTTCAAATTTATAAACATAGTTTATAAATTCCATTTCTATTATAAACCCCAATTTTATAAATTCCTTTATTAATCCGATGCAATTTACATAACCCAGTTTCATACCCAAAAGCCATATTGTAAGTTAAATACTTATAATATTATTTATATACCAAATCGTTCCTTTGAACTTCACCGATTTAAAATCTTATCACTTACAAGATTTCTTTATGGTTTATAATAATTTCAACTAATGAAATCTTCATTTATTAACAATTTCAACAAACCCCCTTTTTATGCCCCAAATTCATTTTTATAAGTGAATAACTTATAAACTTAAAATTTTCCAATAACCATTCGTTTTATAAATTTCACATTTATTAATCTATAAATCCTAGTGGAATTCATGTTATACATCAACTTAACACTTTATAAATTTATTCTATAACTTCAATAAATTTAATTTAAAAACATCCATTTATAAAATCCTTTATATAAACCATTAATAATAATAACTTCCCAAAAACCAAATTTAACTATTTTATAAAAACCTATTATTGTTAAAAATTTCTTTTAAGTTATATTTTATAAAAATATAAATTTTTAAAACATAAAATTTTATCCATCTATTTATTTTAAAATTTAATCAATTCAAAATTTTTAATAAACCATATTCTTTGAAAAATCGATTTAAAACCCCTTTTAAATTCAAAACCGTTATTTTTAATTTAAAAATTAGAATCCGATGATGCAACGACATCGAATGGTCAATCACGGGAATAACATCATATATCAATGTGATTATCAACAATCAACATAATATTCATAAACAAATAAATATGTGAGGAATCCAGTTGGATCCCTCCAACCTGTTACCCTGCATCCACAGACGTTAGCACAATACCAATTCCACTTCAAGGTGGAATATCGCGGTATATGGGATTTTATAAAATATCCGCTTAATAGGCGGCGCAATAGGGTCTCATCCGCTATACGAGGCGGGAAATCAAATCCGATATATACATATGCCAATATATATATATCGCTATATATAGTATATATCCTACTATATCTACTAGCACAATCAAACAGCAATCATCAATCAACATTAACTACTTAAAATTTTAAACAAAACCTTTCGATTGAGTGAGGAGTTCTCACCTTGATTTTATTCCGGTTTCGTCGTTCGTTTCGAATAAAATTAAACGAACGTTTAATTTTACCCGAAATTCAAACGAGCTCCAATCGACTCCAAACTAGTTGCATTGCGAAGAGCGCGACCATACGATTCCAACGCACTTTGATTCGCCCAAATCGGACCTCGCAGCAAAAAGATATCGCAGTTTAAAGTTTGTACACGATTTAAATATGAATAAATCAACATTATTTTACATTTCTCAACCTAAATTGATCCTGGCCGCACATCTCCTTCCCCCTCCTTCTCTTCCTCATGTGCACGCACGGCTACAGGTGATGAACGCAACAAGAACCCATACAAGCTAGAACTAGGGTTTGATCTCACCACCTCCTCGCTGCATGAAAACACGATCGGGGAGCGCCAACCGAACGGCCTCGACAAGAGCCACCAACGCCCAGAGCTAGGCCAAGCTCGGCCCCACCTGGTGCCTAGGGCTGCGCGCGCAACATCAGGGAACGCGGGCAATTATACCCTCCAAACGGCGACGATTCGCCAGATCCACCGTTGGATGGATAGATCCTGACGTCCTCTACAAGTTTCGTGTTGAAAGTTTCTCGATTCGATGCATGGATTTTGAGATTATGAGGGATGAATTTCGCTCGTTTCTGGCCATAGACATGGAAGTGGCGGCTGGAGCAAAAATGGGCTAGGGTTTAGAGATAATTGCATTTATAAACAACTATTATTATTATTTTAATAATAAAATCTCCAATTTAACACTTTTGCAAATGAACTCCAAACGACGCGTGCCGCCAGGCGATCCTAAGGTTTTTCCGCATTCCGGACACAATGGAACAGGTTTCGTAAGCTAATTCGGAAGTATGTGTGAGATACGGCAATAAACAGTCGATTTAAATTTAAACCGATTTAAGCGATTTCTAGGCGTTTTGGCTTGTACCGGACAAACGATAAATCCAAACGACTTAAAATTTGAAATCTTGCAATAATATCACATTACGGATCCGATGAAACTGGTTTCGTCGAAATCCGAGACCGTTTGAAAAATGGCTATTTTAACTCGCCGAATTAAAATTAAAACGATATCGATGCGTTTCGAGCTGCCACGGTCAAACGACAACTCCGTTTGCTACGAAATTTGAAATCCGATAATAACTAACTATTACGGATCCAATGGAACTCGTTTCGTTCAATTCCGAGACTGTTCAAAAATTGGCTATTTTTCAGTCGATAATTAAATATTAAAATATTCAATTTTTACAAATTAACTCCAAATTCAGTTTTACAAGTTCCAAAATATTTCTATAACCTTAATATGATAAAACAAAATTTTCCAAACCATTTTCAATCATATTTAACCCAATATCTAATTATTTGTGGAATTTCACTATTAAATAAATCGATTTAATTGCAAAATTAAATCCAAAATTCAAAATAAAATTTATTCGACTCCAAAAATTCACTTATTAATATTTAAAATTAATTAAATACTCAAATTTAAATTACTAAAAATTCTGGGTTGTTACAGGAAATTTATTTATGACTGTTTGGTATATTTCAAATCATTATCTCGGTTAGTTTGAATTTACTTGAATTAAATCATTATTTAAATTATCATTGAATATAAATTTCCAGTTAAATACCTGTTATTAATTATCAGTTCTATATTGATATTTATTGATTGATTTGGATGATGATTGTGATGGATGTTTGACTGTTGATATTTGATGAACGGATGTTGTATTTTATATCGTTATAAACTACAAGCTCACTATGGGTTGAAATGGTACATACCCGAATGATCTATCGACTAGGGAAAATTCATTATAGGTTGACATGATAGACTCGAGCGATTTTATGGGTTTTATTATTAATTCGGGATTACGGTTTGAAATGATATATAACCGTAAAATTTTAAATTGCGGGTTGAAATGATAAATATCCATATCACTTGACCCTAGGGTAAAGAATTATATATGGACATCAGATTGGTTAAATTAAATGATTTTAAAAATCCTTAATTTTCAAATTTAATTAAATGATATTTGAAATAAAATTTGATTTACGTAAATTGAAGTTTATTGAAAAATCAAGTTTTATGATGAAATGTGAAACGGTTTAAAGGAATTTTTTAAGAAATTCAATTGAAAGTTAAGTTAAATTGTTAAGTATTAATGAAATTCTATCGAATTGAGCTATTGAATTTGTTTGAAATATAACTTTGAAATATTTTAAAATTGGAACAATTTGAATTGATATTTGAACGTGAATTGAACGAGATAAAAGTCAATAGTTTATTGAAACTAAAAAAATTGAAGGTTTAAAATTTGGTTTGTTGAAATTGAAATTGGTCCAAATGTGTTGAAATGGAATGAATAGTTCAATTTGATATAAATTCCAAATTCATATTTGAATGTAAACTATTTTAAAATATATTATTTTAAAATTCATAATTTTTAAGATTTTCAAAATGATTGAACTATTTAACCAATATTTACTATATAAATTATTTTAATCTATTTTAAACCAATTTAATTTATTTTAAACTAATTAAACCATTTTAATTTATTTTAAATTTAATTAATCTATTTAAAGCTATTTAATCTATTTTAATTACATTTAATCTAATTTAAATCTATTTAACTATCTTAAATCAACTTAAAAGTATTTTAACCTATAATTAAACTCTTTTAGAGTATTTTAACTTTGTATAACTATTTAAACTAATTTCTAAATTTCCAGACTATATGGCGAGGAAGAGTATGTATTCAATTCAATTGGTTTAAAAAGAGAATAAGGTTAAATGATGTTCTAACCTAAGTTGGGATTTAAAATGTTATAATAAATTGAAATGATAATTTTGAAGTAAGAATTTAACCTGTTTTGAAAATATGATTTTTGGAAGAAATTATGAATTTGGAAACGATATGATTTGAAAGTGAATATGATTTGAAAGTGAATATGATTTGAAAGTGTTATGGTTTGATATTTTGATACCAATTGTGGATTTGCTTTTGAAATGTAAATGAACCATCCGGTGTGTAACAAGCGATTGGTTGTTGAAGAGACCGGGATCGAATATTGTCATACTCTCTTCCAATACCTAAAACCACTTTAACAACTGTGTACATGGTGGAGATTCTAGAAATGAAGCAGGATGGTTTGGTGAGTGATTTCGATATGAGGTATGACGTGACCCTGACTTCCGTAAGTCAGCTTAGATGTAACTAAAATCAGGAGCTACGTTGGGCCAAGTGAGGTCATTCGTCCGATCGGGCGCAATCCTTCGATATTATATTCTGACTTTGTGATTGATTTGGTGGCCACCCATGTTTTTGATTTGGGAGTGTGTTCCGAGGTAGGCGGTAGTAGCTGTTGTGCATTACCACCACTCCGGATATGCAAATGGTACATCTACCCTGGCATTTCCTCATGTGCCGTGTTCACATGCCCTAGCACGCCTTCTACGAGTTTGTTTTGAACTATACATATGGGGTGCCCTCTGTGTAAACCTCTCGGAGGAGCATACAGTACTGTATAGACTATGGGAATATATAAAACGTGTTAAGGAAGATATGGCCAACGCCTTAATGCTATTTTAATACTTTTACATTACTGTAGACTTATTATAATAGCGTATTGTACTACATAGTAGATAGTTTAATAGATCCTTAGGAGATATGAATCCCGAGCGTCTCTTAAGTTACTACACTCACGTTAGACACTGGATAGGAGATGTCAAACCTCGTAAACATCTCTGACGTCGTTCTACTCATATTTATTTACCATTGATTTAACTTGCATAAGGTCTTTTAGTTCTGACTCGAATGTTTTGACTTTTCAATTCGCTTGGGTCAGCCTGGGCATTTCAGGATTTAAAGACCTTATCTCTGAAGGACGAAGATGAAGATTGTATTAATATTATTACTTATTATATTATTCCACTGCATTCATACTATTCTGCTTCATTATTATTTATTATTCTCTGGTATGTGAGATTCTGTTTTGTTTTTTTCTTTCTCTTTTTTTTCTTATTTACCCCATAATAACCTCCCCTTTTGTATGGTTTGAGTCTGACATGTATGGTTTATCGTCTGCTTAAAACGTACAAAAAGGCGGGATGTTACAGCTCTTTTCCGCTACAACCGCCCGGACAGGGTTTTTAGCACATTCTTTAGAAACTTTAATATAAAAAGGTTAATTGACCAATTCCCTTATAAAAAAATCAAAAATTTAGGGTATAATTCTAAGTTCAAGTCTTAAGCACTCTTCATAAAATAGAAATTAATTCTATTCACCGATTTTTTTTTTGTTGTATATGAGTGAACAATGTTCTTTTTTCGATACAAATGACATGGGAATGTGACTAAATCAACTTCGGATATTTGATACACAGACACACACACACCGTTGTTATTTTTCCATATAACGCATCTACAACATTTTGCTCCTCTACCGCTATGAAACCGCTATGCGCTTTTACTACACAGAGCAATAGTAAGCCAATAAAAAGTGGTAGCCTTTTCAATAGTGATATGTGACAGCTTTAAGTCAAAAAAATTCAATACTTCACAGGTGATTCCTTGGCACAAACTCCAAAATAAAAACACATTAATTGTTGCACCATTTTTACAAATCGTGATGTCTTCTTATATTTGACTTGCAACAACTAATATCAATTCATTATGCAACAACAACTTATTTTTGACATATGGTGACCTGTTAGTAAAATATAGTAGGTTTACATTAATAATCTATAGTAGTTCTCAAAGAATATGGTAGCTGTAAACACCCCACCTCTATACCCATACTATCCGAGAGTACTACTAAGTAATACTGTTAGATAATATGGAGAATGAGTCTATATAGGGCACTCACATGAATATCAAGGGCTAATACTGGTACGTATCTAAAAATCAAATAAATAACTCATCTATACATACATAGTATCGACACAAAACAATAAATACAAGTGCCTTCAGAATAGAAATATAAATTATACAGTATATGTCAGAGATCACTGAGTCAATCAAAGCGATAATATATAAGAAAAAAAATATACAAGATCTGTCCAATATACAATACAATGTTATATACATAAGAGAGTATATACAACAGAATAGTAATCTATATGAATATCTAGACTCCTCTATGCCTAGAAAACACAAGCTGATCTCATCATCCCTGAACCTGAAATGTTTCGGACTGGCCCGAGTGTTATATGAATGACACATGTTATGTCGCAATTTCTTATAGGAAGACGTCAAACAACTCATACTCTGAGTTTCTTTGTATCTACGATTTTCTATCAAACTTAAGTACTCAATCCTTTATGTGACTCTAATTTTAATATACTTACTGTGTGCTACAATTTAAATAAATTCAATTTAACGACTTTCTATTTTTGCATACGATAAAAATTTATGAAAAAAATTCTAAGTTTAGACTTATCATAAAATTTTGAAATAATTTCTTTGTACGGAGAGCATTTCGAAAATGCAAACACAATATAATCATAACATATATACATCCAAATCAACAGGGCATCCTGAAACATGGAGAAACGACACAATATCACATTATATATCAATATCGCATAAAACGTATCTTTTATTTAGAATTTAAGCAAGTTTCCTTGTTATAATGCAAGCAAATAACTCATTATAGAGTTGTCAAATCTATACTAAAACCCTTCAAAATTCATGTCGAAATCCAGAATAATTATCACACTAATTTATTACCAGCATTATAAAAATCTCGTATTCTAATAACTTCCAAACTTTGAGCTAGCTGTCGAAATGGTGATTAAAAGCTAAAACCTATTAAATGCCAAACATCAAGATAAGTGAGTAGGATTGTAACTTCAACAAGCAAGTGGGTTTTGGTTTTCTCATAAACAACCTATTTTTAACTCAACGAGAAGCTCCCAGGTTTATAAATCGATACCGACTATCTTTAATTAATTAATTAATCCTAAGCGATATGATAATTCGAAGTTAACTTCGATCTTAAGTGTAACAAATCTAAGACTTAACCTATAATTCTAAGATCAATAGTGAAAACCCAAACATCATTTCGAAATTAAAAACCACCAAAGAAAACCCTAGTTGTAATTTGAGTGAAATATTTCTTGACCTAATTTGTCCACTTGATTAACTAAAATGGAAACTGTACCTTGATTTAAGCTTTAACGCTAAAGGATTTAAGGTTCTTGAATGAAATTTGAGAATTTAAAATTTTAGTCTGGAGTATTGAGTTACAGGTAAAAGAGTAAATAATTAATGAAGAAGCAGGAATATTTATAGAAGGAAAGATGAAGCACATGCACCATTGATTTAAATTCAAATAAGCTATCCAGATTTGAGTGGAATATCAATAGGCAGCAAGTGCTAATATCGAGGAATTAACTTCAAAAGTCAATATTTTCTCCATACGGGAGGGGGGGAAAATGTTAGTACAAACCATGATGCTGAAGATATGAAAGTATGTAGGAAATAAGGATGTCGAAGAAGAGGTAAGAAAGCATGCAAGAGGAAGTGTCTAATATCGCAAGCACGAATATAGCATGTCGAAGTCCATAACGTCGAAGATAAAGCAAAGAATGTCGCATCTCAAAGCACCTCAAAAGGATAACGGGTACCAAAGGATGTCGGGTTGCACAAGTTATCAAAAATGAGGAAGCGATGATGTCGCATACCATCGATTTCGCATTAGCCAATGCACTAAAAGAGGTCACATCCCATTAAAATAGGTAAAGGAGGATATCGCATACAAACAACGCATAGAAGCAACCCGTAAGTCATTAGTGTGACAAAGAATACTACACGTTACCATTTGCCACACCTTATCAATAAAATAAGAGAAGTCGTAGGAAAGCAAATAAGATAATATCTGAAAGCGGCAATATAAAGATGTATCATCAATACCAAAGTGGCATGAATACCAAAGTTCATCAACGTTTATAGAGGATATCGTCTATCATCAATGAATCCAGGAGGTTGTATGTCATTGATATGATGATGAATGTCATAAAAGATTAATAAGGTGGGATGCCACTTTTTATCAACATAACAACGAATGTCGAATATTAGCAACATAAAGATGTATCAATTAATTACAGTTCGACATTGATATCGTAAATCACCAGTCCTCATTGATGTCGGGAATCATCAACTTCCAAAAGTATTCGAATGCCATCGAAGCAATTAATGATGCCAGATTCTAGGCATCTCGAAGTCCATGTGACAGCTATGCCGCACATCTCCACCTTTATAAATAGGTCCCCACGGTCACTCAAAAAGGGGCGATTCATTCTTTTCTCTCTCTCTCTATCTTACATTTTTAAATTTTGTAACCCTAAATGAATTTGAGGATTTTTAGTGCCAATTGTAATTTTATGACCTTTTTGCAAATAATGGTTTTTAAAATTACAATTGCACGGCGTATTCAATAAAGAGACTTGACTTGTGACTTATATCGGACTCACATACACATGACATGATTTTTGACTTATGATTCTATGGTTCCCATGAATAATGGTGTTGACATGGCTTATTGTCATGACATGACTATGATTCTCGACATGTCTTTGACTTCACCATTGAACATGTTGACATTGTATTTCCTTAAGCAGTCCACAATCAAAATTTTCCTACACTTCACATTTCGAGGTTAACAAAATGATTTGTTAACACACACACACACACACACACACATATATATATTAGAGATGAATTACGTAGTTTCTTGCCATTTGTTAACACCTCAAAACTAATTGTTTGGAGATATTCTCCTTCTGTGAAGTGAAGTTGCATGCTTTTCTCCTTGGTTCACAAACTCTAATTGAGATCTTTGTTTTTTAAAGAGAGAGAGGAAAGAATGTAGTGGCTAGGGTTTCATGAATACACTATTATATATAATAGAAGTGAGCCCATCTAAATGGGCTTAGACATAATCCATCTCTCAATAAACAAAACCATGCCATACATAAATTAAAGAATACACGCATTCTATAAAAATAGAATAACCTATGTTAATAAAAAATTAATTTGTACTCTATGATTTAAAATGACTTTTAACCAATTTATATGCCCATTTTATTTATTTAAATATTATTAAACTAATTTAATTAACTAAAAGATGTATACAACATTTATATATTGTTTAATTAATCTATATCCCTCCAATAATATTAGTTCTCTCAAATAAATAAACATAAAATTTATATTAATTTCTCCATTTAATTTATAAACTTTTCGGAATTCACCAAAATCAATCTCTATTGTGTACTTGTAGGTGAGAACTCGGTCAGCAAATAATATCAAACAATTTGATATCAAAATCCACGTCGATTTTGGTTTAGTTCAGTATGACAGTTTGGCATAAGTTCCATTACTTATAAATATTCTAGGAAAATAATATATTAATCTAATTAATAATACATCACTTAAACCACGATGTTTGTATGTGTTTACTTTTCATCATCATTATATTTCTTATATATCTTGAACTTAGCTGATGGTAAAAACTCTAATAATATCTGTAGTTAATAGCAAAGATAAATTCAAAGTCCTTGGTTCATATGATGACAATTATTGAAAAACCGAAAGTACTGCATCCACATATTTTTTATGCTAAGTTGACTTCTAACTATGGCAATAATAACAATCAATATTGGAAGTAATGAGTGCTCAATTAAATGCTATTTTAACTCTAAATGACTTGGCATATACCCAAAAGGAGCTACATCATGGTCATAATGCCTTGATTTTACTAAAAGCATAACCTCCTCAGCTACACAGTATTATCAAGTCTAAAGATTACCTCGCATAGTCACTCCAGCAACCTACGTTTTGACTTATATATATATATATATATATATATATATATATATAAAACCTACATATGACTCTCGATTGATTAGTTCTATGATCATCCAATATCACAAGTACATAACCCTTTGGTGCCCCTAATGGCCATACGCAATTCACTGTCCTATATTTAAACGTATGCATTAATGTCCCTTTTGTGATGCATCTTGACTGTGAATCTTTAAAGTTGAGTATTATTACTGTATCGATTCAAAACTCATGATTACGACTGATTGGCAACTATAATCAATATAACACTCTACTTAGGCATTTTTTATTTATATATGTCTAATGCTTGTAACAATTAGTTATATCATATATATATACACACACACAAATATACAAAACATACATAATAGATGTAAAAAAATTCCAAAACTCATTCTTTTATTTCGAATATATTTGTTATAGAGTTTATATTATATAACATGTTATATAATTTCCCTAATGCATACCCCTAACTCTCTTAATCTCCTCGTTAAACTTGGAGCTAATTATGTTACTTCATTCTCATTCCTTCGATAGTCGTCCTAAAACGTACTAAGAAAGAGTAGTGTGTGGATCTATAACATTATTATTTTGATTTTACCTCATCGTCATTAGTAAACTATTTTATCATGTGGTAATTACAAAGAACATATATTAACCTTTAATTGAGTTGTTGGTTATAAGTGAAATATGTATTACATCATTGTTTTCACATTACGTTATTGGACTATCAATGATGGGAACCGTTCCTAACTTTCTCGTAAATTTGTACACATACACTTCTTTAATTACAGCATTAATCAAGATGATGTACTTAGCCTTTATAGTTGATCAACCACAACCTTTTATTTGGTACCTTTCCAAACTAAATGCCCTTTGTTAAAGGTAAACATTAACTTATATTGACTTAACATTTTTGGCATCCTTTATGAAGTTCAAGTTCGAACACTTCTTCATAAGGAGTTTGTTGCTCCATAAACAGATATCTAGCATTCCATAAATACTCGAGAATACTCTTAACTACGATTCAGTGATTTTGACTTAAATTTAACATTCTCTTGCTGCACTAAGTGCATAAGCAAACTTTTGTCCAGTGCGTAACATAGCATCTAGATGGTGTTCTATTTCATATGCATAAGAAACCTATCTTATATGCCCCATATTAAGCATGTGTGGTATTTATATACATCGATTGGGACAATCTCATTATCCTCTTATACCAAGTACAATGGCGACCTTTTCAAATCCTTTATTGAGAACTAAACAACCAAAATTTTACTGATATTAACATGGGTACATCATTACCAATCAGTAGCATGTTATTTACTTATATATTAGAAATTTCTTAGTACCTACTATTTTATTTTTACAGACACATGCTTCATCTACATTTTGATTGAAACTAAATTATTTGATAGCTTCATCAAAATACAAGCTCAACCTCTAAATTTTTATTGAAGATCATATCATAAAAGGTCCAAAAGCTTTTTTAACCACTTCTACCAACTTCTAGTCATTTTGACAATGGTGTGAAAAAAACTCCTCTAAATCATTATTTTGAAGTTTGTGTCAATATGCTAAAACTACTAGTCGTATTGCGTGATAATTTGTGAGTAGAATCTGAATGGACTTAACATATTTACTGGCGAAATTGCTTCATTGGTTTCAATATTTTAAATCGACGAGGTTAGTTTTCATTGGTCTTGCTTTATACACTTCCAACTTTATTCTTCTTCTCTAAGACTCATTTACAATCGAGTGATATTATCCTTATGATTTCTTTCTCCAAAATATTTTTTCGATGTAATTGGAATCTATTCAGAATTAAAGTATCACGCCATGTGGCGAATTCTTTACCCTTTATGGCTTATCAACAACTAAGGAGATACAAACAATCCATTTTCTCGATATCAATAAGAAACTTGTACATTACAACAAATTGAACATTTAACAGTGTTTGGGAAATGTTATGTAAACATCTAATGGTGTTTTAGATAATGATGCCTAACGGCATGCTTTAATAGGTCCATGATCTATTTTAGCAGGAAGTAAACGATATAAACAAGAAATGTTTTACAACATCTTTAAAATACTATTAACCACAAAAGTAATAAAAAATTAAACATCTAATAGTGTTTTCCTTGTGTTATGGAAATTAAAATGCTAAATATGATTAAACGTTTTAGATTTTACTCAACGCTTTGGAAATAAAATGTTATAAAAAAGCTTATACCTTTTATAGTTTTTTCTTAGCGCCATGGAAAATAAGATGCTATAAAGAAATAAACATTTATAGCATTTTTATGCAATTGAAAGTTGCAATTTCAACATTTATATTTACCATACTTATAAAGTGCTATGCATACATTTTTTATAATGTTTCACAAATGTAGTCAGTTTTGGTGTTTCCTCATGTTTTTATTTATCTTTTGTAATTCGTTTCTCCTTTGTTACATACAGCATTTCACAAATATGGATTTGTAATGAATGTCAACAAAATAGAATAAATACCGGTGACAACCACAAAAAAAATGAAGAGTGAAACGTATATCAAATTTTTAATTAATTGGTATTTGTGGATAATTTGTTCATATAATTGATTTATGAACATAATATAACACAGTGTTTTAGGAGTACAAACAAGGAAAAATAATATTGTCCAAATCATCAACATGATCAACGAATTCTTTTCGTGCAATTTAGTTAGCTTCACCAAAATCTTTTCCTACATTCAGAAAAGATGGAAAGAAATAAAATGAATTATATATTATACACTGATGTGATCTAAAATTACACCTCATTACTTGCTTTAACTTTACCACTAAAGTACTTGAGGATATCTACTATTGAAATATATATTATACACTAATGTGATCTAAAATTACACCTCATTACTTGCTTTAACTTTACCACTAAAGTACTTGAGGATATCTACTATTGCTTGGTTTTGCTTCTCTTTGTTTACCAAAAACTTGCCACAAACTTCAAAAATACCCTACATATTATACTTTAATGAGCATAGTCATTTTTTCTTCAAAACTGACAGTAAATAGGTTTCTGTAGTAACCACAATTACTTCCATATATGTTTGGTCATATTCAGAACATGCAGCAACATTCGGCAAATGTAGACAACCAACTTAATAGTACAAAGACATTATTCAACAAATAATAGTTTATACTATTGTAATGTTGTTGCTGAGTTTAATTATATCAGAAAAATATATGACAGCCTCTATTGCCCAAAAGCATGAACAACTCAAACATTTCAGTAGTGTTTGGCTTGAAATCCTAGTTTTATGTTTTGTGTTTTCAATATGTACTTTAAAATACAAAAAAGAGTGGAAATAGGTGAAAAATGATCATTCTGGAAAAAATTTTTAACATATAATACTAAAATGACTTTTTCTTGTTTTCTGCTTTTTGATAAATAACAAAATCTATCTTATTCTGTCTCTTTTTTCCATAATTGGATTGACCACACATAAATATTGAAAAGGGAAAACCCAAAATTGTTTTTCTACCGAACATTGCCCTTCATTTTTGAACGAAAAATAAAATCCATCATCTAAGTTTATGAAAGATATTTGGCGGCCTTGAATGAAGTAAATAACATTATAAATTTATGTATGCAAGTTTTTAAGTATAGCAGCAGATTATGTTAGCTTATAAAAATTAATGCTTGTATCAACACGTAAAGAAAGTCTATAAAATGATTGCTTTGTTCGAAGGATTTGCAGTCCATCAACTACCAAGAGAAAAGAAGCCCAAGAAGAGTCTTTAGCAATATTGGGAAGCTCAAATGGAGCCTATGAGGTGATCTTATTCTTGTAGGATTCCAAAAGGATCCTAGTACAAGATCAAAATAATATGGATCAAATGAAGAAGCCTCCCTGGTAACTCGGCTGCAAGCTTAACAATAGCAAGGGAGAGAAAAATAGTCCGAAGGAGAAATTAATCGAGATTTTTTTTTGAAAGGTTGGGTACAAACATAAACAAAAATCCTCAAGATGATTAATACATGAATAGTTAGATCACACCAATAATAGAATATTTTGAAAGAGGGATATTATCAAGAGATGGAATGCATTGTTAAATTTTATCGAAAGCAATTAGCGGGCCGAACTAAGGCACTAGCCCAATCAAAGCCAACTCAACTACTTTGTAATAGCCTACATAGGCCTGCCCAAGCCTATGATGGTCTCATACCATCCCTTTTATTTAGAAAGACACTAATATGAGGCATAGTCACCTCATCCGAGGCGCCTATACATTTTAAGCAAGGTCTAGACCCGACCACTCTTAGTTTAGCCCAACCCGTTAGAATTACGACAGACCTACTATGTCAATCTATTTCTAACACTACTCCAAGTCAGCGTATTAGCATAGTGCCACTCCAAATGACGGCCGACACCCCTCTAAACCTACCTCAACAAGCGGCACATCAAGAAAGATTGGCCCAAGAATGGCCCGTCCTTGGCCCAACTTTAGTACAACCACCCTTGATGGGTCCCTAGCGGCCATCCCAGTTGCCTTACGCCTGGTTAAGCATCATCTTTCCAACATGGTCCTGAGTAGGGTTCCTAAGTTTCCTTTATATCATCGAAATTCGGTCAATTAGCTCAGCAAGACATGTCATGTGAGCACTCAAGTAAACAACAAGTTATCCATCCTCTTATCTGAACTAATATGGATGCGTGACTAAATTGATGTGGCTTGCCATCAATATTAATTGTGCATTTAATGCAAAGTCTGCACATTAAATATGAAGCTCATGCCTGGTGCAGAGAAGAAATGAATAGATTTTCATCCATCGCACATCTCCTTACACCCTTACGACTGTTGCCCATCTACCCTTGAAGCCAAATCAAAGATCAGACATTTTTCCCACCAGTTCTACAGATCAATCTCAACCTTCTGTTATCCACTTCAGCTGCTATAAATATCCCCCTGCGTTGCAACTTCAAAGGGGTTGGAACATACAAGAATTCCGTTATTAGTCTTAATTGCTTCCTGCTTTCTTATAATTCCTTATAATTGTAAGAAAAATATATAGTAAGAGAACTTTATATTGGACATAGGCAACTTTAATCAACCAATATATATCTTTTGTTATTTACCTTTTAGCTGCATGTTTAACTCCTCATTTTTCAACTTAGGTCAAGTGTTAGCAAGGTACCTTTGCACATTAGTCTAATTATGAGGTTGGCTAATCTCTAGTCAACATTTTGATGCTAGAAGGAGGGCATCCCTTAAAGCTCTCACCTTTGCACACTTTTCTACTTTACAAAGACCCAATCTGACTTGTTACCACAGACAATCTCTGGACACTCGTAGGTAACAAATCCAGAAAGTTTTTACGTTAGACCATCTCCATAATAGTCCTTTTAACGTTGGTAGGGCATGCATGGCCCTCTTGGCACATTCTAGTCCCAATGGGGTGCTGTCGAAAGCAGACAAAGTGAAGAGAAGGACGTGCATTCCATATTATCCTCTATGTATGAGAGGGACCCACGCTCATCATTATCATTCTCCCTCTCATCATCGATCTCCTACTCTACAAAGGCATAAGTTAAACCCTCACCCTTGGTTAGTTATAACATCCCACAATTGGCTAATGCCAATCACAGGGAAGAAATGCATATCCTTTGCCAATAGCTCAACAAAATGCAAGCTTGCAATGCAGGGGGCGAGGCATTCTCAAATGATGAGTGCGATGCCCCACCTCTATACTCATGCTAGCCAAGAACACTATGAAGTAATGCCGTCAACTAGCACGAAGAATAAGGCTGTTGATGAGAGACCATCCGTGTAATTGCTTTGTGCGAGCACCGATATGCCAGGTAGTATAACATGCATTTCATTTCAAGAGGTAATCTGACATGCCGATACAAACTCAAAGCTACTATACAGAGGCTATGATATCTTCGGAAACAAAAATAGAAATAAACATAACATAAATCAGTCACAGATATCCATACCACTAAGGCGTAAATAGATATGAATATAACACATGAAAGTGTACATCAAAGTAGTGGTCAAAAAGATCCACAATAACACAAAAGAATGGATACAAGTGCTAGACAAAAGAACATGTATACATTAAGGAGTCTCTGTCTCAAATGTATAGCAACAAAAACTACCAATCTAATATAGTTAGGCAAAAGACAGATAATAATCCCAGATAAGGAGTCAAGCTGGAGCACTTGTAACATCTCGGCCTGACCCGAGTATTATTTAATAAGAAGATAATAAACGGATCAGCCTAGCTACAAATATCAGATAAAATGATATAGGATAAGAGATATGATAAAAACGTACGATAACCATAAAGTCATACTATGATAAGTATGTGATTGAAAATCAACTAGAGATTAATCAATACCACAAGAATCTTCTCAAAGATAAAGAAGAATGTCATACTCTTTATTTTTATTCACCAAGTCAAATATATTGGCAAACATCACAATGCCAATTGTAAAAGTTGTTGAAACACAAATTCACCAATGCACAAATATTGATAAAACTTATCAATGTAATCACAAAAATTGGTAAAACACAAATTCTAGAAATCATCAATAAAAATCCGGAAATCATAAAAAGGGGGGAAGAGGCCTATCACAAAACGGGAGCATGGAAACTCACCAACACGTGTATCACAAAACAGGACGCTATTCCATGGTTGCTAACATTAATTTTGAGCCGAGGCTCCACTAAAACGTCCCGAAGACCTTTGAGCCGAAGCTCCACTGAAACGGTCCGAAGACCATGGGTCGCTACCCCACCAAGTTGAAGCTCCACTAAAAACGGGGTTTAGTCTCCCTTGCAGACAAAAGAGACATCGCACACTGCTAGTCTAAATCACAAAATGATCATCATTGATCGATAAGTGTAAATTTCACTAAGCTAGTAAATAAATGAGTTTAGTTTCATGTCCCATGACCACTAGCTTAACTTAATTATTTACGAACAAATTGTAGACTTCCACTCGAGGTTGAGTGTTAATTACACTATGCTAGTAAATAAATGAGTTTAGTTTCATGTCCCATAACCACTAGCTTAACTTAAATATTTACGAACAAATTGTAGATCTCCACTCGAAAATTGTCACAAGAGATTCAATCGAACAAGTCCAAGAATTAACTAACGAAGTAAACACAAGCGTTTCATACTATTTGTTTTGCTAAGCTGTTTAATTAGATTTCTCATACGAATGAGGTAAAGGTTTGTATATACTAATAGATTGGAAAACGGTTTAAGAAACGAGCTTTGTAATAAAATAGTGTTGAAATCGTTTTGATGAAAGAGTTTTGATACTTACTACTAGTATTGAAACCTTTATATTTTTAAAGTGACAATTCACAAATATGATTGTAGAAACAATCAATCACCAAAATTCACATTCGAAGACGTGAATAGAATCCAAAGAAATCGATTATCGAATCCATCAAGGTGAATGTTTCGAAAATCTCGAAGAAAATGTCATCAAAGTTGTTAATAAATGATAACAACAAAAGGGAAACAACACGAATCGATTAAATTTGGAAACACAGACTAAATAGGCAAAATAGGCAAAAACAAGCAGATTCAGACGTCTGAAAAGTATGATTCAGACGTCTGAATCTGGAAAATAAAATATTTTCCAGAACATAATTCAGATGTCTGAATCAATAAATTCAGACGTCTGGAAATGCTAATTTTTCGCCTATTTCCTCTCTGGTTCAATTCGAACCAATTTAGATGTCTGGGAATATTTATTCAGACGTCTGAATACTAGGGAATAAAAATTCCCAGTATAATATTCAGACGTTTGAAACTGAAGTTTAGGGCATTCCTTAAACCTGGGCCAAAAATGGCCAAATGATTATCGGAAGTGATCGGACGAGCAACAACGACTAAGGATTTATGCCAAGCGACAACCCAGCCGCCTCGAATATCAATGTCCAAATATCCATAATAGGATTTTCATAAAATTAGACCAAAACACCAAAAATTGGAATTTACACCAAATCAATCTAAACCAAATCCAAATTCACATGAATAAGTGTTAGGAATTCATTCCTAACAATCCAAGATAGTTATAGACTTAGATGTGAGATAAAAATCTCACCTTTAAACCAAAAACAATGAAGAAGAAGCTATAGAGCAAGGCAAGAACAATCACTCTTCAATTCTAACCCAAGGAGCTTGAATCTAAGCTTAAAAGAGAAACATTTCCTAAGTTAGGTTTAGGAATTTATGAAATTAAAGAGAGAATGAGTTGAAGAAGAAGAAGAGGATGCTTTTTCAATAGCTTCTCTTTGGGTTTGGAGCTAGAATTTGGATTTGCAAGTGGAACTAGGGCTTAGGAATTCTAATTATTTTTCTCCTCCCCCATTTTTGTGAAAGCTTGGAGTGTTAGGAAATGAAAGTGAATAAAGAGAAGAGGGGGTGGAGCTAGAGTTAATAGTTTAGGCTAACCCAAACCCAAAGTCCAACATGCAAAGGTCAAATTTTTAGCTTGCTCCATACATATCAAAGTTTACACTCAAAAAGGTCGCAAACGACGTTTTGAACTCATTGGAAGTGGTCCCGAGTCCTAATTCGACCGTACGCAAAAAGTAGTAGTTCGGACTATAATCCGACTAACGATGCTGTATTTAAATAAAATATTTAAATACGCAATCGTAAAATATGCGGGTTGTTACAGACTCCCCTCCTTAAAGAAATTGCATCCTCGCAATACTTAAGGGGAAAGATAAAAAGTAACAATCTTAAAAGCATATCAACACAAATGAAATTTGAAATAAGAAGTTCACCTCAAAGAGCACGGGAAAGTAAGTCCGTATGTGTTCGCTCGATGAATTCTCTAGATTCCCAAGAACAATCCTTAGGATTCGAGGACCATTGAACTTACACAAGCGGAACATCTTTATTTCGAAGGCGTTTGACCTCCGAAGCAATAACATGAATAGGATGTTGCTCATAAGTCAAATTAGATGAAACTTCAATTTCTTCAACAACACCGGGCTCAAGAATAGAATCGGAATCTCGAAGGCATTTCCGTAATTGAGAGATGTGAAATACGTCATGAATAGCAGAAAATTGAGCCGGTAACAAGAAGCGAAAAGCCATGAAACCAATACGTTCAGTGATGGGAAATGGACCAATATATCGAGGTTCCAATTCTCCCGATCGACTGAAACGCACAACACCCCCCTCATAGGTGAAACACGAATAAACACAAAATCTCCCACAGAAAATTCTAATTTCTCCTACGGTTATCAGCATAGGATTTTTGTTTACTCTGGGCTTCTTTCATCCTATGACGAATAAGGTCAATCTTTTCTGTGGAATCACGAATAAAATCTGGACCTAAAACCAGCTTCTCACCGGTCTCAAGCCAACAAGAAGGAGATCGACATGGCCTTCCATAGAGTGCCTCAAAAGGTGCCATACCAATACTAGATTGGAAGCTATTATTATAGGAAAACTCAACAAGAGGAATGTGATATTCCCAACTCTCACCAAAATCAAGAACACATGCATGAAGAAGATCTTCAAGAGTTTGATTCACACGCTCGGTTTGTCCATCGGACTGTGGATGATAAGCGGTGCTAAAATTAAGCTTCGTTCCCAAAGCTTTTTGAAGACTCTTACAAAATTAACTAGTAAACAATGGATCACGATCACTAACAATAGAAGTAGGGACTCCATGTAATTTAACAATCTCTTTAATAAAGAGTTTAGCCAAAAGAGGTATGGTCCGATTGGACCGAACGGGAATAAAATGGGCAGATTTCGTAAGTCTATCAACTATCACCCATAGGCTATCATGAACCGAACGAGAATGGGGAATACCGTCAATAAAATCCATGGAAATTAGATCCCACTTCCAAATTGGAATGTCCAAAGGTTGCAATAACCTACCGGGCCTTTGATACTCGGCCTTAACAAGTGGGCAAGTCATGCAATGCTTAGTAAAGTTAGCAATGTCATATTTCATTCCATCCCAATAATAAAGTCGCTTCATATCCGCGTACATTTTACTACTACCAGGATGAATGGTAAATTTAGAATGATGAGAATTTTCTAAAATGTCTTTACGAAGATCACCAATATTTGGCACGATAAGTCTACCAAATTTCGAATACCGCCACAAGCATAATTATCAAAGTCTTTGAAACCTTCAATATTAATTTTATCCCAACAACTTTGGCTAAGAAGAGCCAATTCGGGATCTAGCTTTTGAGCTTCAAGAATGCGGTCTAAAAGAGAAGGATGAGCCTCAAGGCTACATAAAACAAGAGATGAACATAAATCAGGTTCACGATCTCGAATCTCAAAGTGGATAAAATATCGAGATCATTCCATTCGGATATCATCATAGAAACAACCGCTTGTTGCTTACGGCTAAGTGCATCGGCAACACGATTTCCCTTTCCGGGAGTATAAAGAATATCAAGATCATAAGATGCAAGAAATTCGAGCCAACGATGTTGATGCAAATTAAGTTCCTTTTGAGAAAATAAATACTTCAAAGATTTATGATCGGTATAGAGAATAAATTTCTCTCCCAAAAGGTAATGATGCCAAATTCGAAGGGCGAAAACAATAGTCGCGAACTCTAAATCATGAGTGGCATATCTAGTCTCGGCAGGCTTTAATTGCCTAGAAGCATAAGCAATAACACGTTCTCTTTACATAAGAACGACACGCAACCCGACACTGCTAGCATCGGTATAAACAATAAAACCTTGGTTCCCCTTCGGGAATCACAAGAATAGGAGTATCGGAAAAGGGTTCTTTTAAATAATCTTCTTTCCTGAAAAGCTAAAACTTTCAAAATCACAATTATCTTTCTAGAAAAATTTACTTTTTACAAGTCAATTTATTGTGTCTGACTGTCTCATTAAAGCGTTTAGGATGGTCCTATCGATAACATTGATCAAGCGCATCGACCAGAATTCTTAAAGCACTCAATGGGCAATACAATCACAAAATCATCTTCTATATGGTAAATATGTCTTTTAAAATTTTTACGAATATTCTTTGTTCGTTTTAAGAACAAAATCCAATTATACTTATAAATAAATCTTATGAAAAAGATTTGCAAAATTTTAAATTGTTGTTTTCATCTAAAATCAAATAAATACAAGAATGGAGTCATCGAGATATTCGTAGAATACTCCACTCATAAAATAGATGAAATAAGCTGGACAAACTGAATGGCATAATAATTCATTCATAAGAATCATAACGAGTGCGAAATGCGGTAAGTGGAATGCTAATTTCCGCAATTTGTAACCAATGAAAACTGGTGGCAAAGTCGAACTGAAAAGACCTTAGCACCACTCAATAGATTTGCTTAGGTGATAATCGTAAGACAAGCTCAAAAATACCGGAAAATTCTCAAACTACTTGAATGAGAAAAATAACACTTTCCTCATCAAGTGGGCTTAAAGAATAAAATGATGCCATCAAATTGGAATCGAAATTACAAAGAAAAATAGATATCTGCTTAACAGATTGAGGATGTCGAAGATGAATATTCCACTCGAGACATAGGATATGGCTTCATAATGATTAAGCCAATCCTTTTACAAAAAAAACATCAATTCCAAAGTCTAGTAACGCATAACATGAAAATCAGATCGGAAAGAATAATCACATAAAATAATCTTCACATCTTTTCAAAGCAAACCGAGCGTTGCGAATCCACTATCCAGATAGCAATTCTCAGCGAAGGCATCAAGCCCAAAATATTTAAAGAAAAGAAATCAACAAGTTCTTTTGATATAAAAATGATGAGATGAAACAATATAAAAAATAACTCAATTAAGAAGATCACAAAATAAAACAATGTCATCAAGGATTGAATAAAAAGTACCTTGACCAAGACAAGTGTCACTAGGACCTTGCAAAACATTTAGCTTTCCCTCTCTCTTGCTTGGAAGTTTGGGACACGAAGATAAAAGATGACCCGAATTTTTGCAATAACTACAAAAGTGAGGTTTCGGACACCTATTAGCATAATGGTCTGTGGAACCACAATTGTAGCATTGTCCACGACTAAGGGTTGGAGCATTTGCTACCGGGCTTTCTAGTTCCTCTTTCTTCTTGCTTTGTAGTATGGGGCACGTAGAAATGTGATGACCTGAATTTTTGCAATAGCGACAAGAAACGGGCCTTGGACACCTATTTACATAGTGGTCCATAGAATTACAATTGTAGCATTCTCTACGATTAGGGATTGGAGTCTTTGCTACCGAAGTTGCCTGTCTCCCTTTAGGGCTTTTGAACTTAATATGCCTCTTCTTGTTGTTATTGAGGCTCTCTTTAGAACCTCCAACATCACTATCACTTCCTTTATCGACCTCTTCCAGTCGAAGAGTGATATCTACAAGCTGATCGAAAGGAACTTCTAGTTTTAGAGGTAAAACCTTTGTGGGGTCCTTACTCAAAGCATAGATAAACATTTGATTCTTTACAAGATCCAAAAGTTGTTGGACAGACATAAATACGCCATCCAGAGAAGGACTACTGGAGTGACCAGCGCTAGGACTGCCAGAAATAACCATATCTTCTTCTTTAAGAAAGAAAGAAAGAAGAGGAAAAAGTTATTCTTAGAATGAATATCAAACAAACATGATTGATAAAACAAGCACTATAAAAGAAATTAGGATAGAATGAGTCCTAAGACTTGGATAAATCCTAAGGCATGACTCCTAAGAAGAACTTAGGACGATGATCCTTGCTAGATTATTCTACATTGTTCCGAAGTTTGGCTTTGATACCAAGCTGTGATGCCTAACCTCTATACTCATGCTAGCCAAGGACACTACGAGGTAATGCTGTCAACTAGCACGAAGAATAAGGCTGTTGAGGAGCGACCATCCGTGTACTTGCTTTATGCAAGCACCGATATGACGATATTATAACATGCATTTCATTTTAAGAGGAAATCCGACATGCCGATACAAACTCAATGCTACTGCACAGTGGCTATGATATCTTCAGAAATAAATATAGAAATAAACATAGCACAAATCAGTCACAGATATCCATATCACTAAGGTGGAAATAGATATGAATATAACACATGAAAGTGTACATCAGAGTAGTGGTCAAAACGATCCACAATAATACAAAAGAATGGATACAAGTTCTAGACAAAAGAATATGTATACATTAAGGAGTCTCTGTCTCAAATGTATAACAACAAAAACTACCAATCTAATATAGTTAGCCAGAAGGCAGATAATAATCCCAGATAAGGAGTCAAGCTGGAGCTCCTGTAACATCTCGGTCTGACCCGAGTATTATTTAATAAGAAGATAATAAACGGATCAAATCTATCTATAAATATCAGATAAAATGATATAGGATAAGAGATATGACAAAGACGTACGATAACCAAAAATTCATACTGTGATAAGTATGTAATTGAAAATCAACTAAAGATTAATCAATATCACAAGAATCTTCTCAAAAATCAAAAAGAATGTAATACTCTTTATTTTTATTCACCAAGCCACAAATATTGGCAAACATCACAATGCCAATTGTAAAAGTTGTTGAAACACAAATTCACCAATGCACAAATATTGATAGAACTTATCAATGTAATCACAAAAATTTTTGAAACACAAATTCTAGAAATCATCAATAGAAATATAGAAATCACAAAAAGGAGGGAAGAGGCCTATCACAAAACGGGAGCATGGAAACTCACCAACACGTATATCACAAAACAGAATGCTATTCCATGGTTGCTGACCATTAATTTTGAGCCGAGGCTCCACTAAAATGGCCCGAAGACCTTTGAGCCGAAGCTCCACTAAAACGGTCCGAAGACCATGGGTCGCTGCCCCACCAAGCTGAAGCTCCACTAAAAACAAGGTTTAGTCTCCCTCGCAGACAACGAGACATCGCACATTGCTAGTCTAAATCACAAAATGATCATCATTGATCGATAAGTGTAAATTACACTAAGCTAATAAATAAATGAGTTTAGCTTCATGTCCCATAACCACTAGCTTAACTTAATTATTTACGAACAAATTGTTGACTTCCACTCGAGGTTAAGTGTCAATTTCACTAAGCTAGTAAATAAATGAGTTTAGCTTCATGTCCCATTACCACTAGCTTAACTTAAATATTTGTGAACAAATTGTAGATCTCCACTCGAAAATTGTCACAAGAGATTCAATCGAATAAGTCCAAGAATTAACCGACGAAGTAAACACAAGCATTTCATACTACTTGTTTTGCTAAGCCGTTTAATTAGATTTCTCATACGAATGAGGTAAAGGTTTGTATATACTAATAGATTGGAAAACGGTTTAAGAAACGAGCTTTGTAATAAAATAGTGTTGAAATCGTTTTGATGAAAGAGTTTTGATATTTACTACTAGTATTGAAACCTTTATATTTTTAAAGTGGCAAATCACAAAAATGATTGCAGAAACGATCAATCACCAAAATTCACATTCGAAGACGTGAATAGAATCCAAAGAAATTGATTACCGAATCCATCAAGGTGGATGTTCCGAAAATCCCTAAGAAAATATCGTCAAAGTTGTTAATAAATGATAACAACAAAAGGGAAACAACACGAATCGATTAAATTTGCAAATGCAGATTAAATAGGAAAAACAGGTAAAAATAAGCAGATTCAGACGTCTGAAAAGTATGATTCAGACGTCTGAATCTGCAAAATAAAATATTTTTTAAAACATAATTCAGACGTCTGAATCAATAAATTCAGACGTCTGGAAATGCTAATTTTTAGCCTATTTCCTCTCTGGTTCAATTCGAACCAATTCAGACGTCTGGGAATATTTATTCAGACGTCTGAATACTGGGGAATAAAAATTCTCAGTATAATATTCAAACGTCTGAATCCTATGTTTCAGACATATGAAACTGAAGTTCAAGGCATTCCCTGAACCTAGGCCAAAAATGGCCAAACGATTATCGAAAGCAATCGGACGAGCAACAACGACTAAGGATTTATGCCAAGCGACAACCCAGCCTTAATGCTCTTCAATACGCTTCAAATATCAATGTCCAAATATCCATAATAGGATTTTCATAAAATTAGACCAAAACACTAAAAATTGGAATTTACACCAAATCAATCCAAACCAAAATCAAACGCACATGAATAAGTGTTTGGAATTCATACCTAACAATCCAAGATAGTTATAGACTTAGATGTGAGATAAAAATCTCACCTTTAAACCCAAAACAATGACGAAGAAGCTATAGAGGAAGGCAAGAACAATCACTCTTCAATTCTAACCCAAGGAGCTTGAATCTAAGCTTAAAAGAGAAACATTTCCTAAGTTAGGTTTAGGAATTTCTGAAATTAAAGAGAGAATGAGTTGGAGAAGAAGAAGAGGATGGTTACCAATAGTTTCTCTTTGGGTTTGGAGCTAGAATTTGGATTTACAAGTGGAATTAGGGCTTAGGAATTCTAATTCCTTTTCTCTTCCCCCATTTTTATGAAAGCTTGGAGTGTTAGGAAATGAAAGTGAATGAAGAGAAGAGGGGGTGGAGCTAGAGTTAATATTTTAGGCTAACCCAAACCCAAAGTGCAAAGGTCAAATTTTTAGCATGCTACATACATATCAAATTTTATACTCAAAAAGGTCGCAAACGGCGTTTTGAACTCAATGGAAATGGCCCCGAGTCCTAATTAGACCGTATGCGAAAAGTAGCATTTCGGACTATAATCCGACTAACGATGCTGTATCTAAATAAAATATTTAAATACACAATCGTAAAATATGCGGGTTGTTACAATGAGATCGGGGAGCTATTCTCCAATGAAGTCCTAGATTCTTACATCTGTTGAGGTATGTTTTATTGCCCATTAACAAGTTTGATGGGAGTACAGAACCATCGAACCACATCGCGGTGTTCAACTCCATCACCTATGTCAGCCAGCTCTTTGGCTCCGCAAATTGTTTATTCTTCCCCTCCACCCTCTCAGGTCCAGCCTCCTACTAGTTCTTGCATCTATGGTCAGGCAATATTAGCTCTTGGGTCCAATTATGCACAAATTTCAAGACTTGTCTCTTTAAGTCCTGTACCAATGTCGTGTTGGCTAGTGAGCTAGGCAGTACCTGACAAGGTTCTTTCGAAAGCTTACAGTCAAACATTAGTCTCTTCAAAAAAGAACCTACCTGGCTCAACGGTGTGGATGTGAACAGCTTGGTTATGGCCCTATGTTCAGGGATTAGATACAAGTCCCGAGTGTGCAGAGAGCTCTAGAAGCAGCTGGCTTCGTTCTTAGTTGACTTCTAGCAATGGAAAACGACATAATAAGGATGGAAGATGCATATCTTTAAAGAGCAACAATAAGGCAAGGTGTCCTGCCTAAGCTGGTCCTTACAACAATGATTTCCAAAGCAGCGGTCACCAAGCCGATGCCGAAAGGCATCTAGAAGCCGGTCCTCAACATAAACCCAGATATTATAGTTACTTTCATTTGAACTAGAACATTGCCACAATTTACCTTGCCACTACGAACCGAGTGTAGTTTCATAGGCCTACCACCTCCTGGGATGGAAAGCAGGAGAAACCTTGCCGTAATAGCAAGTATTATGATTTCCATTAAATCAACACCACTAGTAGACTGTCATGTGCTCAAAGATGAAACTGAAAGATTCATTCGAGAAGGAGGGTGTTTTCATGTTTTGGCAAGGACAACATTGGTTTTCTCAACGGATTCAACTGTTCGGTCGGCCCTATGGTTCTTGCCAAGCCTCCCAACCTTAAAGAAATGGTAGCAGCTCCTACTCTCTTATATTCGGCCGCCTCATCTAAGAGCCGGGAGCCTCATCTATGAGCTGCCTCGGCCTCCAAACAATTAAGAACTTGCTAAAGAAAAGGGGTCATTCTTCCATCCTCAAAGTCTTCCATATCAAATCTCACAAGAGATCTTGTAACGTCCCCGGTGGACATTGCCAAGAGGATGACCAGGACTTTAGCTATGACACTGAAGTCAGAGGCGAGAAATACTACTCTTTTCGGCAAGGCACTAAAACATCCAAGGTAGCCTAGGTTTAGAACGGCAAGAGTAGACAATTGGTCCATTAGAAAAACAATGGTAATAAATCACCATCGGAGGCCTGGCCAGCATGTGCGGGCCTAATCCAAGTAGCAAGCTAAGATTCGCCTCGAGAAGAGGGTTCCAGGCGATGGTTTGAACTATAGTCAATAAGTGGCAATTCATCATCGAAATTTTTTATCCCTTCTCTACATGCCAAACAAGTTTGTTAAAAAGATGAACGTACAAAGACATTAGGAAAGTAAATAGATAATGAAGCTAGCTTCTTTTTATTAGTAAAGGATTGCAAAAGATTCAAATGTTATGAACAGTTTTCATAGGAATGATTTTTTGGATTTAGGGGAGAATAGAAGGGTATATATACGTATGCCTTCATTCGTGTGCATTGATTTCTAAAGGAAATAAGAATCCCAAAATTCAAAAGAGATCAGATTAAAGTCAATTGATGCACGTGGAAGACATGACAAGTCTCTACTTTATGAAAAAAAAACTGTCACCACCAATTGCATAATGATGCATGAAAATCACACTAAATGCTTTTCAAGGCTGTCAATCTATAAGATTTTCAAGATTTGACTAGCCCGAACCTGCTCGTGGATTTGAACTTGGAGTAAAAATGTTGCTTGATTTTCTCATAAGTGATTAACATGCCGAATTAAGGTAGTCTGCCCAGTCAAAGCTAGCCCAACTACTTTACAACCGACCAAGATAGGCTGGCCCAAACCATGATGGTTTCAAAGCATCCGTCCAATTCAGCAAGGCACCAATACGAGGTTGGATCACCTCATCCCTAGGCGCCTATCACTTGTAAGCAAGGTCTAGGCCCAACCGATCCCCTCTCGGTCTAGCCCAACCCATTATAATAACGATCGGCCTCCCTAAGTCAATCTATTTTCAATACAACAACATGTCTGCCTGTAGTCTCTCCAGTTGATGGCCTACACCTTTCCAGGCCTGCCTCAATAGGAAACACATCAAGCAAGATAGGTCCAAGCATGACCCGTCATTGTCTTAGCTTCATTATAGCTACCCTCGACCTGTCCCAAGCATCCTTCCCGGCCGTCCGATCGAGCACTATCTTCCCAACATGGTCTTAGCAAGATTCCTAGTTTCTACCTTATTATCGACAGCTGGTCGATCGACTCAGCAAGACCTGTCATGTGAGTATTCTAGTAGAAAACAAACTATCCATCTACATATATGAAGCATTATGGATGAGTGACTAAACTATTATTGCTTACCATCAGCATTAAGTGCGCATTTGATGGGATGTTTGCACATTAAATGTGAAGCCCGCATCTGGTATAGATAAGCAAGGAGTATATTTTTATCCACTACACATGTCCTTTCACCTATACAACTACCGTCCATTTACCCTTACAGCCATATCAACTGTCAGGCTTTATTCCCACCAGTTCTATAGCTCAATCTCAACAGTCCATCTTTCACATCATCTACTATAAATATCTCCGGCATTAAAACTTCCAAAGGGTTGGAAGATAAAGAATTCGAGATATTATACATAATTCAGGGATCTTGATACCGTAAATCCTTAAGATTACATGGCTTTATTAGTCTTAGGTGCTTCCTTCTTTCTTATTGTTCTCTTGTAATACCTTGTAGTAGTAAGAGAAATATATATAGTAAGGGGACTTCATAGTGGGCGAAGGCAGTTTTGTTGAACCATATTATATCTTATGTTGTTTACCTTTTAGCCGCGTATATAACTCCTCGTTTTTAACTTCTTTGCTTGTCTTTTAGCAAGCAAATTTTATGCATTAATCTAATTTCGATGTTGGCAAAATCTATAGTTAACATAATGAATCGAAGAAGATAGATACCATGTTCCATTTTACGATAAAATGATGGAACATTGTATAAAAAAGGGTACTCTATCCCATTGCTTGGAATCATAAAACTACAAAGGGGAATGAAACTACCAACTGAAGCTTATGAAGGATTTTGCGGAGATCACTACAATGGAATAAAGTTATCAAAGAAAGTAATGAGATAAGGGTAGCATTGGCCACAAATGAGCAAAGATGCCCAAGCTTATGTAATAAGATGTGATAAATGTCAATGATTTTCAAGGATTTCTTGGTTATCTCATAGTGAACTAACGCCTTTAACCAACCCATGGCCTTTCGATTTTGTTAGCATAACAAATGGCCATCAATACCTAGTTTTATGTTAAAGCACCAATTTCCAATTCAGTCATAGAAATATGAAGAGATATAAATGAAGAATAAAATTAAAACAATAAAAAAGAAAGCAAAGAAAGATACAGATTTATAATGGTTCGGCTTACTCCAACCTACGTCCACTCCAAAGGTTTTGCTTTTTTTAAATTATACTAGTGATTATAGTCACAAATCCATGAAATCCAGGAATAAAAATGGCAGAGTGTAACGACCCAAAATTTAACCACTTCAAAATATAACATTTAAAGTGATTTTAAATATAAAATATAAGAGGTTTTATGATTCAAATAATATTAGATAGGATTTGAAAATAGAAATGTACATAAAAATAGTAACATTTGCTTATATCGACAAAAGTGAAAAATCCTGATTTCAGAAAACTAAGTTTAAATGGTTTAATAAATTATTTTAATTTATTTACAAGTGTTTATATTTTTAAATGACATTATAAAAATTTATTTTTAAATTTGGATTACATAAATAAATAGTTTAAATAAAACGTCAAAATATGACCGTAAAACATTTTGTCAAAAATCGACGTTTTGTCGATTTAAAGTTGTCACAACGTTGTTGCACCTTTATGTATACAATTTAATAAATATGGTAACATATAAAGATAGTTAACAATTAACTAAACAAGGTTACTTTTAGTAATCACACTTAGAAAATTCTAGAAAGTAATTAGCAAAAGTAAACTAAAAAAGACAAAACACATGTCACATCAAAAGTGACATAAAGTAAAGAAAGTGACATAAAGTAAAGAGAAGTGACATAAATTAAAGTAATCATTCTTATTCTTTACTTAACTTTAAAGTATTTGAATTTTAAAAGTGTGATGTGATGTGGATGGCAAGTTTTGAATTAAATAAGTTTACTTAATTCTTAAGGATGGTTGTTTAAGTAAAAACACAAATCTATATTTTATTCTCAAATATTTTCTATAAATACATACCCACTTTCTCACTTTCTTTCACACTTCTTCTTCTCAAAATTTCAAGCTTCTTCTTACCTCCTTTAATGGCTTCCAACCTTAACAAAGTTATGCCAAAATATTTTCAAAAATAAAGTAAAGAAAATATCGACAAAACACCGTCTGAACAACTTCAAACTCCTCCTCCTTCCTCACATTGCTCACCCCTTTCTTCCTCCATTTGGCTGAATACTTTTAGCCTTCTATAAGCCAAGGATAGCCATCTAAGTCGAAGCATTTAAGGAATCACAAGCTTAAAACGTCGAGTAGCGAAACTATAGCCGATTTTCCATTCACCAAAACCAAACAAAGTGAGAACTCCTAATTTATATGTATTTATTTGATTATGATGTTGTGATATGTTTGTTTGGATGTTAATAATGATATTTGATAAGTGTTTGAAAAAGAAAGCAACCTCCTTTAAGTCATTTGCAAAAGTTAGTAAGCAAATATGTACATAAATGAGAATTATGTGACATTGTAATGAAAATGTTGTTAAATTGATATGAAAGTTTATATGACATATTAGAATATGTCAAAATGATTATAAATATTGTTTTGGATGTTTAATAGTTGTATATTAAATATATATGTTGAAACAAATCACGGATTTACACGACGTATAATCACATGGAAATCACTTTCCAAAAGAAATGAAATGTGATATGAAATCATTTATACCTTTGAAAAATATTTGAAAATACATTAGAAATGATTCCTAAGTGTTTAAACTTGTTTCGACAAAGTTTGGATATGAATCTCAAAATACGCCAAAAATTTGACGCGCCGCGTAACGGTAGTTCGCGTTTTCGCATCAAAAGTTCAAATGATCATACGAAGTGAAATATAGGTCGGAATTCTTCGAAGTAAGAATTTTTCGAATATTTATATCCGTATCTTTCATAAAAAAGAGAAAATCAAGATTTCATCTTGTATATTTTGAAATATGGCAAAATCAATTTTCAAGAAAAATTCAGTTTTTGCACTAAATGACCAAAGTTGGAAATTGATAAAATAATCGTTTTAAAAATATGAAATAAATTCTAAAAATCTTTTAAAACGTTTTAAAAGTGATTTAAGTTAGAAAGATGGTTTTCTAAATGATATGAAAGTTGTTTTGAAGAATATAGCTTTTAAAGCCCTTTTTGCAATACTTTCTGCAAACGCTTTTCAATAACTTTTGAAATAAAGTTGAAAACTTAACAATCCTTTCCCAAATCCTTAGTAAATTTTTTTAAGTGAATAATAAAGCATGTCAAAAGAAAGTTGAATAATTTAACATTATTTCAAAGATGGTTAAACAAATAGTTAAGTAATTTTAAAAGGGAAAATGAGTATGCGGAAACGACTAGTATATGTGTCCTCTCTGTGAGATCTAAAAGTGGAAACAAGGTGTATAACTAAGGTAAGAGATGGAGCAACCAATGCCCTGAACTTACCTAGCCTTAGTTTTCTCTTTTAGGTGAGGGGTGGAACATATCGAAAGGAAATCCCGGATACTCAACTTGGATTTTATAGAAATAATCTCCTTATACTCATCATTAAAATCCGAAGAGGGAACTTGTCCTATTCGTGGAATTTAAAAGGTGATCTCACCGTTATTCCGCCCATAGCACTCGTTGAATACGGAAGTTGATTTTGGATAAAAGTAGAATGATTTCTATAAACCTATTTTCTCAAAAGATACTCTTTAAAAATGATTTGGGAAATATTCAAAAAGAGGTTTAAATGATTCCGTATAAAAGAATATTTTGAAAATATATATCTTTCGAAGGTATTATGGTGAAGGAAAATGAATGAATCGAAAAACAATCACCTAATTACATCATTTTTATCGATGATTGGATTTCGAAAGAACCGAGTCGGATTTGGTAAATTCCTATCTGAAAACCACTTCGAACCAGTTTACGTGTTCGAAGAATGAAGATGTTTGAAGACGGAGATATTGAGATGAATAATAACGAGGGACTACTTGTTGATTAATTGGGGATAAACTCCCGATTTACTATATTGTAGCAGTGGTCTCTTTGTTATGAAAAACCTCAAAACCACAAGGGCTTCTCGCCTAGTAATGGCCGTGGAAAGTGCCTTCGGTTTCGTTCGGTCACAGAACGAACTTGTATGGATGAATGTCTGACCTTGCATTCCAAATCATAATGTGTGGTTTCTATAAAAGTGTATCAGTCGGTGGCGGAGAAGACACCTTCTCTTAGCTTAACACCCTTTCCCGAGACATACGTGCTCAGGAAGTTATACGTTTGTAGAAATCAGTCGTGTGAATGTGGAATGGCAATGTGGCATTCAAAATGAAAGAATATATGCTATATGAAAAGGTAATCGTAGCCTCGATCCTCATCAACCGAAAATGACCGAAACAGGGCTAGATGCAGCAAGGCTAAATCGGTCATTCCCAATTAGGGTATGATCATCCCCTTCTACATATATTTCTTCCCGCTATGATGTTCGGGATGTAAATTAATGTGGAAGTATGCGAAGAGAGCTCTCGGATAAAGGTTGGTAACGACCGAGGGATGACATATTCGGTACTAGTTACAGAGGTAGGCTGGTCTTGTGTTGGTAAAGGGCAGATGTTCTGTGCCTCGGGGCATCCATCTAGAGGTGTACCCATCGGAAGGTAGTCCTTTCACCTGGTCATTTGTATGGAAATCCATTCTCCAATAAGAACCTTCGGATTTGATTGTAAACCTAGTATGCTGGAATTTAATCAATGTAACAATTTCGGCTAAGATTAATAAGTTTATTTGAAAATGTTTTCAAAGAATGTCACTAAAAATAATATCCCTAAATTTTGCGTAATAAAGAGTTTTGGTTATCATAAGGTAAAAACCCGTTCCGTGTTTATGTGCGGCGTGGTCTTATGAGATACCTTTTTGTTTTCAAAATCATCGTACTTTGAGTTCTCACACCAGTCCCATGACTGACCCGGAGTTTGTTTTTCCCTTTAAACTCTGGGTGCCCTATTTTCCGGGCAGCCGTGTAGTCAGGATACCTTAGGAGCATGTTGGGGAGCATTTTGGAGCGATGAAGCTGAAGTACCTTATGTAGTTATCTACCCATTTTCCGCTGTGTTATGTAGTATGTATTTCTAGCATATGTACGGATAGACGGTTATAACTATCCTGCTAGATATGTATTTGAATCTGATCATTATGTATAATTATAAATGTTGAATGCGATGTGAGATTCTATTATTCTGTTATCTTCTATCTTTATTTTCTTTTAAACCCCTGATAATCTGCCTCCCCGACACTTGGATTTACGGCACGTGAATACCGTGGATGCATTAGTGTTGATTTCTGAGGATCGAGGAGACGAGTCGTCACACAGAGTATAACCTAGGTAGAAGATGAAGTGTAGCAGAAAGAAGAAAATCCCTTTTCTGATGCTATGCTTACTGTATTTATATGGAAATATGTGTACAGATTAGACTGATATTTCGCCAGAAAAACCTCCAGGCCCAGATGACCCGGCCTAAGAAAATTTGGATCGATCACTCTCCAGAATAGGGATCGGGGCTGATCCCTATTTTGATGGAGTTAGGGGTTGCGATCCTTAAAGGATGTTCCTTATGTTATAGTATGCTTGTTCTCCAAGCTTCATGTTGATAGCATATGTAAATGTTGAGCTATTGATTGATCTTTGTTGAAAATTCAACTAAATCGATCCTTGAATAGGAACGAGGGCAGAGTCCTCAAGAGGGAGGAGTGATGATCCCTCCATACTTCTCTTTTTATAGTGCAACCCCTATGGTGGACTCCATAGGGTCCCCTCTTTTTGTTTCCAAAGTTTCACTTCACTCCTCCTTATGATTGTTGAGTTATGGAGCGATCATCAATGAGTTATGTTGTGTGCATCCTGTTTAACCTGATCCCTTTGCTCCAATCCCTCTATTCCAACCCTTATTATAGAGTGAATATTCCGATTCGATCCCTCTTAGGCGGAGTGCTGGTTCCGTACTTAGCTATTTTCTTAGTGCTATCCATCCGAATCCACTCAACTATAGTCCATAGTTTCAAATATAATTGATCTGCAAACCTAGTAACCATCTCTTCGGACTTTCTCCCATGATGATCGTGAAGTCTGTTAGGTTAAACCTGCCCGTCTATTTCCTTGTCAAAAGGCAGATTAACACTTTGCGCCGCAAAACATGCCTTGTGATAGGAAGGTGTGTTTTGATTTTCCATAAATCCAAAATCCAAAGTCCATAATCCAATGATAGCCATGTTATGCAATCCTTTGCCAATCCAAATCTATGATCTCTTCGAATTGTTAGTGAAATCCGTGACTACTCCAAGTCGATATCCAGTTCTGAATTTGCGATCTCTTTAAATTGTTTTATCTAAATTTGCATCCATCCAAAGACAAATCCATTGCTGTTGGAGGATGATGTCCAAATCCATGGCCTCTTCATGTCGTTAGCCAAATCCGAGACCACTCTAGGACAATATCCAAGTCCACAACTGCACCGCATCAATGCCAAAATCCGTAGCTATTCGAAGTTGATATCCAAATCAATGACCTCTTCTAGTCCTTGTCGAGCACAATCCATACTCAACAACCAAATTAGCCGATCCTATCACTCTCTAGCGAAGCGGCGTTACTTTTGTACTCAAGTTCCATGTCCCTAAACATTAAGTGGTGTCTTGGCCTAAGTCCTAGGCCAATCGTGGTCTCTCCAAGCCCTTGCTGACCTGAGTAGGTCGATCCTGTCGCTCTTTGACAAAGCGACCAACTCCTTGACAAGCATAATCCATATCTAATATCCTATTGGTTTTATTCTTTAGACTCAACTCTTAAGTCGAGGACTTAATCAATGTACGAGTTCATTCTATCGCTCTTTGACGAAGGGACTCGCACCTTACGGTTACCGCCCTATCACTCTGGTCAGGACAATAATCGCATTATGTTTTATTTGTCGCAGTAATGCGGATAACAAATAACCTAATAAATAAGTAGCTGCTTCTGTTCCAATGACGTTGTCCAATTCCTCACATACGGCGACAGTCTACTATTCCTGGCGTTCTCCTCAATCTTATCCTTTAAATGCCTGCATTCATCCATGGTGTGCCCATTCAATTTATGGAACAGTCGATACTTTCCAGATATGCGCTCCCTCTCCATAGGATCCCTCCTTACCGGTTTTCGATAGAGGAGTTTCCCCTACTGTCTAGATAAAACCTTTCTAGGCTTTCCATCAAATCCGATTAGGAGGAGAACTTCGCCTCCCACTCTTTCCATCGCCTTTTCATCCCATCATATCTATCATCCAGTTTTCATTTACCTTTATCATTCATGTTTGCATCTCCTGATGATCCTCCGCTTTGCACAACATTCACCTCTAATTTGTTGGCCTATGTGTCTTCTTGCCGCAGGAACCTTTTCGCTTCATGATAAAACTCCCCAATATCCATAGGTGGATCTTGCGCCAATGAATACTTAAAATCCATTCCATCGACAAGTGTGACTTGAGCTATTGATTTGGCCATCCTGATATATTATTTTTTCCGCCACGTTGAAATTCGCAACTAAATGTGTCTCCACATCCAACCACCACGTAAATCCCCTATGTAGAATAGGATATGCCGGTTCGCTTGAGGAGAATTTTTTCCCATGATCATGTTCGAATTATGTCATGCATGAACAGGCTCCATAAGATCCTATAGAATAAGTGATGTGGCACGATCCAATGTTTTATCTATCCCACTTACTTATTTATAATATGGAAATGCATTCATTTCTTCTACATCGACCTCGATCTAAAATATGCTACTATCAAAGTGAAATAAGAGATCTAAGGAAGAAAGATTGGGAAATAGATCCATATGATTTGATTCATTCTCAATAGCCATGATATGATCATCATAGGGTGATCCTTTTGTCAACGGATGCCATTATTACGCTCGTAGTCTCTGAAGGATGAGAACCAACTATTGTAGCATCTACATTGATAATTCAAGTATTGTATACGTCATTAGTCCGATCCTTTGTAGGAACAACCCGTAATAACGAACTTGCAAAATAGATCTGTTTATCATAAAGAGATTCGTTGTTCCTGACTCTACTTCACCTTAATTGTTATTTGAACAAAAACATCATAAAAAACTTTCCTGCGCTTGGAAGAAGAAGTCGGAAAAGGAAAAAAATATAGTGATGGTTTTAATCTTCATCGCCAGCGATAGGAATGTTGAAAATAGAATTTTTTTTGAATTTGAAATAATGTGATGGGCGAACGACGAGAATTGAACCCACTCGTGTTGGATTCACAATCCACTGCCTTGATCCACTTAGCTACATCTTCCCCTTATCTAGCTAAAGGATATTCTCTTCTTTCCATTCATTATTATTGTATTTATTCTTATACGTCTTCTCATTTTCAGGGCATGGGATAGTTCAATTATGTATGGATGATTCGTTGTTCCATGCCCTTTAGAATACAATGGGTTTCGAAGAAAAAAAGGAAGAATTATTTTTTATTTTCCATTGGTTGATAAACCTACCTAGGTAAATCCATGAGTGCAATTCGACTAGTCTTTACTATATAATTAGTGAACCCGAAATTGTCCTATCCTAATCTAGCTATGTTAGGTTCTTTAAATATTGTTGTAGCTCACCATATGTATTCCATGCCTCCTATCTATATCTAGCTACTGACTATGGTACAAAACTTTCATTGTTTACACATCATATGTGGATCGGTGGTTTTCTTATAGTTGGTGCTGCTGCACATGCAGCCATTTTTATGGTAAGAGACTACGATCCAACTACTCGATACAATGATCTATTAGATCGTGTCCTTAAGCACCGCAATGCAATCATATCACACCTAAACTACGCATGTATATTTCTAGGTTTTCACAGTTTTGGTTTGATATAGCTGCCATCAAAACCATGGATGGATCTGGCCGACCCATCGATACCGCCGTGACATTAAATCATGTTAGAAAACTCCTTAGAGACTCTTTGGTCCTTTATTTTCGTATTGCCGGACTCATCATACATTTGGTTCTCAAGTTGTGAACTCTGAACTGCCTCATAAATCTTTTGATCAATTTTGTCCATGTGCCAATAGAACCACTCTCTAATTGTCTAAACCATAGTGCATCTATATCCGTTAAATACATGGTAAAGCATCGTTCCATAACTTCCTTTATTGCTTGCATTACTTCCATGTGCCCTATATACCTCATCATATGCATAGTTGGGTCCGAATTTCCATCATATACTTCCAGAGTTGGTAGTTCTAACTCCAGTGGGTTTCTAGCATTCCTGATATTAGGAGTGAATGGACTTCTATTTACATCCTCCAAATCCCTATTCACCAATCCTCCACGCATAGCTCGCCTAATCATCTCCGCAAACCCACCACTGTCATCCAAAGGTAGTCTCCTATCATCATTTTCGAACTACCCCCCGAGCCCATGAGGGAATTCTGGAATGTATTCCTTCGGATGCGCACCAAATTCAAATTTGCACCAAACTCCATAGGATCGATCGCATGTCCTCCAACATTGTGATCGACCAGATCCGAGAGCCTGCCTCTAAGTCTTTGGGAATTGGGGCCAATCCCTCTGGAGGGTTAGGGTCGATCCGACCCCAGCTGCTCCGTCCCTTTCCTTTGTCCAATTGCTCCATATCCATGTTCCTGGTTCTGATTTCGAGCAATTCTTGCTACTTCAACTCCTTGATCTAAGTTGTCATTAGCACTTGCTAATATATTTCCTTGGTTCTGTGCTCCAGCTTGTCTAATCTGTTGGAGTAAATTATACATCATCTCCTCTTGTGTTTTTAGCATCCTTTCCTGCATAGCATCCATCATCGTTTCCATTTCATCCCTGGTGATGTAGATAGATGCTTGATTAGCTCCAGCTCTAGAGGAAGCCTCCTGACTTCCTCTATGGTGACTTTACGGTAGCACTCTCCTTGTTGATTGGCTAACCATTACTCCAATTCTATGCTATCTAGTTGATTCCAAATCTGAACTCCAAATCCATAGGGCTAGTTTTCTCAATGAAAGCACCAAAATGCTGGCATAAAAATGGCCACTAAGTTGTATGTGAAAGCACCAATATCCAATCCAATCACAAAAATATGAAGAGAAATAAATGAAGAACAAAATTAAAACAGTAAGAAGGCAAGTAAAGAAAGACATAGATTTATAGTGGTTTGATTAACTCTAGCCTACGTCTAATCCAAGGATTCTCCTTTTATTGGTTTATAATACTGATTACAGTTACAAATCCATGAAATCCAAGAACAAAAATGGTAGAGTATAGCCTAGGTAGAAGATGAAGTGAAGCAAAAAGAAGAAGATCCTTTTTCTGATGTCATGCCTGTGTATTTATAAGGGAAGACGTGTACAGATCAGACTGAAATTTCGACAACAAAACCTTTGGGCCCAGACGACCAAATTTAAGAAAATTTGGACCAATCGCTCTCCATAATAGAGATCTGGACCGATCTATATTTTGATGGAGTTGGGGGTTGCCCATCCCTATCGGTGTTTCTCATGTTGTAATATTCTTGTACTCCAAGTTTCATGTTGTTATCTTTTGTAGAGTTTGAGTTATTGATCGATTTTTGTTGCAAGTTAAACTAAACTGATCCCTGAGTAGGGAGGAGGACTGATCCCTCCAGGGGATGAGGGACGATCCCTTTAAATCCTTCTTCTTAGGATGAAATCTCTAGGATCGACTCTCTAGGGTCCCCTCTTCTTGTTTCCAAAGTTTCACTTCAATCTTCCTTGTGGTTATTGAGTTATGGAGCGATATCATTGAGTTGTGTTGTGTACATCCTGTTTAATATGATCCCTTTTCTCTGATCCCTCTATTCGATCCTTTTTTGTAGAGTGAATATTCCGATCCTATCCCTCTCCTAAGGGGAGTGCTATTTTCGTAATCAACCATTTTTTGAGTGTTGTTCACCGAATCCATTCAACTATAGTCCATAGTTCCAAATATAATTGATCTCCAATCCTAACCATCTCTTTGGGCTTTCTTCCATGATGATTGTGAAGTCCATTGGGTTAAATCCAACTGTGTAGTGCCTTGCCAAAAGGTGGGTTAATAGATGTATAAGTGATTGACTTAATTGGACCTTTACCCATCCCAAAGGGAGGTGCAAATTTTTTAATTATAGCAATCAATAATTTTACTAAGTAGATAGAAGCTAAACCATTACCCAATATAACTACAAATAAGATTTTGAAGTTACTCATTATGAATATTGTAACTCAATTTGGACTGCCAAATTTTTTTATTTTAATTTATGGATTCCAACTGAAAAGCGAAGAGTTCGCTTGCTTTTGCAAAATGAATAGGATAGTAAACAATGTTTCTTCAGTGGCTCAGCCAAAGGTTGATGGGGGTAGTAGAGGCTTCATGTAAAACCATTAAGAATATACTCAAAAATAGTTACGTTGAGCTAAAGGAAATTGGGTAGAAGAACTTCCCATTGTCTTATGCTCATATAGAAACTCAACCAAAACAACAAATGGACCAACACCATATTCCTTGACATACGAATTCAAGGCCATGTTGCTAGTTGAAGTTAAAATTGGTGAATTGCATACCCTATAGTCCTAATCAGGAATTAATAGAGGAATCCTTAGACCTGATCAATGAGTTAAGTGATAAGGCTGCCATTCAAATGGTAAAGTACCGACTGGGGAGTCTTGAAGTATTCTAACTCAAGTGTAAGAAGAAAGGCATTCCAAAAGCAAGACCTAGTACTGAAAAGGGTAATAACAAGCACAAAAAATCTAGCGGATGTTCTTTTGGGACTAAATTAGGAAGGAAACTTAGTTATCATGAAGTTATACCTCAAATGGCTTACCCGATTAAGTAGATGAGATTGAAACATCATAACTAGAACATGGAATGCCAAAGATTCGAGACCATACTTCATCTTATTAGACAAATAGGAAAAAAGAAATAATGTATAACAAATTAATTTCGAGTTTAATTAATTATGGAATGCGGGAATTTTCCTTATCTAAGGAGAAATCCTTGAAGAATCTATTTTCAGAAAAGAATTTTCAAAAAAATAAATTTCCAAAGAAAATAACAAAATCTTGTTTGATATACCAATTGAAAGACGAGTTGAAACAAAATTTATGAAAACATTTTTTTAAGGAAATATTTAGCAAACCAGATTACGAAAAAAGAGTTTTCGTTAGTTCAATGATCTCATACCCTACTAAGTGAAAATCCACTCAGCTACTTACTTATGCCCTCGGTAAGCATAAATAATGAGGTGACCCTTGATGTAAAATTCACTATGCTTAATAATGCTTCCATCCTGATGAGGTCAGTAAAATTCTTTAAGCAAAGGCACATCATACACCCAATAATATTAAAAGCCCTTGACCAAGTTCCATAGCACTAAGCAAAGGAGTTAGGAAGCCCCTAACATCATTTCTAAGGCAACCAGTAGAATATCCAGTAGAGGACACTGAGAATGGTCCAAATAAACCTTCATCCCTGCCACTTACACCTAGTCAAAGTAACCACCTAGAATAAAGATTATGAATGGATGGAAAATAATAAGTGGACCAAAAGAATGTGAAGTCTATCCAGCTAGAGGGTAAATGAAATAACACTCGGTAGAAAGGACTTGCTTATTAGGAATTCATCGCACTAGCCAAGAAAAACCCGAGTCAACATATGAAAAGCTTATGGATTATCCGTAAATAAGTGGCTTCTTTAGGAAAAAGGCTTTAAGGAAAGGTTTACCAACTAAGATCGTGGGGAACAGGAGTTATATATATGAGACACAAGATGTTTATTCAAAAATAATTCTCATTTATTTATTTGATGTATTTGCAAGATCAACAAGGATTCAAGATCGACTAGAAGGGTAGCTCGGAGAAAGGGAATCTTTTTGTGGTTAAAGAGCAAGGTATGATAAAATCAAAATAAGATGACAAAGTAATGAATTTCCTTAACCAAAGCATAAGATATATTTTCTATGCTGGGGGAGAGGGGCAATTGTTATACACTATTTTTATGGTGAGAAGGAAAAATGGTGGCAAGGCTAAAATAAAGAAGCATGTTAAGAGTAAGCAAATTATTAAATGCCTAAAGATAAGTATCATATGTGTAACAACTCAACTTTTCGACCTCCAAATGTTGACACTAATTCATCGACGACATCATGTGCTTTACAGTCAAGGGCTAGAAAGATGAATTGTTACGGAAAAAAAATAAATATAACAAGGAGAGGAAAATACAAGATCAGAATCTCAAGCGAAATGATAATATATAATATCAAAAGAGCAGTACAAAGGTTTTCTCCAAATGTAGAAATTTCAGAGTTACCAAAGCCTAAGTGCTATCATTAGCCTAGATAGTTGTAACAAACAGTCCTCACATATGTTGATATATACAACTCATCAATGTAGTAGAAATAAGAATACTAACGTAGGTAAACATCCAGCTCGTCTCCATATGCTCCAAAGTGTTCATACCTAAATCTTGAAATACACATAGGGCTTACCGAGCATTATAAGAAAATAACATCTGGATTAGTCTAGTAAATCCATGTGAGAAACTCAAGAAATATGCATGACAAATAATAACACCTTTTGAGACTACATGGAATACCATAACAGTTTTCCCCTTAAACGAAACCAACCAGCTGATGAGTGAATATATCGGTATAATATATAATTTCTAGGGTGTAGAACATAAATCATAAAATAGCCACTTTGTGAATGCTAGAACAATAGTAGGTATATAATCAATACCACTTAGACGCGTTCGCATAATGGATTTTCCATGGAGACGCTTCCAGTAAAATTAAATGGATCTCCCTGACAGGGGTTTGAAACTACATTTCAAGCGCCGTATATCTCTAGATAAATATACCATAAGGTAAACATAACTGGCCCATTACCAAAAAATTTTATGAATGGTGTGGAACCAAGTACCAACAATTCCCATTACCATCACCTATAAGCATTTCTAAATAATGGAGTTGATATACCCTCAAAGGTTAGCTAAACTCGAGATGGAATATCCTACCATGTGTTTAGCCATTCCCAATGTCGAGGTCTTGTTCGACATTTCTCACATGAATCTTTATTACTCGAACTGAACACTAATCTCCAAATGTATTTCATCATCTCGAACAGATCATGGATCGCTACATGGATTCAAGCATCTCAAACAAATCTCGAATCTCCATATAGATTTCTACATTAGTCCTCTGATCAATGCTAATGTTGTCCTATCCCTTGGAATACTCCTCAAGATAGACAATCTGACTCGATAGCATCGTTTGAGATGTTAACGGTGACCTCTCCCTTGGACTTAACCTTACGATAGACAGTTCAACTCTATAACATTCCACTTCACAACCGCTTCCAGAACATAGATCGTGTATATGGTTTTGAAGTGGTTATGGTTTCGAGTCATCTCATATAAATACACCCACCGCTTAGTAGGTGATCTAAAACCAATTGATGAATTTTTGGTTAACTTAACCCGATTCTTTCAGAAATAAATAGATAATATAGAATGTAGAGTTAATCTCCTATCCCGATGGATTCTCGTATCATTTATCCTTAAAGAGCAAGATGAGTTTAAGCATACAGTATAACATATCTGAAGATAATTGTACCATATAGACCTCGTGTTTCTTATAGATATTTCCTAAGTTATTTTAGTTGATTTCGATAGTCGACTAATTGACTATAAAATACAAGATAAATGATCATAATTGGAAACTAAGTCTCATATGCTTATCATAATGAATGAAGACACAAAGCACGATCGAGTCATGCAAGCGAACTCCAATCCCCTTTTTATTCGAATGATACCTTTTATTAATTAAAACCTCTTTTATTATTAAAACTTCTTTTTACCTAATAAAACTTTATTTACGAATCATTGTTATTCATTTGTAAACTTTCAATACTTCAAAAGGTATTCATATACTTATCTCAATTGGTATAAGTATATTTACAAATCATTAACAAGGTTTCTTCCTTTAAACCCGTATATTTTCTACCTTTTTCCAAAAGATTCCTTATTTATAATTTCCTTTCAAAATATTTGTTTTAAGGATCTAAGTACTTTCACAAATCCGTACAAAGATTTGAGACTAATGTTACCTAAACATTGTTACTACAAACCCAAAATCATTTCACTTATACTTATCTTCAAACTTTCTTTTTAAAAATCTATTTACATTCAAAAATATTATCAAAATAAGTTAAATATGAATGTTATTAACACATTAACACAGCAAATCAAAAACCATATCATACTTATTACTACCTTCAAAGTATTATTTTAAAGTTCTAAGTTAATATTTGGTTAAGACCGATAGTAGACAAGTCAACTACCCAGTGAAAATGGTCGCTTATAAAAATCATGGTTCATATACTTAACTTGTTTTCGACATTCCAAATTATACTATCCCTTATTCAAGACTGAAGCTAGGTAAGATAGAGCCTTGGTTGCATATCAAAGCCTTGTCTAGACACTTTATCCTTGAATCTCACAAATAGATAAGCCTACCTCATCAGCTTTTAGTGTTAAGTATAGTATTAATGATTTTCATAAGCTAGTAAGAAATCAACACGATTAACACATTTCAATATTTACGACTTAAATATTCCTCGGTCAACAGGGAAGCTGACAGGTTAGAGATTATTATTTCTGCTTGAACATCAATCTTAACTCTCACAAATAGATAACCCTGTTTCGTTGGCTTTTAGTGTTAAGCATATTTAATTATGTTTTCAAATAAGTAATTAAACAAAATACAACTTAGCCACTTAGGCAATTCATAACCCCTTTCTAATTTCTAATACTTTTAAAACCATTTATATATATATTTATATGCAGTGATTTATTTACAAAACTGGATATTAAGTAAACCATTCTAGAAGATATTTATTACATAAGATACAAAATAGTCAACATATTTTCTAATAACATATATACTTAAAAATGCTTTTAAAATACTTTATAATACTTTTATTAGGTTTTAAAACATTTAATCAAAATATTACTCTAAAATAATAACTTTATAATTTACTCAAAAACTAGGGAAAAACATGTTTTACACACACACACACACACACACACACAAAAGTTAAACCTCTTCTTTAAAAATTCACTACTAACTCTTAAAAATGGCAAACCACTTTTAAATACTTAAATAAGAGTTAGTAAACATCTATAAAAATAATGAAAAAAATACTTAAGTTGAAATAGCTTTCTAGTTCAAAAATCAAGGCTAAATAGAGCAGTTTTGCATAAGTGAAGTTTTAACCACATTTCAAAATGTTACTTAGCTTTTAAAAGTCCAAATTTTTTATGGAAGCAAGCACACATATAAAACATAATGAATATAGAGAGAATATCCTAAGAATCTCTATACAAATTTCCATAGAAATAACCAAAAATAAGGCAATTTCTAAGTGCATTCTAGCAACTATCCTATAAGTGCACTTTCAAATCTGAGTCCAACCTAAACAAAAGTCCATCTATACATGTGTTGTTTCATGGCCTTGCTACAAGTCATATAAATCCATTCAAATCCATTTAATGTCCATAGATATGGATTACATATGCCCTTTTTTTTTCAAAACAAGAATCAAAATCGATATTTCAACATATGTCAACTTCAATTCAAGTAATACATACACAATCAACATAAGTATATATGCTCTCTATTTACATTCAAGGTAATGAGTTAGATCACCATTAACCAAACGAACAAGAAAGATCCAAGCATCCAAGTCCAACCTTACCTCGCAACCACTTTTCCTTCCTTCTTCCTCTTTACTTTCACTTGGTTTTCAAGGCAATATGCCCCTTTATTGCTCACACCTGCCTTAATAAGGGAAGATTGACTTTACTTTTTCCAAAAAACTAGCTAGGAGTTGTTGTAATGTTGTCCCAAGGTTCCTCTCGGAATTTGAGTTGATTTGGATGCGTTTCACAGTTATTTTGATTACAAATTTTTGAGAAGAAGAAGACATGAAAAGGCTTGCTGTAGCCTTGTGAATTTTTGTTTAATGATCAAGGGTATGCCTCTCCTGATATAGGCTCAGGATGGTTCTCTTTAAGCTTGTTCTCACCCTCCTTTCATGCCATGGAAGGCTCACCCCACTTGCCTCGTTATTTGTAACGACCCAGAATTTGGTCATTGGAAATTCAGATATTTAATTTATTTTAGTTATTCACAAGTAAGTCTTATAAGTTGAATAAATTATATTTCGAATACAAGGATTTAATTGGATAACTAAATTGTTAATTTAATATTTGAAATTATGTAAATAATTGAAAATTGGATTTAACATGAATTAAAATGATTTATGATAATGAATTAAATTCTATTTGAATTAGAATGATGTTAGAGAACATTTAAAATTGAATTAAAAGTTAATTTGTAAAAATTGAATATTTTAATATTTAATTAATGTATAAAAATAGCCATTTTTCACACAGTCTTGGATTTCGACGAAACTAGTTTAATTCGATCCGAAATGTTAAATTCTGTAGGATTTCAAATTTCATGTCAATCGGATTTACGGTTTGTCCATGGCAAGCTAAAACGCGTAGAAATTCGTTTAAGTAAAATTTTAAATTTAAACATGTCGATTCGAAAACCTATCATCCAAATACGAACAAATTAACTCTCGATATATATTTTATTTTGTTCAGAATAGGGGTAAAATATTATAAATGCCCGGGGGCACGCTTCGTATCGAGTTCGAAATTTTTTTGGGTGAATAGTGTCGTGAAATTTTCTATAAAAGGCCCCAAAATTCGTATATTTTCAGAACCCTAACAAAGCTAGGGCTAGCCACCACACCCATTTCCATGGCCAGAAAACAACTATTTTTCCCCTCCAATTTAATCCAATCCATCCAATTCTAAAGAAAACTTTCAACAAGAAAATTGTAGAGCTTCACGAGCTTGACGTATCCAACGATTGTGATCAACTGAAACATAGCCGATCATTGGCAATTTGTTCGTAAAGGTCACGCATTCACACATGATTTTCGAGGCAAGGTGGTGGCCGAGCTTGCCGTGCTTAGGGACGTTGGTGGTGGAGAAGATTTGTTCGCCGTTGTGGCGTTAGATCATCGTCAAAACGATGGTGGTGGCCGTCAAAATTCAAGCAAAATAGGTGGCATGGGTTCGGTTTCATACATGAATTTGAAAGGTGTAGAAGATGAAAGTAGCGACCAGATCTGGTGGGAAGATAATCGACAGGCACGATTGATTCTAGGTTTTAAAATATAAAAAGAAAATTGAAATTATATTATTTAAATTCGTACAAATTTTAAAATGCTCTAACTTTGTCATACGAGGTCCGTTTTTTATGAAACAAGTTGTGTTGGATTCGTATTGACGAGCACTACATTTTAGCGTTGATTCGAGCTAGTGAAATTTTTTGATAAAATTAAATGCTCGTTTAATTTTATTTGGAATAAAACAATACAACTACTATTGGAATCAATGTGAGTACAATTCACTCTTTCTGACTCACTGATACTTTTATATAAGTGAGAATAAATGTTATTTATGCTGATAGATGATTGTTTGAATGATATATGAAATATTATCTATATATCAATTGATATTTGGATATATTCCTGCCTATTGGAGCAGATGAGACCCTATATGTTCTCGTGTATGAGCGGATGACCCTTTGTATGCACGTTTGCCTTAAAGCGGACATTGTACACGTATTCTAATATGTATATTTTGTACAGATGACAGGTTGTAGGGATCAAACTGTACACCTCACTAGTATTGGTTTTATTTACAAATATTGTGATATGAGCCGTTATCATATGATATATGATGTTTGGATGATATGTGAATCATCTTTTTGGTGCTGTTGTAGCATTAGGCCTATTTTTAGTAATATAAAAATGTTAAAGCGATGATTTTCATTTTGAAAAGGATTTTCAGTTGATTATGATAATAGATGTTTTATTAAAATTTGAATTGTTAAGCAAAATAATTTATTTTAAATAAATAGAAGTTATAATTTTTATGTTATAAAAATATTGATTTTTGTGAAATATAATTGAAATTTGATTTTTAGAATATAGAGATAACTATTTTGTAAATAGTTTAAATTGAGATTTTTGACTTATTACAAATGATTTTTTTATAAAAGCTTTATAAAATTGAATTTTTATAACTAAAAAGTGATGGAAGTATAAAGGAGTTTTGTAAATGTTTAGATGAAGCTATAAATGAATCTTATAAGTAAATAAGATTTTCGAATTTGTGAAGTTATAAAAAGAATGAATTTTTGAATAAATGATTTATAACTAAATTAATTTCAAATTTGGATTTTGGCATATAAATGAGACATAAATAAGATTGGTTAATAAAGGAATTTTGTGTATTGAAGTTTTTATAAAATATAAATGGAATTTATAAACATTATTTTATAAATCTAAAATTAATTGATTTCAATAAACTAGATATATAAGTTTGTTAAAGGAATTTCATCCACGATTTTGGATAATGGATTATCCTTTAATTAAAAGTTCAATATTAATGAACTTGATTAGAAATTAAATCCATGATTTTGGACAATGGATTATCCTTTAATGAATGTGTAGAAATGTTAGATTTAGTAAATGAACTGTATTCACGATTTTGGACAGTGAATAATCTTTTAAATTAAATAAACGTTTTGAAAAGTGATCTTTATAAAGTTGAATTGTTAAAGATGTTTTTAAAATGTGTTGAGTATCGAATACGTAGATTTTAACATTCATTGTTAAAATTGACGTTTTCAAGAAATAAGGAAATGATGGACTATAACACTGTTGTTATAGTAAATGATTTTCGAAAGGAAATGTTTTGTATATTATATGGGATTTATATATCTATCTGATTTTTGAATCCCTATACTAATGATCTTGGGTTGTTGTAACGATGTTTTACGCAACATTCGTTTTGACCTAAATAAATATGTTTAAAGAGAATGTTTTCCTTAAAGAATGACATGTATACTTAATCATGATTTAAGAATATGGAATATTTTCCAAGTGTTGGAAATAAATTAAATTATGAATTACCTATTATTAAATAAGTACATGGAAATGTTTTCCAATATTGAAATGTTTTGAGATTATATCTTTTTAAAGATAATTTGAAGCGAATATTTGTCAAATGGCTTAATTAATAAAGGATTAATAAAAAGGGCCTAGTGATTGCTTATGGTACTAAATATTTGTTTGTTGCTTTGATGGTTAAGTAACCAATTATCAAATTTGACCATTTTAGTTCCTTAACTTGATGTGAGAATTATTTAGTCGTACACTTAGTACGTAGCCATCTGTGTGGGCTTGATTATCGTTTATGTTGAGGATGTTAATTCATGTTGTGTGGAGTTTTACTCCAATCTACTGAGCTTCCTTCTTGGCCTGAAGTATATCAAGTTGAAAGTTGGAGATGAGATAAGTCTATGAGACTTAGTTTCTGTGTGAGGTTGAGAAACGCTTTTGCGTTGTTGGTGCGAAGACACCGGGATCAGGTTTATCTGAAAACCAATTCGGACTAATGTATATGCGACGATTGTGCAGGTTGGTTACGATGATATTGATATTTCGGATTTTCATAGTGGAGGGCTTCTTGTTGATTGTTTGGGGTTAAAATCCCAATATACGTATAGTAGTAGTAGTCTCTTCATTATGAAATATCCAATGCAAGGACTATTCAGCACTAATCCTAGGGATTTTCCGAAAGGATGTGGTAGGAAAGTACCTTCGATTTGTCTTGTTCCTAGACAACTTGTATGGATGTTTGTCTGACACTGCATTTCAAAGATCACATACATAGGTTTCTACAAACGAACATCAGTGGTGGCGAAGAAGGAAACTTCTCTTATCTTAACACCTTCCTTGGTACGAATGAGATTAAGGGTTGTATTTTTGTGAAAGACAATTAGTAGTCAACGGAAATGTCCATGTCGCATTCTAAGTGATGTGATATGTGAAAGGTAATCGCTACGTCAGGCCTCATCAACCGAAAATGACCGAAACAGGGTTAGATGCGGCAAGGCTAAGTGGGTTCCTCCCATTAGGATATGATCATCCTCTTCTAGATATATCTTTACACGCTATGATGTCGTGTATCTGATTATTGTGGTTTGTATGCTATGAGGGCCCTCAGAAAAGGTCGGTAATGACCGAAGGATGACATATTCGGTACTATCTAGTTACAGCAGTAGGCTGGCCTTGTGTTGGTAGAGGGACTTTGTGATGGTTTCTCAGGATATTCATCTAGAGGTGTACCCATCGGAATGTAGTCCCTCCACTTGGTCATTTGTATGGAAATCCAAAATCTACTACGAGATGCGATTTTGTTTATATTGGCGTAATGAATAGCCTCGAAATGCTATATAGGTAACCATTTAGGCTACGATTAATATTATTTGTATATACTGGACACCATTATAATATAAGAGGATTTGATATAAAATGTTTTAGTTATCATAAAGTAAAAACATGTCCATGTTTATGTATGGGCGTCTCTTACGAGATACTTTGTTTTGAAAAGGAAATGTTTGGTAATTAAATAAATTCAGTTGAATGTGTTTATCATGCTGGTTTACCAGACTGATCAAGGCGTTCTTCCCTTTTAATGCTCGAGTCAAACCAAGTATGTTTACAAGTTTAGACTTAGTGCTTTTAGAGCTTCAACATGCGAGCTGGAGATCTTAATTTTCAAATATATGCATCAGTTTTTCTTAGTTATGTTCATACATGATAGGGGGTTCTTGCTTCTTGTTAAATAGCAAACAGAAGACTCTTACTCCTACATGTCCCTGAGATCGAGTATCGAGGGGTTGGTTTGCTAGTTTGGCTTACAGTCGAAAGGCTGGCTGTAAAAGAAAAACGTGAGGTATCCATGTGAGCTGCGGTAGAGTTATCCACTGTCGATAGACCGTCACACGTGGTATCAGAGCTTAGATTTTGAATATTCCTAAGCTTTGATGTGTATCCAGTATAGATAGATACAGTAGCACCGTAGATTGAGTTTGAGTATATTATATATATGAGTGCGTATTTGTTAGTGACTATAAAAATGTTTTATATTGTGTTTGCTTATCCATTGAGTTGTTCATGAATTCTGGTCGGTGTGTGGGACGCTATGTTATCGATAGGAATTTCTAAACATTTAAACGAGGCAAGTCGATATAGTATTATTTTAAATTAGATAAATGAAATAATTTTACCTCGATTATATTTTACATATAAATGAATAATTTTTTAGAATTATTAAAGTGTATATAAATTGATTTTTTGGTTGTTTGAAAATGTAAATATATATAAGTTAATAAAAGCTGGTTTAATAATCTAAATACAAAAAACAATTATAAAAGAATAAATTGAATAAGCAAATAAATTATAAGCATGGAATTATAATTAAAATGATTTACAATTGTGAAGTAATCTTATATATAAGAAATGAAACTATATGAATATATTTATAAAAGTGAGTTGTAAATAAAAATGGGTCACTAACACCCAAATCCAAATTGAAGCATGTAGTACCAGTCACAGCTCACAGATAGAGTGTATGTAGAGAGTATAAATATGAAAAAGAGTGAAAATTAAAACAAAAGCAGTAAAGAACAACAAATTTTATGGTGGTTCGGCTAACTCCGGCCTATGTCCACTACAGAAATTTCCTTTTTAATAATCGATTACAGTTACAACCCAAAGTTTAATAATCGCTGAGTGCCTTAGCCTTAGAGAAGAGAAAGTCAGATAGCAGAAAGAAGATCCTTTTTCTAAACCTTCACATGCTGTATTTAAAGACAAATCCTGAGTTGTTGGGCTTTCTGAATGGTATAGGCCTATCAAGACCTTCCACCGAACCACATACCTCCAAGGCCGAACGACCTTCCACCGAACCGCATAACTCCAAGGCCGAACGAACTTCCACCAAACCGCATACCTCCAAGGTCGAACGACCTTCCACCGAACCACATACCTCCAAGGCCAAACGACCTCCCACCGAGCCACATTCGTCATACTCCAAACGACCTTGACCTCATCAATGCCGAGCGGCATAGCCTCACCTCGATGCCGAGCGGCATAACCTCACCTCGATGCCGAGCGGCATAACCTCACCTCGATGCTGAGCGGCATAACCTCACCTCACCTCGATGCCGAGCGGTATAACCTCACCTCGATGCCGAGCGGCATAACCTTACGTCGATGACGAGTGGCATAACCTCACCTTGATGCCGAGCGGCCGAGCGACATAACCCCACCTCGATGCCGAGCGACATAACCTCAACTCGATGCCGAGCTGCATAACCTCAACTCGATGCCGAGCGGCATAACCTCACCTCGATGCCGAGCGGCACAACCTCACCATAATGCCGAGCGGCATAACCTCACCTCGATGCCAAGCGGCATAACCTCAACTCCATGCCGAGCGGCATAACCTCAACTCAATGCCGAGCGGCATAACCTCACCACAATGCCGAGCGGCATATCTAGGTGAATTCCATCCCTCTAAACCGAATCCATTATATTTCAATCTCGATAATCGTGAATTCGACTAAGTTAAATCCGTCAGTCCGTGGCGTTGCCGAAAGGCGGGTTAACATTTGCCCCCCAGAACATGCCTTGCTGTTTGAAGGTGTGTTTTGAATAGTATCAAGTCCGATATCTGAATTATGTATGTTAGTTACATCCATACTTTTCGATTCGTAATCCAACCCAATTCATCCAAATGCCATCACCGTATCCTTATTCGAGTCTACGACTACTTTGAGACGACATCCGATTCCAAATCAAGTAACCAAATCGTTAGCCAAATCCATATCCATTTGAACTCGACAACAGAGTTCTAATCCACCCGTATCCAACGAACAATAACCACGTCCATGACCTCTCCGGGTGGATGTCCAAATCCTGGACCGTTCCAGGCCCATGCCTGAATCCTTAGCTGTTCATAGCCAGTATCCAAATCCGTAACCTCTTCGGGTTCTTGCCAAGCGCAATCCACACTTGACGACCTATTTTAAGTAATTCTGTGGAGTTCCTGGTTTAGTGTCCATGAACGTCAAATAATGCCATGGCTTAAGTCCTAAGCCAAATCCTGGCCGCTCCGGACCCTTGCCGAGCATAGTCCATACTCGACGACCTGTAATAATGACTGATAACATAGGGCCTTAATTATAGGCCGAATTCTGGTCTCTCTGAACCCTTTCTGAGCATAGTCCATGCTGTAGGACCTGAAATAATAACCGATAATATATGGCATAAGACCTAGGCCCAATCTTGGTCTCTCCGGACCCTTAAAGCATAGTCCATGCTCGACGACCTTTTCGCCAAAATCCAAAGGAAAATCTAATCAAAATCAATCCGAAATCCAAATACAACCAGAAAACCAGAAATCCATATCAAAAATCCAAACCAAAAAACAAGCAAAAAAGAGAGTTCAAACCAAATTCCAAAACCAAACCAGAAAAAGCAGATGTCCAAGTCAAAGGAAAAAAACAGATTTCACAAGTCGAGGCATCTCGGTAAACCATCTTCTCAGAGCATGCTTGAGTGTTATCTCCGCCCTGTACATGAGTAAGTGATTTAGTCGATTGCCCAGAGTTTATTACTTATTTCAAACCATCAAAATTAGTGGATGACCAACCGGCCACCATTCCTGTGCCTCATGCCCTCGTCGTTCAAGGTAGACGGTGGTTTCACCTGTTCCACCGCCGCATTTAGAGTTCCGACATATGTCGCAACTGACCATTCCTAACATGCTCCTCGATTATGTCCTTCAAATGCTGGCAGCTGTTAGTATCATGCCCGTCCAGGTCATGAAAATGACAGTGCCATCCCGACACCCTTTCGTGTTCTGAGGGCTCCCTCCTCGTCGGCCTTCGGTACGGAAGGAGATCTCGAGTATCCAAGAATATCTGTTCCAATGTTGCATTCAGTTTGGTGTAAGTGGAGAACTTTGGTTCTCCCCAGCGCTTCCTTTTTCTTTTATCCTTGTCCTTACCCGAGCTTTCGCCGGGTAGTCCTCCATCCTTAACCAGGTTTACTTCCTTTAACCTCATGTCCAAACATACATCCTCTTGTCGGAGAAATCTCTCAGCTTCATGGAAGAATTCCCCAAGATCCAATGGTGGGTCCCGTATCAATGATACTTTGAAATCCAAATTATCTCTGATTTCTGATACCGCAGCCATCAGAACCATTGATGGATCTGGCCGAACCACCGAAGCAACTGCTGCATTAAATCGAGTTAAGAATATCAACAACGATTCATCTGCCCCCTGTTTAACTGACGTCAAAGTCGTCACGTTCTTTGGTCTTTTTATGTGAACTCGAAACTGACTTAAGAACCTGTCCACCAGTTCCATCCATGTTCCAATAGATCCATCCTCCAGCTGTCTGAACCACATGGCAGTTATATCAATCACGTACAGGGGGAAACATCACGCCATATCCTCCTCTGTTGCCCCCAGCACTTCCATATGCCTAGTGTATATCATCAAGTGGTCAGTTGGATCCGTTGTACACTTCCAGAGTGGGCAGTTTGAAATCGGGCGGATTTCTAGCTGTCCTGAAGTTTCGGGTAAACGGACTTTTGTTGACTTCCTCTGAACCCCTATTTTTCAGACCTCCGTGAATAGTCCGCCTGATAATGTCGGCCAATCCAAGGTTTCCAACCAAGGGTTGCCCCCTATCCATGTTTCCAAACTTCCCTCCAAGTCCCCGAGGAAATTCTGGCACATATTTCTCATCACGTACTCCTGTATTCCCATTGGCATCGGGCCGCGTAGCGTCATCCAGTATCCATCCATGAACTGGTCCAGCATTACCTGGTGGTGTGTCCCTAAGTCTTTGTCCATCCAAATTGTTAGTTGTTTGTTGATTGGGAGCTGCTTCCTGCTGAATCACTCCATCCACCAGCTGATTGAGTTCCTCTGGTCCATTTCCTAGAACTTGAGCACCTGCAGTTCTTTGTTGTCCAAATTGCCTTAGAAGAGCCCACATTATCCCCTCTTGCCGTTTCATCATCCGCTCCTGCATAAAATTCATTATAACCTGCATCTCGTCCTGAGTTTTATAGATGGATGCATAATTCTCTCCAGCTCCAGAAGAGGCCGCTTGACTTCCTTCCTGATTGCTCCTTTCTGCTGCTTGCTTCCTTATTGGTAGTCTGGCCATTGCTTTCCAAATTCCGAGTTCCTAAGCTTTTTAATCCAAAATCCTGGCTCCAAAATCCCTGAGTGCTAGCTATCTCAGTGAAAGCACCAAAATGTTAGTGCCAAAATTGGTCACTAACACCTAAATCCAGATGAAAGCACCTAGTACCAGTCATAGTTCACAGATAGAGTGTATGTAGAGAGTATAAATATGAAGAACAGTGAAAATTAAAACGAAAGCAGTAAAGAACAACAAATTTTATAGTGGTTCGGCTAACTCCAGCCTACGTCCACCCCAGAAATTTTCTTTTTATTGTTGTAATAATCGATTACAGTTACAACAAAGTTTAATAATGGCTAAGTGCCTTAGCCTTAGAGAAGAGAAAGTCAGAGAGCAGAAAGAAGATCCCTTTTCTGAACCTCCACATGCTGTATTTATAGACAAATCCGGAGTTGTTGGGCTTTCTGAACGGTATAGGCCCATCAAGACCTTCCACCGAATCACATACCTCCAAGACCGAACGACCTTCCACCGAACCACATACCACCAAGGCCAAACGACCTTCCACCGAGCCACATTCATCACATGTCGAATGACCTTGACCTCACTATTGCCGAGCGGCATAGCCTCACCTCGATGCCGAGCGGCATAGCCTCACCTCACCTCGATGCCGAGCGGCAAAACCTCACCTCATTTCGATGCCGAGCGGCATAACCCCACCTCGACGCCGAGCGGCATAACCCCACCTCGACACCGAGCGGCATAATCCCACCTCGACGCCGAGCGGCATAATCCCACCTCGACGCCGAGCGGCCTAATCCCACCTCGACGCCGAGCGGCATAACCTCACCTCGATGCCGAGCGGCATAACCTCAACTTGATGCCGAGGGGCATAAACTCAACACGATGCCGAGCGACATAACCTCAACTCGATCCCGAGCGGCATAACCTCAACTCCATGCCGAGCGGCATAACCTCACCATAATGCCGAGCGACATAACCTCACCACAATGCCGAGCGGCATAACCTCACCACAATGCCGAGCGGCATAACCTCACCACAATGTCGAGCGGCATAACCTCAACTCAATGCCGAGCGGGATAACCTCAACTCAATGCCGAACGGCATAACCTCACCTCAATGCCAAGCGGCATAACCAGGTGAATTCCGTCCCTCTAAACCGAATCCATCATATTTCAACCCTGATAATCGTGAAGTCGACTTAATTAAATCTGCTTGTCCGTGACCTTACCGAAAGGCGGGTTAATAGACATAATCTAAGAATTTGAGAAATTTGAATTCATTGATTTTGCAAGTTATTTTTCAAATATTAAAGAGTTTATATTGTTATAAATCGAAATAAGATAAATAAATTTAGAATGAATCTTATATTAGTAAAGTAAAATAGTGAAATTATATATGTAAAGATTTATAAATGTGATTTATAAATACAAAAGGAATTTTTTTTAAAAAGTATAAAGCATTGAATTCACTACTATTGCTGGGAAATAATAAGGGTGATGACTACATCATCATCAGTACCATTTTTGAGTTTCTATGTGATGGATTTGCTACCAATTGTAAATTGAAATTGAAGTTTTGTTATGATAAACAAATTTGAATTTACAATCCAAATTTTAATTGATAAATTTAAGTGAAATGAGTTTTGGACTTATAATATGGAATAAAAAGTTTAGTTTTGGTAACGTTGAAATAAATTTGAGTTAGCATAATCAAATATATGATTCGAAATTTAACTAAAGGAAAGTTAAATAAAATAAATTAGATTTGAACCGGACTAGATAAATTATTGAAAAGGAAATTAAACATAACTGGTATGTGATTATATAATATGAATTTGAAAGTTTAGATAATTAAGTTGTATAACTTAGAAAATGCGAGATGTAAGTAACACCAATTATTAAAACGGTTAAACAATTTTGTTAAGAAAAACGAAACCTGAATTAGAATAGTGATATGAATTTGACTTAAGTAAAGTTAAATAAAATATAATTTGATTTAAATTAGTAGTGAACCTAAGTTGTTTAGTGGAAGTAAATGCAAGTGAGAATGAAATGAAATGGAATATAACTTAAGTGATGTTGAGTGAAGTTGATTTAATATCAAAATGAATTAATAAAGTGAATTGATGAATATGAACATGAACTTGAATTATGTAATGAAATTCAACTTTAGTTGTAAAATGAATTAGTATTAGAAGTGTTGTATAAAAATGTGAATATTGTGAGTACTAGAATTTAATCTGAATTGAATATTAAACCAATTGAAAGTAAAAGTGTTAAACCAATGAATGCTGAAGTAAATTAAATAAATTTGGTTATGCTGAATATACATTGGTTGTTAGATGGATGTTAGTTGATTGTATAGAAATTCATGTAAAATTGAATTAACGAAATTGAAAGCTAAATAATTGAATTCAACGTGGAAGTAAGTGAATCTAAATAAAATTGAATTAATTTGAATTGGAAGTGAACCAACTTAAATGAAAATTAATGAATGTAAACTAATTGAATCTGAATAAATGAATGTTAGTAAAAAAAATCCAATGTTAATGAACCAAATGTGAATAAATTGAAAATTTGTTCAGTGAATATTAATAAGAAATGAATGTATATTGATTTGGTATGGATTGATTGGATAGAGATTGGTTTGTTGGATGTTAGTTGGATGATAGTTGTTTGATAGTTGAATTTTTTGCTTTTTGGTTGCATTGCTATATTGGTTGCATTGCTATATTGGCATATATATAGTAGTTGTATTGATATATATTATATATTGATATTGCTTTCATATATACATGTTGCTCATTGGTTTGTTGAGTGTTTAGTAGGTGCATATGGCGCTAGCTTCGCATTTGGAGCTCACTTTCTCGCTATATTGGCCGTATATGCTCGCTAATAATATATAAGGTACACATCTCGGATTACATATCGTACTTTTATAATTTTTTCCCTACGGGATGCCTCACCCTCGATGACGAGATATATATTTGTGATATATATATATATATATGTTGTGATCCTACTACGATCGAACTACGCAAGGAGACTGGCGAAATTTTTTTGAAAGTTTAAGGTGGTAGAAAATTTTGGGAAAATTGGAAAAAATTTTGATAACTAAGATTTTGGTTTTGAGTTATAAAGTTAAACGATATTGGTTGGTTTTAAAAAGATAACTACGAATGGATTTGAAAACATAGAAAAGTTTTTATAAGAAGTCCATTGGATTTTGGAAAAAAGTTAAAAATGTTTAAATGGATTTGGAAAATCTAAATTGAAAGAGTCGTTTTTGAAAAGTTAATGGATATTGTGATTTATTCTTACTTGGTAATTTTGGGGACGAAATTATTTTAAGTATGGGAGAACGTAACGACCCAGAATTTCGGTCATTCAAAATTCAAATATTTAATTTATTTTAAATATTCACAAGTAAATTTTATAAGTTGAATAAATTGTATTTTGAGTATAAGGATTTAATTGGATAATTAAACTGTTAATCTAATATTTGAAATTGTGTAAATAATTGAAAATTGGATTTAATATGAATTAAAATGATTTATAAAGATGAATTAAATTCTATTTGAATTATAATGATGTTAGAGAACTTTTATAGTTCAATTAAAAGTTAATTTGTAAAAATTGAATATTTTAATATTTAATAAACATGTAAAAATAGCCATTTTCACACGGTCTCGGATTTAGACGAAACTACTTTCATTGGATCTGTAATGTTATATTATTGTAGGATTCCACATTTTGTATCAATGGGCTTTACGGTTTGTCCGTGGTAAGCTAAAACGCTTAGAAATTCGTTTAAGCAAAATTTTAAATTTAAATAAATCGATTTGAAAACCTATCTTTCAAATACGATCGAGTTGGCTCTCGATATATATTCCATTGTGTTCAGAAGAGGGGTAAAACATTATAAACACCAAGCGGCACGCTTCATTTCGAGTTTGAAAAAATTTCGGGTGAATAGTGTCACGAAATTTTCTATAAAAGGCCTCGAAATTTCTATATTTTCACAATTCTAACAAGCTAGGGCTAGCCTCCACCCCCATTTCCACGGCCAGAAATCAAAGATTTTCCTCCTCCAATTTCATCCAATCCATCCACTTTTAACGAAATCTTTCAACAAGAATATTGTAGAGCTTCACGAGCTCGACGTATCCAATGGTTGTGATTAACTAACACGTAGCCGATCGTCGGGAATTTGTTCGTAAAGGTCACGCGTTCACCCGTGATTTTCAAGGCAAGATGGCGGCCGAGCTTTCCATGCTCAGGGACGTTGGTGGTGGAGAAGATGTGCTTCGCGGTGGTGGCGTTAAATCATCGTCAAAACGATGGTAGTAGCCATGAAAATTCAAGTAAAATCGGTGGCATGGGTTCAGTTTCGTACATGAGTTTGAAGAGGGAGAAGATGAAAGTAGCGGCCAGATCTGGTGGGAAGAGAATCGATGGCCACTATAGATTCTAGGTTTTAAAATATAAAAATAAAATTGAAATTATATTATTTAAATTCGTACAAACTTTAAAAAGCTCTAACTTTATCATACAAGGTCCGTTTTTGACGAAACAAGTTCCGTTGGATTCGTATTAACGAGCACTATATTTTAGAGCTAGTTTGAAGTTAATTGGAGCTAGTGAAAATTATTAATAAAATTAAACGCTCATTTAATTTTATTTGGAATAAAACACTGCAATTACTATTGGAATCAATATGAGTATAACTCACTCTTCCTGACTCACTAATGGTAGAAGTGAGAATAAATGTTATTTATGCTGATTGATAATTACTTGGATGATATATGATATATTATCTATATATTGATTGGTATTTGGATATATTCCTACCTATTGGAGCAGATGAGACTGTGACGCCCCACCTCTATGCCCACGCTAGCCAAGAACACTACGGTGTTGTGCTGTCGACTAGCACGGAAAATGAGGCTGTTCAGGAGCGACCATCTGTGTAATTGCTTTGTGCGAGCTCCGATATGTCAGATAGTAAAAACATGCATTTCATTTCGGGAGGGAATCCGACATGCCGATGCAAACTCAAAACTACTACACAGTGGCTATAATAGTCTAGGACAAAATATAAACTAATAACACAGATAATATAAATACGGAACACAGATAAAACAGAAAGTCTCATATATATAATAACTGATGACAATACATTTGACACGGTACATGTGATACAACTACAACAGTCGACTCAGGAAGTTATATATACAAGTACATTAACGACTAATATACATGAATACATATCAACCTATACTATGACTCGACAACTCCAAAAGATAAGAAAAGTCTTCATAGCTCAAGCAGCATCCCAAAGCAGAATATCTACAACCTGAAAATACTCGGTCTGACCCGAGTATTAAATTTCAAAAGAAAATAATACTCGGGTCAGTCTAATTCAAACTCAGTTATTAATGCACAGAAGCAATAATAATTAAATAATGAATAGACGACAGTCACAGAAATAAATTTACCTATCCGATTCTTAAATAAGAAATCGGATAACGGTAAATATAACGCGAACCAATTCAAAACAATTGGAACATCAATTAAAAGGTCAACACGAGTAGGGCTGCAGTATACGCACACGTATACTGCCTCGCCACTACAACATATGGAATACGAAATAGATCCATAAATCAGAAGGCAAAAGAAATAACAATAAAAGCAGTACCGTGTGGCTGCAGTTCACGCTTGCGTGCACTGCCCTGCCACAACAGTGATGATGTACCCAATGAATACCGTGTGGCTGCAGTTCACGCTTGCGTGCACTGCCCTGCCACAACAGTGATGATGTACCCAATGAAAATTCACAAACAAACACAAGATCATATGAACAGAGAACATGCACAAGCATGATACAGATGAACAGGAGACAAGTAGCAGCAACATGACAGTGAAAACTCGAGTCACAGTACATGCCACAACATGTTAATGCAACTACAAAGACCAGCAACTCAGTGCAACTTAGTGGCAAATGAAGCAACAGAGTGACCAAAATCATCAATGCAATACAACACAAATGTGTTCACATATACCAGGCACCAACAGAAACTAAGTCAAGAACCAAGTGAAGATTTGAAGATGTGTAACAATCAAGTTCATGTCCAGGGAACATCAACAATTCGAACTAACTACTGAAACAAGTTCAGTGCATCAAGACAAGTGCATCCAGAAGAACAAAATTGCCTCCAACATAACAGATCAAATGAAACACAGTGACAACATCAAAATACATGCCAGAAGCTCAAGACACAAGTGATACAAATCAGACAAAGTAGCAGTACGAAGCACTGTGAACCTGAACAGGTACACAAGTGTGCCAGAGAAAGAAAGGTCACAACACAGCATCATGAATATGCACAATGCAGACACAAGTCAGCTGCAACATGAAACAGAGGCAACAAGACTATATGCAAGCAAAGTCTCTACATGGTGCAGCAGGTATCAAGTGAAGGCCAGAAAATCAAGGAGCAATACAATGAACAAGTTCATACAAGCTCAGACTCAAGTTCAATAAAATGACAAAAGGCACACTGGAATATACAGTGCATCAAAATGAAGTAGTGGAGATGTACACAGGGCAGTGTATATTAATCAACAAAGTGGGGATAAAGAAACCAGACTACAAAATGAACACATGAGTCAATGCTACAACTAGAATGAGGAAGTGCACCGAGTATGCTTGAGACAAAAATGCTATCAGGTTAGAAAGTATACAACATGTCAAGATGCAGACATAAAGAACTTCAACAAAACACATCAAGACATGTCAACAGTACATGAAGACAGTTCGAAGAAGACTACAATATCAAGTTGCAAACAGTTCCAAGCTTCGACAAATTAGAACAGAATGGAAGCAGTAATTCAAGGTAAACTAGCAACAAACATGAAGTGAATCATGTCAAAGGCAATACACGAGAGCATACAAGTGCAGACAACAGGGCTCAAACCAGTGTCAACAAAACAGCAATTAAGCACATGTATGCAGCATCAAGTCAGGCGTGAAGAGAACACAATGAAGAGACCAACTGCACGACTACATCTAAAATGCAACAATACTTCTTAATGGAGGAAGAACCAGTCAAGTCATTCAACAAGACTGTAATGCTCAAGTAAAGTTAAGAAAAGACCAAAGCTATAGAATAACAAATCAAAGTCAAGCCGATGCCAACTAAGAAAAATGCAGGTCAAAACAACTGCAATGAGTCAGTTCAACAGGCCTCACAAGTTTCAAATCAGGAATCAATGGAAATAAATCCACATAACCAAAGCATTAAACCAAGCATGAATTGAGATGTGAGTGAAAAATCACTCACCTTATCAATCGGTCGAAAGTTTGTAGCCAATGCTCCAGAAAATCGAAAGCCCAAATTATCGAAGAAGAATGAGCATCGGAATTGAAGCCACGGCATCTCGAAGTTGAACGAAGCCCTAATTGGAGACGAATGAAAAAATTGAGCCGCCACCATTTTTTTTTCTTCGTTCGATTTATTTCGTTTAGGGTTGTGAGGAATGAAAGAGAAATGGGGGAATGGGTTTTGGATTATCACGGCAACCCAAAAAAAAAAAATGGGCCGGAATCAACTTTAATGCCCGCATACCACTTCAACAATTCATAAAAGAATTTTAATTCAAATTTAAAAACCCCAAATGGAATTTTGCAACAATATTTATCGTCTAAATGTCGATTATTAATTGATGCAATTACCGGGTTGTTACAGACTCCCCTCCTTAAAGAAATTGCGTCCTCGCAATCATAAGAGATAAATGGACAAAAGGTAACAACCATAAAAGCATATCATCACAAGATGAAGAAATTTGAAATAGAAAGTTCACCATATAGAGCATGAAAGAGAAAGCCTGATCGTGTTTGCTCGATGAATTCTCTGGATTCCAGAGTGAAATTCATAGGATTTGAGAACCACTGAACTTTCACGAGAAGAACATCTTTATTTCGAAGGTGTTGAACCCCCGAAACATTGATGTGAATAGAATGTTGCTCAAAGTCAAATCCGGTGAAACTTCAATTTCTTCAATAATACCGGGCTCAAGAATAAAATCGGAATCGCTAAGGCATTTCCGTAGAAGGAAGGACGCGTGAAACACGTCATGAATAACAGAAAATTGAGCCGGTAATAAGAGGCGATAAGCCAAGAAACCAATACGTTCAGTGATAGGAAATGGCCCAATATATCGAGGCGCTAACTTTCCCGGTCGACTGAAACGTACAACACCTTTCATAGGTGGAACACGACTAATTTGGAACAACAGCGTAGTACAATATCGATACGCCGGATGAATCAAAGCTTCATTAATTCGGAATGCCGACGTAGTACAAAAACGGTACGTCCAATGAGCCGAAAATTCGGACATCGATATAGTACAATAATGGCACATCCGATGAACCGATCAACACAAAAGAACATCAGACGTAAATCCATAAAAGGAATGAGACGAATCTCAATGAAACGAAGTACATCGAAACGTCTGATGAACTTGGTAAAAAGATGATTCCATACGGACATCATCAAAGAAACAACCACTTGTTGCCTGCGACTAAGTGCATCGGCAACACGATTTCCCATCCGGAAGTGGTAAATAATATCAAGATCATAAGATGTATGGAGCTCGAGTCAACGTGGTTGACGCAAATCATGTTCCTTATGAGAAAATAAATATTCCCAAGATTCATGATCAGGGTAGAGAACAAATTTCTCACCCAAAATAATGATGGCGAATTTTTAAGAGCGAAATCAATAGCCACGAGCACTAGATCAAGCGTGGCATATCTAGTCTCAATAGGCATTTATGATTTAGAAACACAAGAGACAGCACGTTCTCTTATGCAAGAGAATGGCATGCAAACCAATACGATTAGCATTAGTACAAACGATAAAGTCTTGGTTCCCTCGGGAATCACAAGAATAGAAGTATCGGAAAAGAGTTGTTTTAAATAATATTCTTTCCCGAAAAGTTAAAACTTTCGAAATTTACGATTTACTTTATGTAATTATCTTTTCAGAAAATTTTCATTTTAAAATTCAATTTACTGTGTCTGATTGTCTCATCAAAGCATCTAAGATATTCCTATCGATAACGTTGATCAAGCGCATCGACCAGAATTCTTAAAGCACTCAATGGGCAATACAATCACAAAATATTCTTTTAATTTCATAAAAGGAATTTACAAATTTTCACCCTCAAACGGACAAGTCCGGAATTAAACGAATCAGTAAAAGAAAGGGGTCATAGTCCTCGATTTTGCTAAAACGTTTAAATCGCTTCCTCATTCTTTTGAAAGCGTAAACTATAAAAATTTTGAAAATGATTTTTATTTTGAAACAATTTTTAAAACACGTGATTAAAACAGCGATATCAGTAGCAACTTCGATAAGTGGATTTTCCTTCATCAAAAGTGTCACAAGAATCTTCTCAAAGATAGAAAGGGATATCATACCCTAAACTTGTATTCATAACAAGTCAATAACACACGAATTCACCAATGCACAAGAATTGATAAAACTTATCAATAGAAATCAAGAAAATTGGTGAAGCACAAATTCTAGAAATCTACACAAGAAATCCAGAAATCACAAGATAAGAGTATGAAAACTCGAACAGGAGTATGAAAACTCGAATGAGAGTATGAAAAATCGAACGGAGTATGAAAACTCGAAGGAGAGTATGAAAACTCGAACGGAGTATGAAAACTCGAAGGAGAGTATGAAAACTCAAACGGAGTATGAAAACTCGAAGGAGAGTATGAAAACTCCAACAGAGTATGAAAACTCGAAGGAGAGTATGAAAACTCAAACGGAGTATGAAAACTCGAAGGAGAGTATGAAAACTCAAACGGAGTATGAAAACTCGAAGGAGAGTACGAAAACTCGAACAGAGTATGAAAACTCAAAGGAGAGTATGAAAACTCAAACGGAGTATGAAAACTCGAATGGGAGTATGAAAACTCACCTACACGCGAGCATGAAAACTCATCAGCACATGTAACGCAAAGCGAGAACGGGAGCATGAAAACTCACCTACACGCGAGCATGAAAACTCATCAGCACATGTAACGCAAAGATAGAACGGGAGCATGAAAACTCACCTACACGCGAGCATGAAAACTCATCAACACGTGCAACGCAAAGCGAGAACGGGAGCACGAAAACTCACCTACATGCGAGCATGAAAATTCATCAGCACGTGCAACGCATAACGAGAACGGAAGCACGAAAACTCACCTACATGCGAGCATGAAAACTCACCTACACGTGCAATGCAAAGCGAGAACGGGAGCACGGAATCTCACCTACACGTGAGCATGAAAAATCATCAACACGTGCAACGCAAAGCGAGAACGGGAGCACGGAATCTCACCTACACATGAGCATGAAAATCACCAACACGTGCAACGCATAACGAGACGCTATCTCATGGTTGCAAGCCATTAATTTTGACACACGAATGGCCCGAAGACCGTGGGGCGCTACCCCACATGTGTGAGTCGGAATCATACAGATTGAGGTCCAGACTAACCAAAAATCAAATAAGGTACGTGTGAGTGGAATCACACAAGTGGTGTCTAGTCTAACCTCGCAAACAAAAAGATATGTGTGAGTCAAAATCACACCGACGAGGCCTAAGCTATCCTCGCCGACAAAGAGATGTGTGTGAGTCAAAATCACACCGACGAGGCCTAAGCTATCCTCGCCGACAAAGAGATATGTGTGAGTCAAAATCACACCGACGAGGCCTAAGCTATCCTCGCCGACAAAGAGATATGTGTGAGTCAAAATCACACCGACGAGGCTTAAGCTATCCTCGCTGACAAAGAGATATGTGTGAGTCAAAATCACACCGACGAGGCCTAAGCTATCCTCGCCGACAAAGAGACATCGCTCAATTGCTAGTCTAAATCATAAAAGTGATCGTCATGATCAACGAGAAGTGTCAATTAAACTAAGCTAGTAAATGTAAAAGTTTAGCTTCATGTCCCATAACCACTTGCTTAACTCAAATATTTACGAACAAACTGTAAATCTTCACTAATAAAATTATCACTAGAGGTTCAATCGAACAAGTCCAACAATTAACCGACGAAGTAAACGCAAGTGTTTCATACCACTTGTTTTACTAAGCCGTTTAATTAGATTTCTTATACGAGTGAAATAAAGATTTGTATATACTAATAGATTGGAAAATGGTTTTAAAAACGAGTTTGGTATTGAAAATAGAGTTGAAAACATTTTGATAAAAGAGTTTTGATATTTACTACTAGTATTGAAACCTTTATATTTTTAAAGTGACAAATCACAAAAATGATTGTAGAAACAATCAATCACAAGAATTCACATACGAAGACGTGAATAGAATCCAAAGAAATCGATACCGAATTCATCGAAAGGTATGTTCAAAAAAACCCGAAGAAAAGGTCATTAAAGTTGCTAATAAATAATAGCAACAAATCGGGAAATAATCAAGAATCGATTAAATTCGAAAACCAAAATCAATTCACTAAGATTCACATTCGAAGACGTGAATAAAATCCGAAAAATTTGATTCCAATCCATCAAAGTAGGAATACCCAAAAATTCCTGAAATAGAAGTTATCAAAGTCGACAAAGGTGATAATAACTAATCGAAAAAGAAGAATCGATCAACAATTGGAAAAACAAAGCAAAACGAGCATAAATGCTTGAATGACTTTAGCAAAAGTAAAAGTCAAGTCAATGTCGATATCGACAAGGCAAAGTCCAAGACAATTTCTTTTATACCAAAGAAATTTTTAAAACTATCAGAGAGGCACATGAAAACCAACAAACCATGGATAAACAGACCGAGTCGACAATTGAAACTCAATTTGTCTCAAAGATTGATACCCAAAACCCAATTGCATGGAGATTCCATCCAGTACACGAATCCGAGATAAGAATGCATATATACAGCAATTCGAATAAACAATGCGAGTTCAAATCGAAGTGGGTTCAAGTTGCAGCAATGCTCATGAAGAAGCGTTAGGAATTCATACCTAACAATCAAAGATGATCTTAGATAAAGATGTGAGATAAAACATCGACAAATAGTTGTAACACATGTACTATCTAAGTTATGTTTTATATTTGTTCTAAACCCCAGGCTCTGATACCAAGCTGTGACGCCCCACATCTATGCCCACGCTAGCCAAGAACACTACGGTGTAGTGCTGTCGACTAGCACGGAGAATGAGGCTGTTGAGGAGCGACCATCTGTGTAATTGCTTTGTGCGAGCTCCGATATGTCAGATAGTAAAAACATGCATTTCATTTCGGGAGGGAATCCGACATGCCGATGCAAACTCAAAGCTACTACACAGTGGCTATAATAGTCTAGGACAAAATATAAACTAATAACACAGATAATATAAATGCGGAACACAGATAAAACAGAAAGTCTCATATATATTTAATAACTGATGTCAGTTACAATACATTTGACACGGTACATGTGATACAACTACAACAGCCGACTCAGGAAGTTATATATACAAGTACATTAACGACTAATATACATGAATACATATCAACCTATACTATGACTCGACAACTCCAAAAAATAAGAAAAGTCTTCATAGCTCAAGCAGCATCCCAAAGCAGAATATCTACAACCTGAAAATACTCGGTCTGACCCGAGTATTAAATTTCAAAAGAAAATAATACTCGGGTCAGTCTAATTCAAACTCAGTTATTAATGCACAGAAGCAATAATAATTAAATAATGAATAGACGACAATCACAGAAATAAATTTACCTATCCGATTCTTAAATAAGAAATCGGATAACGGTAAATATAACGCGAACCAATTCAAAACAATTGGAACATCAATTAAAAGGTCAACACGAGTAGGGCTGCAGTATACGCACGCGTATACTGCCTCGCCACTACAACATATGGAATACGAAATAGATCCATAAATCAGAAGGCAAAAGAAATAACAATAAAAGCAGTACTGTGTGGCTGCAGTTCACGCTTGCGTGCACTGCCCTGCCACAACAGTGATGATGTACCCAATGAATACCGTGTGGCTGCAGTTCACGCTTGCGTGCACTGCCCTGCCACAACAGTGATGATGTACCCAATGAAAATTCACAAACAAACACAAGATCATATGAACAGAGAACATGCACAAGCATGATACAGATGAACAGGAGACAAGTAGCAGCAACATGACAGTGAAAACTCGAGTCACAGTACATGCCACAACATGTTAATGCAACTACAAAGACCAGCAACTCAGTGCAACTTAGTGGCAAATGAAGCAACAGAGTGACCAAAATCATCAATGCAATGCAACACAAATGTGTTCACATATACCAGGCACCAACAGAAACTAAGTCAAGAACCAAGTGAAGATTTGAAGATGTGTAACAATCAAGTTCATGTCCAGGGAACATCAACAATTCGAACTAACTACTGAAACAAGTTCAGTGCATCAAGACAAGTGCATCCAGAAGAACAAAATTGCCTCCAACATAACAGATCAAATGAAACACAGTGACAACATCAAAATACATGCCAGAAGCTCAAGACACAAGTGATACAAATCAGACAAAGTAGCAATATGAAGCACTGTGAACCTGAACAGGTACACAAGTGTGCCAGAGAAAGAAAGGTCACAACACAGCATCATGAATATGCACAATGCAGACACAAGTCAGCTGCAACATGAAACAGAGGCAACAAGACTATATGCAAGCAAAGTCTCTACATGGTGCAGCAGATATCAAGTGAAGGCCAGAAAATCAAGGAGCAATACAATGAACAAGTTCATACAAGCTCAGACTCAAGTTCAATAAAATGACAAAAGGCACACTGGAATATACAGTGCATCAAAATGAAGTAGTGGAGATGTACACAGGGCAGTGTATATTAATCAACAAAGTGGGGATAAAGAAACCAGACTACAAAATGAACACATGAGTCAATGCTACAACTAGAATGAGGAAGTGCACCGAGTATGCTTGAGACAAAAATGCTATCAGGTTAGAAAGTATACAACATGTCAAGATGCAGACATAAAGAACTTCAACAAAACACATCAAGACATGTCAACAGTACATGAAGACAGTTCGAAGAAGACTACAATATCAAGTTGCAAACAGTTCCAAGCTTCGACAAATTAGAACAGAATGGAAGCAGTAATTCAAGGTAAACTAGCAACAAACATGAAGTGAATCATGTCAAAGGCAATACACGAGAGCATACAAGTGCAGACAACAGGGCTCAAACCAGTGTCAACAAAACAGCAATTAAGCACATGTATGCAGCATCAAGTCAGGCGTGAAGAGAACACAGTGAAGAGACCAAGTGCACGACTACATCTAAAATGCAACAATACTTCTTAATGGAGGAAGAACCAGTCAAGTCATTCAACAAGATTGTAATTCTCAAGTAAAGTTAAGAAAAGACCAAAGCTATAGAATAACAAATCAAAGTCAAGCCGATGCCAACTAAGAAAAATGCAGGTCAAAACAACTGCAACGAGTCAGTTCAACAGGCCTCACAAGTTTCAAATCAGGAATCAATGGAGATAAATCCACATAACCAAAGCATTAAACCAAGCATGAATTGAGATGTGAGTGAGAAATCACTCACCTTATCAATCGGTCGAAAGTTTGTAGCTGATGCTCCAGAAAATCGAAAGCCTAAATTATCAAAGAAGAATGAGCATCGGAATTGAAGCCACGGCATCTCGAAGTTGAACGAAGCCCTAATTGGAGACGAATGAAAAAATTGAGCCGCCACCATTTTTTTTCTTCGTTCGATTTATTTCGTTTACGGTTGTGAGGAATGAAAGAGAAATGGGGGAATGGGTTTTGGATTATCACGGCAACCCAAAAAAAATAAATGGGCCGGAATCAACTTTAATGCCCGCATACCACTTCAACAATTCACAAAAGAATTTTAATTCAAATTTAAAAACCCCAAATGGAATTTTGCAACAATATTTATCGTCTAAATGTCAATTATTAATTGATGCAATTACCGGGTTGTTACAGAGACCCTATATATTCCCATGTATGAGTGGATGAAACTCTGTATGCACGTCTGCCTTGAAGTAGACATTGTACACATATTCTAATATATAAAGTTGTTGCAGATGACAGGTTGTATGGATCCAACTGGATTCCTCACCAGTATTTGTTTTATTTGAAGATATTGTGATATATGCTGTTATCATATGATATATGATGTTTGGATGATATGTGAATCATCTTATTTAGTGTTGTTGCAGCATTGGGCCTATTTTCGGGAATTTAAAAATGTTAAAGCGATGATTTTCAATTTGAAAAGGATTTTTAAATGATTTCGATAACAGATGTTTTATTTAAATTTGAATTGTTAAGTAAATGAATTTATTTTAAATAAATAGAAGTTTTAATTTTTGTGTTATAAAAATTATGTTTTTTGTGAAATATAATTGAAAAGCGATTTTTTGGAATATGGAGGCAACTATTTTGTAAATAGTTTAAATTGAGATTTTTGACTTATTATAAATGGTTTTATATATAAGGTTTATAAAATTGAATTTTTATAAATAAAAAAGTGATGGAAGTATAAAGGAGTTTTGTAAATGTTTAAATGAAGCTATAAATGAATCTTATAATTAAATAAGATTTTTGAATTTGTGAAATTATAAAAAGAACGAATTTATGAATAAATGATTTATAAGTAAATTAACATGAAATTTGGATTTTGGCATATAAATAAGATATAAATAAGATTGGTTAGAAAAGGAATTTTGTGTATTGAAGTTTTCATAAAATATAAATGGAATTTATAAACATTGTTTTATAAATCCGAAATCAATTGAATTCGATAAACTAGATATAGAAGTTTATTAAAGGAATTTGATCCACAATTTTGGACAGTGGTAATCCTTTAATTAAAAGTGCAATAGTAATGAATTTGATTAGAAATTAAATCCTTGATTTTGGACAGTGGATTATCCTTTAATAAATGTGTAGAAATGTTGGATTTGGTAAATGAACTGTATTTACGATTTTGGGCAGTGAATAATGTTTTAAATTAAATAAATGTTTTGAAAAGTCATCTTTTAAATAAAGTATAATTGTTAAAGATGTTTTAAAATGTGTTGAATATCGAATACATATATTTCAACATTCATTGTTGAAATAGACGTTTTCGAGAAATAAGGAAATGATGGACTATAACACTGTTGTTAGAGTAAATGATTTTCGAAAGAAAATGTTTTGTATAGTATATGTGATTTATATATCTATCTAATTTTCAAATCCTTATACTAGTGATTTTGGGTTGTCGTAACGATGTTTTACGCAACATTTGTTTTGACCCAAATAAATATGTTTAAAGAGAACGTTTTCCTTAAAGAATGAAATGTATACTTAATCATGATTTAAGTATATGGAATATTTTCTAAGTATTGAAAATAAATTGAATTGTAAATTACATATTATTAAATAAATATATGGAAATGTTTTCCAATGTTAAATTGTTATGAGATTGCATCTTTTTAAAGATAATTTGAAGTGAATATTTGGCAAATGGTTTAATTAATAAAGGATTAATAAAAAAGGCCAAGTGATTGCATATGGTGCTAAATATTTGTTTTTGCTTTGATAGTTAAATAACTGACTAACAAATTTAACCATTTTAGTTCCTCGACTTGATGTGAGAACTATTTACTCATACACTTAGTGCGTAGCCATCTGTGTAGGCTTGATTATCGTTTGTGTTGAGGGTGTTGATTCATGTAGTGCGGAGTTTTATTCCAATCTATCGAGCTTCCTTTTAGGCCCGAAGGATAACAAATTGAAAGCTAGAGACGTGATAAGTCTATGATACTTAGTTTCTGTGTGAGGTTGAGAAATGCTATTGTGTTGTTGATATGAAGAGAATGAGATCAGATTTATCTGAAAACCACATTGGACCAACGTATATGCAACGATTGTGCAAGGTTGGTTATGATGATATTGATATTTCGGATTTTCATAGTGGAGGGATGCTTGTTGATCTTTTGGGGTTAAAGTCCTAATATATATCAAGTAGTAGTAGTCTCTTCATTGTGAAATATCCAATGCAAGGAATATTCGCTACTAATCCTAGGGATTTCCCGATAGGATGTTTTAGGAAAGTATCTTCGGTTTGTCCTGTTCATGGAAAACTTGTATGGATGTTTGTATGACATTGCATTTCTAAAGATTATGTAAACTGGTTTCTACAAGTGTGCATCAGTGGTGGCGGAGAAGGCAACTTCTCTTAGCTGAACACCCTCTTTGATATGTATGAGCTTAAGGGATGTATTTTTGTGGAAGGCAATTAGTTGTCAACGGAAATGGTCATGGCATTTTAAGTGATGTGATATGTGATATGTGAAAGGTAATCATTACCTCAGGCCTCATCAACCGAAAATGACCAAAACAGGGTTAGACGCGGCATGGCTAAGTGGATTGCTGCCGTTAGGATATGATCATCCTCTTCAAGATATATCTTTACGTGCTATGACGTCGTGTATCTGATTATTATGGTTAGTATGCTATGAGGACCCTCGGAAAAGGTCGATAATGAACAGAGGATTACATATTCGGTACTATCTAGTTATAGAGGCAGGTCATTCTTGTGTTAGTAGAGGAAATTTGTGATGGTTTCTTGGGACATCCATCTAGAGGTGTACCCATCAGAAGGTAGTCCCTTCACCTGGTCATTTGTATGGAAATTCAAACTCCACTACAAGCTGTGATTTTGTTTGTATTGGCGTAATGAATAGCCACGAAATGCTATATGGGTAATCATTTCGGCTGTGATTAATAATATTTGTACGTACTAGACACTAGTATAATATAAGAGGATGTGATATGAAATGTTTTATTTATCGTAAGATAAAAACATGTCCGTGTTTATGTGTGGTCATGTATTACGAGATACTTTGTTTTGAAAAGGAAAAGTTTTGTAATTAAATAAATTCACTTGAGTGTGTTTCTCACACTGGTTTACCAAACTGATCCGGACGTTATTCTCTTTCAATGCTTGGGTCAGACTGAGTATATTTACAGGCTCAGATTTAGTGCTTTTAGAGCTTCAACATGCGATCTGGAGATCTTCATTTTCGTATACACGCATCAGTTTTGATTACCCGGTGCTTTCTTGTTGTTTATATTATCGACAATTGCGAGGACAAGTTATTATAACTGTACAGGCTGATGATTTGTGATCGATTGTTGAACTCTGATTGATGTATGTATATAGAGTTTCTGTTTTGTAAAGATCATTGATATGATATTATATGTTTTCCGCTGTGATATGAGATTCTGTATGGTTCTGTTTTACTTTCTCTTCTCACTTTCTTCCCTTCTCTTCTTCTCTCTTCTTTTCTTTCTCATGACTTTCCGACTGGCTGTGCTTTTTCGGTCGGACATGTTTGGATTATTGTAGATTCAAAGGGTACGGATTTGCGGATCATCACATCATTTCTCTTTTACACCTCATTTTTTAGCAAAATTCCGCTTTACCACTAACACTAAAATATCTCTTATCCACTTAAAATATTTTAGAACCTTCATTTGCTTTATGAAGAGAAGCTTCAGTTAGTTATTAATGTGTTCGTTTGATCATTAGACAAGTGCAAAAGAGTGCGAACAACTTATGTCGATCAAAAAGCTATTTTTAGACAAATCGATTTTCAATCACATTATTGATTTTTCTTCAAAGAATATATTATCTGAAACAAATTTAAAAAACAAGTTTACAATTACTAGTTATTTATTAAAAGAGGATTACCAAGGTTATTAAATTATTTTAATCGCATTTAATCCAAGATTTAAATATGTAAATAATTCAAATACTAAAATACGAAGTGTTCAAAATTCCAGGTTGTTGTAGCATGTATAAAGAAGGAAGCTATCATAATTCTAAAAGAAGGGTTATCACATGTCCAAGATGAAAACTATTATCTTTGTGAAGTAAGAGCCATCACAAGTCTAAAAGAATGGATATCACATGTCTTAATGAGGAAGCTTTAGCATATCTAATGAAGGAAGTTGACATATGTTTAAAAGAAGGGCTGTCACATGTCTAAGATGAAAGCTATCATAGGTCTAAGATAAATGCGAATTCTAAAACAAGGGTTATCACATGTCTAAAGAAGGAAATTACTGTAAGTTTAAAAGAAGGGCTATCACATGTCTAGAATAAGAGCTATCGCAAGTCTAAAAGAATGGCTATTGCGTATCTAAAGGAGAAAGCTATTGCATGTATAAAGAAGGAAGTGATCATAAATATAAAAGAAGGGCTATCACATGTCTTAGATGAAAGCTACCGCATTCCTAAAATAAGAGCTTTCGCAAGTCTAAAAGTAGGGCTATCATATGTCTAAAGAAGAAAGCCATCGTAAGTCTAAAAAAATGACTATCATATGTTTAGGATGAAAGCTATTATAGGTCTAAGAGCCACTTCACGTCTAATATAATGGCTATCACATGTCTAACCAAGAAAGCTATCACATGTCTAAAGAAGAAAGCTATCATAAGTCTAAAAGAAGGGCTATCACATATCTACAATGAAATCCATAACAATTCAAATTTCTACATATTACGGGTTGTAGAAATATTATTTTCAAAAATAATTTACCCTATATTGTCTAAAACTTTGAGTAATACTGCGTTTTGACATGTCCAACCCTTAGAATTAATTATGTTCATTTTCAGCTAACAAATCTTGTAATAGCTATAACGTTTGGTGGAAGATAAATTATTATTGGAACCTGTTCTAAATGAAAGTAATGATAGCTTGTCGTTAAGTAAAGCAGTCACAACAGTAATTTGGAAAAGTAGTTTAGGACATATCGCAACTTTAAGTATGGTAGTATTTAGGTAGATTTTAGTGTAATTAGCCTAAGCCCAATAATTAGGTCCATTAGTGTAATTAGGGATTTTTGATAATTACTACTCTAGAGATAGTCCTAAAACACTTTACCTTCTTCCAAAATCTAGTTCATACCTCCATTGACTCTATCTCCAACCAAAACAATCATTAACCCATTTCAAATATAGTTAAATCAAGAAACTAAGGCCATATTTGCATGGGGATCTATAATAGATTAATAATACTTGATTTTGGGGAAGAATTTTAAGGCTTGATATTGTTCATTTTAAGATTCACCTCTATTTATATGATTTATATCGATTGTTGAGTGGTTTGTTGTCTCACAATCTGTTTACATATGTATATGATTAAATATATTTTGAATCCAATAATCAACTAAAAATATAATTTAGAAGCTGGTTTAATTTTGTAAAGAAGATAAAAACATAATTAAAAGATTTTGAAGTGATTTAAACATGTGTTACCATCCTTTAGTTGATCATATAAATGTTAGCAAAGAAATTGAACGTTATTTTGATCGTATTGCCATTATACAATGCTTATTTGTTGTATTTTTATGTTTGAATGGATGAAACACTTGATGGAGAAAAATGGGGGTGTAAATTGTTTATATGGGGAAGATCTTTATGTATAAGAAGAAGCTCTTTGATGTGCTCTTCAATTTTATTACGCAAAGAATGAGAGATCCATACCAATAGAATGAACTTCAATGGATTGGGTCTAGAGAGTTTGGAGTCAGTAACAACCCAGATTTTTTGATGTTTAATTTGGAATATATAAATGGTTTTAAATATTGGATTTGTAATAATAATTTAGTTAGTAAGATTTTAAAACAGAAAATTTCAAGCCATTTTGTATATTTTGGGAACCATCGATTTAATCGACGCGTTAAAATAGCGATCCGGGCATAGTCTCAGATTCCGACGAAACCAGTTCCATTGAATCTGCAATAATTATCGGATTTCAAATTTCGTAACGTTCGAATTCACTGTTTGGTCTTAAGGGATAGAAACGCCTAGAAATAATTTAATTGAAATTAATTTTTATACTCGATTTAAAAAGCTTCTTTTCCATACGATCGAATTTGGTTCCGAAACTGGTTCCATTGCATTCGGAATATAGGTATAACATTAGGAACGCCAAGCAGCACGTCTCGGTGGGAGTTTGGAATTTTCGGTTATATTAAATGAGATATTTTATAATTAAATAATATTATAATTCGAAAAGTCAATCATGTCATTTCCATCCTTTTTAGCCCCAACCGTGCTCAAGACGTCTCCCCTCTTATCAATTGTGTTCCCCTTTTTTAATCTTTCTGTTTGAAATCAACAGAAAGAATTTTTTTAAAAATCACGACTTTCTTCTTTTACTTTCCTCCGGTTTTATGTCGCTAATCTTTCTCTTCTTCTTTTAACAAATCGAGCCAATTCGAAAACGATACAGTCTGATTTATGTAAAAATAAAACTCGAAATCAACAAAAAAATTATCACGATCGAATTCGCGAATTCCATGCATGTGTGAGGCGCAGGAGGAAGGGGATGTGTGTGAGGATAAGGTGCCTTAGTGTTCAGGGATGGTCGTGGAGCGCGGTTGACTAGGGCTAGCAATTGGAGAAGGTATTAGGAAAACTCGAAGCTAGATTATGAATTTTTGGGGCTAGTTGCGCCTCTTGGTTGAGTTTGGTGATGTCAGAAGGTCTAGAGTGGAAATTGTTCATTGTACGAAGGGCGTTGTAAGGACCCGATTTTTCGACACCTAAAAATCGACATCAACACGTCCACTGTATCAAATGCCGAACAATCGCATGCCAAAAAACTGAACCATTAGGATTAAAGAAGAAGGTGGTAGAAGAAGAAATAGAAAGAATATCAGAATCTCACAATTCACAGCGAAAAAATATATAATAGATAAATGACCAATCTTTAAAATAAAAATGAATTATATCTGTTTATACATTACATCATCGGAGTACAATAAAATTCATAACACCTAACTGGACAGTTATCATACCCCGTCCTCACAAAACTGACTATACAGTTAATAAAACACAGCGGAATATTCATCAAATACGTGTGACACGCCTCGCCATTCAGCTCGTCTCCTGAGCTATATAGCATTCTTTCCTGTATTTTATAAAACTCATTCGGACCCGACCATTATAGTTAAATAACACCCGAGTCAGTCAGGAAAACCAGCATGAGAAAACAAACTCAATTGGATTATTCAAGTTTTTCAAATCCTTTGAAATCAATGGTATCTCGTAAGACCACGCCACAAATAAACATGTCGGCTTTTACCTTACGATAACCAAAACATTTTCTTATCAAATCCGTCTGATATTATAATAGTGTCTATAGGAAGTAAAATAGAATCTAGCTGAAATGCTTACATCTCACATTTCAGCATAGTTGGGCGCAATCAAATCCGAACATGCACTTATTGTAGATTGGATTCCATACAATGGCAGGGCTACTGGGGTGCCGCCCGTCACAGTATGTGGTCTAGGTCACCGTACCAAGGATCCACCCTCATCCCCTGCATCAAAAGACCGGAGCTACCCCTTACTGGATAGTCCAAATAAGATCACCCCATGGTTGGGATCAGCAACCGCCCAGACAGCCGAATAAAATGGACCTTTAGACAGGGATAACCTTACCCTAATTGGTTGCTAGCCACTTAGCCTTGTGTGCACCTCCCCTGTTTTAGCCATTCTCGGTTGATGAGGCTCGAGGTTAAGCTTTACCTTTTTAGCACACATTCACTTACAATGCTCATCGTTCTCCTGACGATGTTCTTAAAGCATTTATCCGTACAAGTCCGTTTCGGGTTTGAATTGAACAGAAGGCACTATTCCTACTACATCCATTTTGGAATCACCATCAGGATTAGTAGCGATTAGCCCTTGCGCTTCACTGCTCCATCTTTGACTCTAAGCTCTTGTCTTCCACACGAAACGTTAAAACCGGATCGAAGTGGTTTTCGGGAATTAATCCCAATCCCTGTCTCTTCGAAACGATCTGTGCACTAGCCAATATTGATAGTCGATTATTTAACAATCAAACATCATTCACAACCAATCATCAGATTTAAATAATTTTCCAGATTACTTATTTCAAATTATCTTCGCAAGATATATTCTACACTGCAACCCTTTGAAACAGTTTTCAAATCATTATTCTCTTGCGGAATAAATTTCCAAATATTGTTTATTTCCATCGAAAATCTCCAAGTATAAATACTTTAGATTTTAAAATAATTTAAATTACTTTATCCAAAAGCATATATTTTAAAATATTTAAAAAACCTATTTAAAACACTTTATTTAAAATACTAATTATGATATTTTCCAAAACAGTTCTCAAGTAAAACATAAGCCAAAACAAATTTTAAAATAAGAATAAAAATTATGAAATTCTATAAAAGTTTTCAAATAAAACTTTTAGCCTAACTATCTTTTAAAATCATAATACCAATTAAGCTTTCAAAATAATTACTACTATAACTAATTTAATAAATATTTACCCTTAAAATTTTATACAACTTAAATAATAATTTCTCGAAAACATTCTTCTAAACCAATTTTAAAACCTTTAACTTGTACTTAAAAATCCGCTTCAAAAACGTAATTGGCTTTTCATGGAAATACACTTTTCTTTTATACCTTTTAAAAATAAACCACTATTTATTTTTTTTAAAAATTACCCATTCCTTTATAAATTCACTTCCAATATCCACTGATATCTTATTTCACTTTATAAACCCAGTTTATAAATACCATAGTCTCACTTTCCTTTAAGCACGGTTTCAACACTTAAACAATTTCCAAATCGACTGCCAGAATTTAATCCATTTAAAATAATTTCCTTTACTTATTAAATTTTATTTGAAAACCATTAATTTCATATTTTTACTTTTTTATTATGATTTTAAATCTTATTAAACTGAAAATACCAATTCCATACTTTTCCCAAAATTCATCTTGTCTCTTCTAACTATTTCAAACCTTGAATTTAAAAATAAATCCTTTATTGTTTTAAATAATATCACTTAAGTTAAAATCTTCATTATTTCCCATTTACTCAAAAATCTCCTTTTTCATACTCGGAATTTACTAATTAGAATTTAAAAATCAACTTTTATCTTTTACCAATTTATTCTTCAATTTATCCAAATTTTCTATAATTATTTTACTTAAAAATTCTCTCCCTTTTTTTTTATTTTCCATTCAAAAATCCAATTTATATATTTGTGATAACTCAGCATACCCAAATATATTCAATCAAATCATAGCATCCAATATTTTCAATTACCAATATAATCTGTCTCAGATTATTAAATAAATCAGCTCACGGAATATTAAAACAATCTAAATATTTTGAGGAATCCAGTTGGATCCCACCAACCTATTTCTCCCTGCATCCACAGATGCTAGCACAATAATTTAAATACTAACCGTGCTTCAAGGCGGGATATCGCGGTATAAAGGGTCATCTGCTATTATGCGGGACGCATAGGGTCTCATCCGATATATAATGCGGGAAATCAATCACTCAAATATATATACTATTATATATAATATCACATCCAGATAGATAAAAAATTATCAACTCAAGCAATCCATTCAATAATTTAAATTTAACTATTTAAACTACGATAATCCAAATGAGTGAGATTAACTCACCTTTGATTTTTAATTTGTAGATCCGATCTACCGGCCTAGTTCTCGATTTTTGACCTTGTACAACATTTTACATTTTATTAATATTTTAACTAATCAAATAATCAATTACCATTTAAAAATTTAATTAACTAATAATTTTTCTTTTAAAAAATCCTTTAATAACTAAAATAAATTAAATAAGTAAATTAGACAAATTAAACACCATAATACATTATTCTAAAATTAACTAGTAAAAATTAAAATGTGTATGTGTAAATCTATTTTTGTTTCTTTTGAAACTACAAATATACTTATAAAATAAATTATAGATTTAAAAAAAATCAAATTTTCATATAAACTCTACAACATTTAAAATTCCTATATATCTTTTTTTTCGAAATCTTTACTGCAAAAATATCTTCCTATTTACCTATATATAATTAAATTAAAAATAGGCATGTATAAGTATATATTTATATCATATTTAAAATTGAACAGTACGTATATTTCTTTTTTTCCCTCAGTAAATAACAGAAATAAATATTTCCTTCACCGTAAAAAATTTCACTGTTACCTAACTGATAGACACACACACATACACAAATATATATATATATATATATATATATAATTATTGATTTAAATTAAAATAGGTTGTGATTATACTTTGCAAATCTAAACCTTAATTAAACTTGATTTAAACAACAACTTACCTCCTACCCAAACGAGAATGCAGGCAGCCAAACCCTCCCACATGATCGGCATCTTCACCCAAGTTCATCGCTGCTTTGTCAAATCGAGCCCGCGGCGCCACTTTCTTCTGAACCACGTACGACACTTGCTGCCTATTTGACCTCTCATGTTTCCATGACTCAAGTCACCCAGATCAGCCGCTCGACCCTCGCGAACAAAGCTCACGATCAATTTCCCACAATCGAATAGATCGATTCGATTTGAATTGGCCAGAGTACAATTAAAGAAGAAAGGAGGATTCGTGAACAGGGAAAGGGCCGTGATTCTATATTTTTTTAACTGGAATATGATTTCGAATTCCACAGCCACCATTTATGCCTATACGAATAGATTTGAGAGGAAAAGAAGGATTCCTAATATCTAGAGGAGTGGCCGTTACTAGATTTTGCTAAGAGAAGGGCTGAAATTGTTTCTCAATTTCTACATCGATTTTTTAAAAGTTTTCTTCCTTCTTAAAAAAATAAACGCATGTCCTTATAGAGGACTAGTGTTTGAATATTTCCCAACGTGCCAAAAATGAACAAGCTGGAGTAATATTGAAATGAGTGGAAAAAACTTTGATGTGAAAAGAGAATATATACGCATGTTTATATTTAAATTTAAATTTAAATCGTCTCGAAAAAACAACTCAAAATCTCAGTCTCCTATCAAGGCGTGCCGCTAGGCATTTATAATGTTAAACCCCTATTCTGAACGCAAAGGAAAAGGTTTCGAGTCCTAATTCGGTCGCATGGAGAAGATAGCTTTTTGGACCTTATTATTATACTTAATTTTCGATTTATTTTCAGCGCGTTTACTTACCGTACGGCCAAATGATCGCTTCAAATACTACGAAAATTGAAATTTGATAATAATACACTATTACGGATCTAATGGAACTTGTTTGTTTAATTCCGAGACTGTGCCTCGGAAGGCTGTTATTAAATATCGATTTAACCGATATAATTTCAAAAATTAACAAAACGCCTTTAAACTCAAGTTTGAAACTTTTATTATCTTCAGTATTATCATTATAAATTTTACAAGCCTTCAAAATATTTTGATCAAGCTTGAAAATTCTAGATTTCAAATCTTACCCAATTTTCAATAATTAAATCCAAAAATTTAATTATCCAAATGAATAGTGATATTTGAAATTCACGTTAAACTAACATTCAAATATTTAAAATCGATTAAATATTCCAATTTCAAATATCCAAAAAAATTGTATCGTCACATTCCTCGCCCTTTAAAAGAATTTCATCTCCGACATTACTGGTTAAGAGTAATGGTCCACAACCCGTTCATCATTTCCTAAAACCATGCAGTTTTAAAACATCTTCCCAAACAATCTTTTATAAAGGCACACTATTACTCATATTAACTTCCCATACTCATCCATTACTTCCAACAATATTATTTACTCAACAATTCAAATTTAAATTTAAAACCAAATTTTCAATTATCCAAATTTTCTCAAAAATTTTCTAACTCCTTAAATTCCCGAAATTTTTTGCTAGCGTCTCCTTTGCGCGGTTAGATCGGTACAACTACAATTTACCTCTACGGGCCCCCAAATTTCAAAAGAAAAAAATGCCAAGTGGCTAGACCAGAAAACTATCAAATTTCATGCAAAAATTTAAATACATACCTTTTGTCGGGAAATTCAATTTATCTTCTGAATCCAAAAACCAGTTTCTTTTCCTTTAAAATACATGTATATCTTACTACAATAATATCCAATTGTGGATTTCAAAATCATTTTGTTCACTTTCTTTTCAAAATTTCCAATATTTATTTAACTTAAGGATTCTACTTTTTATTTCATTCAAGTCCGAATGATGAACATATATCACCAGTACGCAACATCCAATCTGATCACTCACTCGATCACACAATTTCACTTCCGAACTAGTATCTTCCACCCGACTTCCTAGTGCGGACTCAGATCTGGTTTCTTGATCAGAAACCATCATTCTCCATGTATAGTCCTAAACTATGATAGAGAATTTCAAAACCAATCAAAAATCCATATTCAGGGTTCGACGACGAAAATCGAGTGAAAAATCCCAACTCGAATCGATATAACTACCTCGAAATTCTATGCTCGAATCTGGATCAAATCGCTATGCGAATTAAATAATATACGTGCATCCTACGTATTTATTTCCAATTGATTATTGACTATATCAATTTTCTTTTTATCCACACTTATCTTGATTTCTATCCACTCATTCACAGTTATCATTTCACACCCCTTTAATTAAAGCTTCGTTCAAAAATTAACTTAGAATATTTTTCCAAAACCAAATTTTTACTTAAGAATTCCACCATACATTTCTCAAGTTAAATATAAATATTTTACACACTTTAATATTTATTTTCACTTCACTACTGAAGTTATATATATCAATTTCCATTCAACTTTGTATTTCCAATTCCATTTGAATTCAATTTACCCTTAAATTTTAATATTGAATTCTATTCACCTTATTCCAAACCATATTTAACTAACCATTCTTTAATTACTTTCATTTACTAATTTATTTTTATCTCAACCACTTTTTATTTCCAAACTATTATTATCTTTAGTCCACTATGAACTTCTTCTACACTTCCCTTTACACCATTTAAATTAAGTATCATTTCAATATATAATTTCATTTTTTTGCTTACCCATTTAATTTAATTAATCTACTTACTAATTTATTTTCAATCCTTTATTTTTTTTAGTCCACTTGACTAATTTTCCATTTACTTACAAATTCCGAATGAATTTCTACATTCAGTTTCAATTTTATTTACTTGAAATTGTAAATTCATTTATTCATTCACAAATTTATTTCCACCTTAATAAATTTTATTTAAGTAACCATTTCACTTAGTTCACTTAGACCTTTTCTTTAATTCACCTTTACTTAACTAGATTCAATTACACTCTGATTTAATTCAAAATTTTAAAATTCTATAAGTTTTCCAAATTTAATTACTTTTCATTTACTAATCCTTTTTTTTATCTATTTTACTTCACTGGCTTATTTTGTTTCATACTTATTTTAATTTAACTCTTCTTCAAGTAAATTTTCTATTCTAGAAAATCTCAAATTTTCACTAGTTATCAAACCCATTTTATATTTCCATAACATTTTAAATAAACTTCTAGAGTTTAAACCATTCAAAATCAAATTTGAAAAAATATATATCCAAATCAACTATTCTTTGAATCTCAAAACCAAACCCAGTTTCGTAAACCACTCGAATTTCAAACAATTTGGCAACAATTCCTCTCTTGGAAACTCGAAAATGAATCTCGATGATGCTGCAGTCATCACCAAAATTATTTTCCAGCGACCAAAGTGAGTTCAGTGCTTTTATTCTTTCCAAAAACCCTTTCCAAATATTTTTAAATTCCAAATCTCACTAGATTTCAAATCCCATTCAATAATATTTCTAACATAATATCACTATTATTTCCCCAAACCTTTGAAAACCATTTTCAAACCCAAAGGAATTTAAACTTTTCGCAAAATTCCAAATTCCAAACATTGCTCTGGAAATTTTTTTTCTCATTTTTAATTATAAATCACATTTCTAATTCACATTTACAAATCCAGTTTGTATATGAATTTATTTCTTAGCTTTTAGTTATGATTTCCAATTTCTTATTTAATTTCTACATGGTAATGATAATAATTATTCCCTAACAACCAAGCAACCATATATTATAATAATTTATGAAAACTTATTTCTCTTTTATATACAAAAATAATTTGGGTAAAATTATTTCATTTACCCTATTTTAAAATAATACTGTGTCGGTTTATCTTGTTTAAGAGTGTAGAAACCCCTATCGATAACGTGGCGTCCTGCATATCGACCAGAATCCATAAACACTCAACCGATAAGCCAACTCAATATAAAAACAATTTTTATATTCACTAACAAATACGTGCTCATATCTATTAATACACTCAAACTCATTTTAGAGTACTACAGTCTCTATTTTTAGTGAGTAATCCCCGCCAGAGCCAAGGTTCTCGCTTAGTCTTCAGCTCTGATACCAATATGTAACGACCCAATTTTTCAACATTTGAAAATCGACATCAATATGTCCGCTATATCAAATGCCGAACAATCGAATGACGGAAAACCAAACCATTAGGGTTAAAGAAGAAGGTGGTAGAAGAAGAAATAGAAACAATATCAAAATCTCACAATTCACAGCGGAACAGTATATAATAGATAAATGACCAATCTTTAAAAACAAAGAGAATTATACCTCTTATACATTACATCATCAGAGTACAACAAAATTCATAACACCCAACTGGACAGTTATCATACCCTGTCCTCACAAAACTGACTATACAGTTAATCAAACATAGCGGAATATTCGTCCAACATGTGTGACACGTCTTACCATCCAGCTCATCTCCTGAGTCAGTATGAAAAACCGGCGTAAGAAAACACACTCAATTTGATTATTAAAGTTTTCAAAATCCTTTGAAATCAAAGGTATCTCGTAAGACCACGCCATAAATAAACATATCGGGTTTTGATCTTACAATAACCAAAAAAATTTATTATCAAATCTGTTTGATATTATAATAGTTTCTATAGAAAGTAAAATAGAATCTAGCTGAAATGCTTGCATCCCACGTTTCAGCATAGTTGGGCACAATCAAAATCGTACAGGCACTTATTGGAGATTGGATTCCATATAATGGCAGGGCTGCAAGATTCTGCCCGTCATAGTACGTGGTCTAGATCACAGTACCGAGGATCCACCCTCATCCCCTGCATCACAAGACCGGAGCTACCCCTAACTGGATAGTCCAAATAAGATCGCCCCGCAGTTGGGATCAACCACCCAAATAGCCGAATAAAATGGATCTCTAGACAGGGATGACCTTACCCAAATTGGTTGCTAGCCACTCAGCCTTGTGTGCACCTCCCTTGTTTTAGCCATTCTCGGTTGATGAGGCTCGAGGTTAAGCGTTAACTTTTTAGCATACATTCACTTAGAATGCTCATCGTCCTCCTGACGATATTCTGAAAGAATTCATCCATACAAGTCCGTTCCGGGTTCGAACGGAACTGAAGGCACTATCCTACTACATCCATTTAGGAATCACCATCAGGATTAGTAGCGATTAGCCCTTGCACATCGCTGCTCCATCTTTGACTCCAAACTCTTGTCTTCCACATGAAACGTTCAGGATCGAAGTGGTTTTCGGGAAATTAATCCCAATCCCGGTCTCTTCGAAACGATCAGCACATTGGCCAATATTGATAGTCGGTTATTTAACTATCAAACAACATTCAGAACCAATTATCAAATTTAAATAATTTTTCAAATTACTTATTTCAAAATATCTTCGCAAGATATTTTCTATATTTTAACCCTTTGAAACAGTTTTCAAATAACTTTTCTATCGCGGAATAAATTTTCAAATATTGTTTATTTCCACTGAAAATCTCCAAATCTAAATACTTTAGATTTTAAAATAATTTAAATTACCTTATCCAAAAACATATGCTTTAAAATACTAAAAAACTATTTAAAACACTTTATTTAAAATACTAATTATGATTTCTAAAAAACTTCTCAAGTAAAACATAAGCCAAAAAAAAAATTAAAATTGGAATAAAAATTATGAAATTCTATACAAGTTTTCAAATAAAACTTTTAGCCTGACTATCTTTTAAAATAAAACCACTTTAGAAAATATAAATATTAATAAATTTTAATTTTTTAAAGTCATAATACCAATTAACCTTTCAAAATAATTACTACTATAACTAATCTAATAAATATTTACCCTTAAAATTTTAAATAACTTAAATAATAATTTCTCGAAAACATTCTTCTAAACCAATTTTAAAACCTTTAACTTATACTTAAAAATATGCTTCGAAAATGTACTTGGCTTTTCAGGGAAATATACTTTCTTTCGCACCTTTTAAAAATAAACCACTATTTATTTTTAAATTAAATTACCCAATCCTTTATAAATTCCCACCGTGAATTTATACTTCCCAATATCCACTGATATCTTATTTCACTTTATAAACCCAGTTTATAAATTCCATAGTCTCATTTTCCTTTAAGCACGGTTTCAACACTTAAATAATTTGCAAATCGATTGCCAGAATTTATTCCATTTAAAATAAATTTTGTTTGCGCCAAAATTGGTCACAAACCCCAAGTATCGTGAAAGCACCAGTGTATGAATACAAATCAGCAATATTCAAACACAAATCACAGTTCTAAGTAAGCAACACACAGCAATACAGAAATTATGAACAAGAACACACGATTTATAGTGGTTCGGCTATCTCCGTCCTACGTCCACTTCAAGGGTTTTAACTTTTATTGATGTTCTTTTCTGGTTACAAGTGATTGCAGCAGTTACAATGATTGAATTTCGGCTATATCAGCTATGGAAGAAAGAAGAATTGATTCCGGCTGAGTCTGGACGTTCAATGGCCAAAAGATCCTTTTTCTGTAGGCTCTGGGGCTCTATTTATAGGCGTAGGAGGCTGAGATCGCGCTCAAATCTCGAGAGACTTTTTCTGGCACGTGAGTGGGCCCACGCGACCAACCTCAAAAAGTTTCAAGTCGATCTGTGATTGATACGAAGTCATTTCGTATCGATCAAGATGATATCCAATTGGGCTGAAATTTGGTGGAGACATTCTTCATCATGCATGCAAGCTCCTGTGAAAATTTCATGGCATTTGGATCAGTAGATCTCGAGTTATCATGGATTCGAAATGATATTCTTCGTGTGGCTGTCTGGTTCGAATCCATGGCTTCGAATCGATGCCTTCGACTCCATCAGCTCACGTGGTTCTGTGATGAGGTGGCGCGCGTCCTTCGAGTCGACCGGGTCTTCTCTCCGAGTTGAACACTTCAATTCCTTAGATCTCGCCGACTTCGTATCATGGAATGACACGTCATCTATGCTTGCTGACTTGGTGAATACGAACAAGCGATTGTTCATGGATTCGAACAAGGACTCCTGATGGATACGAAATGGCCAGCACCCGATGGATACGAAACAGATGGATACGAGGGACTTCTGATGGATTCGAAGTAGAACTTTCCGATGGAGTCGAATAGCGGAACCCCGATGGATGCGAACAACTCTTCACACCTGAGTTCAAATAAGGATTCGAGCAACTTCTCGGACGGATACGATTAGTTCTTCACTGATCGATACGAACTCGGTGGATCGAACTAGGTGCGAAGATTCTTGATCGGTTCGAACAGATCGATTCGAAGTGACTAACTCCTGATGGATTCGAACCTGATGGATTCGAAGTCGATCGATTCGAATGGACCATCACCTCGACCTCTTCATGGATATGAACAGCATGCTCTTTCCTTAGATTTAATCGATCATAACTTGCACATACGAGCTCGGATTGACTTGAGATTTGAAACGCTGGCTCCTACAGCTTTGCCCATCATGTCTTGTCAATTGCGGCCCGATCTGGAGTCGGAAAAAATTCATCGATAACCACGGTTATCCTGCAATGCACAGTTGATATTCAAAAATAGTAATCATTGATTTTCAGCTAATTTTTGGGTATCTCAGCTTTGCCAAAAGTTGGGATAACATTTTGCCCCCTAAAACATGCCTTTTGGTAAAAGGCGTGTTTTGATCATTCTTAAATTGAACGTAGTGAGTTCATGTTTTGTTCAGAGCTTATAGCATTTTCAATCATGTTCGTGGCTGTTCGGAGCCAAATCGTTATCAATTTCTTTCAGTGGAAATTAAGAATGAATTTTTACAGTCTCTCCGGACTGTCGTTGGTCACTCCGGACCCTTGCTAAGCCCATTCTAGACTTGACGATTGAATAGAAAGATCCCACTGCATTCCAGCATTGCCTTCTATGCCTTGCACTCCGGCCCCAGCTAGGGCATATAGCGATGTCTTGGTTATTCTAAACCAATCATAGCCTCTCCGGGCTCTTGCTGGATCCCATCCTATCACTCTCCGGTGATGGGGAGGCAGCGTTAAGTGAGTCGATCCTGTCGCTCTCCGGCGAAGCCACTCACTCCTTGCACTTCGGTTCAGTGTATCTGAACATTAAGCGATGTCATGGTCTAAATCATGGGCCGATCACAGCCTCTCCAGGCTCTTATCGAGTCCCGATCCAATCACTCTCCGGTGAATGGGAAACGACGTTAAGTGAGTCGATCCTGTCGCTCTCCAACGAAGCAACTCACTTCTTGCACTCCGGACCCCGCCTCTCCGGGTAGGGTCATAAAGCGATCATTTTCATATTGGTATTCAATATTCATCTTTTGACTCTCTGGTCAAAGGTTTATTTCAAGAAATTCTAATTTAATTAAATTCATGTCCTAGATGTTCAATCTAAAACATTAGGATAAAGCTAAACATTACCTCTCCGGGCATATCGCTTTATCTCCATCTCAGAGCATGCCTAGGGATCTCTCCGGTTCCCGTACATGAGTAAGTGGAGCAACCGTTTATTCTGAAAACAAATCTAATGAAATTATTTGACCGAAGTCCAAATCCTGGACTTGGCCCCTGCCATCTTTAATCAGTGGATGACGAGTCGTGATCCCGATCCAGGATCGTTCCTGTTAGGTGGAGGCAGTAGTTGTTCAGGCCTTGCCACTGTTGTCCGTTCTCTGACATATTGTGGCAATCTACCACTCCTGGCATGTTCTTCCACCTCATCTCTTAGGTGACGGCATTCATCTGTAGCGTGCCCATCCAGCTCATGGAATAGGCAATATTTTCCAGTTCTGCGCTCCCGCTTAGTGGGATCTCTCCTGGGTGGTTTTCGATAGGAGAGTTGCCCCCGAGTTTCAGTGTAAATTCTTTCCAGACTTGCCGTCAGATCCGTGTACCGTCTGAATCTAGGCTCTCGGAATTTCTTCCGTTAATCAGGACCATCACATCCATCGCCCTGCTTTCTCTTTCCTTTGTCCGCTTCGGACTGTTCCCCGGCAGTTCTTTCGCCCTGCACAACATTTATTTCTCTCCTCTCGGCTCGTGACTCTTCCAGCCGAATGAATCTTTCAGCTTCATGATAAAATTCTCCAAGATCTTGTAGGGGATCTCTCGCCAAAGAATCTTTGAATTCGGTGCCTTCCTCGACTCCTGCTACCGCCGCCATCAAAATCATCGATGGATCCGGGCGATCTACAGATGCCACCGTTTCATTGAATCACAATAAGAAATCTTTTATGGACTCTCCGGTCTTTTGCTTGATTGAAGCTAGAGTCATCACACTCTTGGGTCGCGTCACATGAACCCTAAATTGTCTCATGAAGCAATCTACATGCTCGCCCCATGTCCCGATTGATCCAGTCTCCAGTTGTCTGAACCAAAGCGCAGCTAAATCCGACAAGTATAAAGGGAAGCATCGAGCCATCACTTCCTCGGGTGCCCCCAGCACTTCCATGTGCCTGATGTATCTGGTAATATGCATCGTTGGGTCTGACCTCCCGTCATAAGGATCAAACGTAGGCAGTTCGAACTTCGGAGGATTCCTTGCATTCCTGATATTCAGAGTGAACGGAATCCGATTGACTTCTTGCAATCCTCCACTTGACAATCCTCCTCTCATGATTCGTCGCACTAGACCAATCATTCTTTCATCTCCATCTGAGGGTTGCCCCCTTGTCGTGTTTCTATCCTGCCCTCCAAGTCTTGAAGGGAACTCCGACACATACTCTTCATGTGGATCAGTAACAGTGGCATGGACTCCATCTTGCTGAGCTTCATCCATGGGTCTTCCAGTATCTGATCCAGAGGGTCTGCCCCCAAGTCCTTGTTGATTGCCTTCAGGTCTTGCACTACGGTCTTGAACCTGCCTTCATTGGCCTCCGCAATCCTAACTCCTTGTCCTGTACTTGCAGCCGTTGTAGTTGGCCCAAGGTTTTGCACGTTCGCTGTTCTTATCTGCTCAAGAAAATTCTGCATCATCTCTTGGTGAGTCTTCATCATGCTTTCACGTAACGAATTAGGCATAGCCTCCATCTCATCTCTAGTGATGTAGACGGAAGCTTTTCCTTCTCCTGCTCCAGAGGATGCTTCCTTGCTTCCTCCTTGTTGACTCCGATAAACTCTTTGTCTTGTTTGTCGGGTCATTGTCTCTGAGTCGGGATTCCTCAAGCCCTTAAATCTGAATTATAAATCTGATGTAGCGGGTGCTAGTTCTTCTCAGTGAAAGCACCAAAGTGTTTGCACCAAAATTGGTCACAAACCCCAAGTATCGTGAAAGTACCAGTGTATGAATACAAATCAGCAATATTCAAACACAAATCACAGATCTAAGCAAGCAACACGCAGCAATACAAAAATTATGGACAAGAACACACGATTTCTAGTGGTTCGACTATCTTCGGCCAACGTCCACTTCAAGGGTTTTAACTTTTATTGATGTTCTTTGCTGGTTACAAGTGATTGCAGCAGTTACAATGATTGAATTTCGGCTATATCCACTATGGAAGAAAGAAGAATTGATTCCGGCAGAGTCTGGACGTTCAATGGCCAAAAGATCCTTTTTCTGTAGGCTTTGGGGCTCTATTTATAGGCGTAGGAGGCTGAGATCGCGCTCAAATCTCGGGAGACTTTTTTTGGCACGTGATTGGGCCCACGCGACCAACCTCAGAAAGTTTCAAGTCGATCTGTGATCGATACGAAGTCATTTCATATCGATCAAGATGATGTCCAATTGGGCTGAAATTTGGTGGAGACATTCTTCATCATGCATGCATGCTCCTGTGAAAATTTCATGGCATTTGGATCAGTAGATCTCGAGTTATCGTGGATTCGAAATGATGTTCTTCGTGTGGCTGTCTGGTTCGAATCCATGGCTTCGAATCGATGCCTTCGACTCCATCAGCTCACGTGGTTCTATGATGAGGTGGCGCGCGTCCTTCGAGTCGACCCGGTCTTCTCTACGAGTTGAACGCTTTGATTCCTTAGATCTCGCCGACTTCGTATCGTGGAATGACACGTCATCTACGCTTGCTGACTTGGTGAATACGAACAAGCGATTGTTCATGGATTCGAACAAGAACTCCTGATGGATACGAAACGGTCAGCACCCGATGGATACGAAATAGATGGATACGAGGGACTTCCGATGGATTCGAAGTAGAACTTTACGATGGAGTCGAATGGCATAACCCCGACGGATGCCAACAACTCTTCACACCTAAGTTCAAATAAGGCTTCGAGCAACTTCTTGGATGGATACGGTTAGTTCTTCACCGATCGATACGAACTCGGTGGATTCGAACTAGGTGCGAAGATTCTTGATCGGTTCGAACAGATTTATTCGAAGTGACTAACTCCCGATGGATTCGAACTTGATGGATTCGAATGGAGCGAGGCGATGTCATGCTGATGGATTCAAAGTCGATCGATTCGAATGGACCATCACCTCGACCTCTTCATGGATACGAACAACATGCTCTTTCCTTAGATTGAATCGATCATAACTTGCACATACGAGCTCGGATTGACTTAAGATTTGAAACGCTGGCTTCTACAGCTTTGCTCATCATGTCTTGTCAATTGCAGCTCGATATGGACTCGGACAAAATTCATCGATAACCACGGTTATCCTGCAATGCACAATTGAGATTCAAGAATAGTAATCATTGATTTTCAGCTAATTTTTGGGTGTCTCGGCTTTGCCAAAAGTTGGGATAAAAATTCCTTTACTTATTAAATTTTATTTCAAAACTATTAATGTCATATTTTTACTTTTTTATTATGATTTAAAATCTTATTAAACTAAAAATACCAATTTCATTCTTTTTCCAAAATTCTTCTTATCTCTTCTAACTATTTCAAACCTTGAATTTTAAAATAAATACTTTATTCTTTTAAATAATATCAATTAAGTAAAAATTTCATTATTTCCCATTTACTAAAAAATCTCCTTTTCCATACTTGGAATTTACTTATTAGAATTTAAAAATCATCTTTTATCCTTTTCTAATTTATTCTTTAATTTATCCAAATTTTCTATAATTATTTTACTTAAAAATTATGCCTTTTTTAATTTTCACTTCAAAAATCCAATTAATATATTTTTGATAACTCAGCATACTCAAATATATTCAACCAAACCATATCATCTAATATTTTCAATTACTAATATAATCTATCTCAGATTATTAAATAAATAAAGTCACAGAATATTAAAACAATCTAAATATTTCGAGGAATCCAGTTGGATCCCTCCAACCTATTTTTTCCTACATCCACAGATGTTAGCACAATAATTTAAATTCCAACCCCGCTTTAAGGCGGGATATCGTGGTATAAAGGGTCATCCGATATTATGCGGGATGCATAGGGTCCCATCCACTATATAATGTGGGAAATCAATCACTACAATATATATACTATTATATATGATATCACATCTGGATAAATAATAAATTATCAACTCAAGCAATCCATTCAATAATTTAAATTTAACTATTTAAATTACGGTAATCCAAATGAGTGAGATTAACTCACCTTTGATTTTTAATTTGCAAATCCGATCCACCGGCTTGATTCTCGATTTTTGACCTTGTATAATATTTTTCATTTTATTAATATTTGAACTAATCAAATAATCAATTACCATTTAAAAACTTAATTAACTAATAATTTTCCTTTTAAAAAATCCTTTAATAACTAAAATAAATTAATTAAATAAGTAAATTAGACAAATTAAACACCATAATACAATATTCTAAAATTAACTAGTAAAAATTAAAATGAGTATGTGTAAATCTATTTTTCTTTCTTTTGAAACTACACATATACTTATAAAATAAATTATAGATTTAAAAAAATCATCAAATCTTTATATAAACTTTACAACATTTAAAATTCCTATATACCTTTTTTTCAAAATCTTTTCTACAAAAAAAATCTTCTTATCTACCTATATATAATTAAAATAAAAATAGGCATGTATAAGTAAATATTTATATCATATTCTAAAATTTAACAGTACGTATATTTCATTTTTCTCTTAGTAAATAACAGAAATAAATATTTCCTTCATTGTAAAAAATTTCTCTAGTACCTAACTGATACACACACACATATGTAATTATTGATTTAAGTTAAAATAGGTTGTGATTATACTTTGCAAATCTGAACCTGAATTAAACTTGATTTAAACAACAGCTTACCTCCTACCCAAACGAGAATGCAGGCAGCCAAACCCTCCCGCACAATTGGCATCTTCAACTAAAATCATCGTTGCTTTGCCAAATCGTGCTCGCGACGCCTCTTCCTTCTGAACCACGTATGACACGTACTGCCTACACTCTCTTGACCTCTCGCATTGCCATGACTCGAGTCGCCCAGATTAGCTACTCAACCGATGCAAACAAAGCTCGCGATCAATTTCCCACAATCGAACAGATCGAATCGATTTGAATTGGCCAGAATACAATTAAAGAAGAAAGGAGGATTCGCGTACAGGAAGTGGGCCGCGATTCTATATTTTTTTAACTGGGAATATGATTTCGAATTCTACAACCACCATTTATGCTGATACGAATAGATTTGAGAGGAAAAGAAGGTTTCCTAATATCCAGAGGAGCGGTCATTACTAGATTTTGCAAAGAGAAGGGCTGAAATTGTTTCTCAATTTCTACATCGATTTTAAAAGTTTTCTTCTTTTTTAAAAAAAAATGGGTGCCTTTATGGAGACAAGTGTTTGAATATTTCTCTACTTGCCAAAAATGAAGAAGCTGGAGTAATATTGAAATGAGTGGAAAAATTTTGATGTGAAAAGATAATATATGCACATGTTTATGTTTAAATTTAAATTCAAATTGTCTCGAAAAAACAACTCAAAATCACGATATCCTTTCGGGGCGTGCTGCTAGGCGTTTATAATGCTAAACCCCTATTTTGAACGTAATAGAAAATATTTCGATTCCTAATTCGATCGTATGGAGAAGACTGCTTTTCGGACCTTATTATTATACTGAATTTTCGATTTATTTTCAGCGCGTTTATTTACCGTACGGCCAAACTATAATTTAAAATACCACGAAAATTGAAATCTAATAATAATACACTATTATGTATCCAATGGAACTGGTTTCGTCGAATTCCAAGACAGTGCTTGGGAAGGTTTTTTTTTAAATATCAATTTATATGATATAATTTCAAAACTTAACAAAAGAACTTTAAATTCAAGTTTGAAACTTTTATTGTCTTCAGTATTATCAATATAAATTTTACAAGTCTTCAAAATGTTTTTGACAAGCTTGAAAATTCCAGATTTCAAATCTTACCCAAATTCCAATAATTAAATCCAAAAATTAAATTATCCAAATGAATAGTGATATTTGAAATTCACGTTAAACTAACATTCAAATATTTAAAATCAATTAAATATTCCAATTTCAAATATCCAAAAATTCCGAGTCGTTACAGGCAGGTGGGGAGGTCGGTCGCGTTTTGGTAGGGGTTTCGAGCGTGAAGCGATGAGGTCGGGGTGATGAAGTTCATGGAGGCGTGAAGTTCAGTGATATTGGACTTTTGTTTTGGAGGTGTCAAGCTACATCGGGAAGGTTGAAGGAATATTCCATGGGGTTGGAGTCTTTGTCATGGAAGATGATGTAGAGAAGTGGATTAGTTTGGCAAGTATCGGATCACTTCAATTAAGTTTAATTAACTAAAATTTAAATTTGTTAACTTAAAAAAAATTCATGACACTTTTATACGAGGTCCAAAATTAACGTAACAAGTCACATTGGATTTGCAGCAGCAAATTCTATGCAATGGATTAATTTGGAATTGGAATGATAAACATATTCAAAAAATTGAAGGTGAGAAATTCTCACTCATTTGGATTACCAGATTTAGTTTCAAATAGTTGAAATTAATTATTTGAATGCTGGTTGAATTTATAAACTATTATCTATTAGATGTCAAATATATATAGTAGCATATATAGTAGTAGTTGGATTGATATTCCCGCCTATTAGAGCGGATGAGACCCTATGCACCCCGCATAATAGCGGATGACCATATATTACCACGATATCCCTCCTCGAAGAGGGATTGGCATTGTTTATGTCGAATTAACATATGTGGATGCAGGGTAACAGGTTGGAAGGATCCACTGGATTCCTCAAAAATTTCAAATTTAATTTCATATATATAGTGATATATGATATTTTTGAATAATCTATGATAGATTGTAGTATGATTTGAATTTATTGGATGCAATGGTAGCTCTGGCCTAGATTTTGGTATTTTAAAATACCATAAATATATGTTTTGAATTTGAAAAGAAATTAAAACAAAATTTGTAAATAAATATAAAATTGGTTATACTGGGTCTTAAATAAGATTTTTTTTAATTATGAAATAGAAGTAGAATAGAGATTTGGTTGGTTTTGGAATATTGTTTGAGTTATTGAAGAAATTGATTTATAAATGGAATTTAATCTAGAAATCGATTTATAATGGACTTAAGTGATGTGAAAGCGTTTTAAATTGGAAATGGAGACTACGAGATTTATAAACAGTGTTTATAAACAAAGTGAGTTGATTATCGTTTGATAAATTGAAGATACAAGTTCAAGGTAGGAGTTTATAATAAGATGGGTAAATCAGTTTAAAAAGAAATGATAGGTTTTACTTTTGGAAAATGTGAAAAATTTTTATCAAATAGGGGACGCAAATTGATGGATGATAAATCGCGAGATTTATAAATATTAGACTGGTTATCTTGGAATTAAAAAATATATCTTTATCGAGAAGTTGTGTTGATTTAAAAAGAGGAGTTTTAAATTATTGGACTAGGTAATTTTAAAAAAAGTTTTAAGCATAAAAATATTCCAAAAAATTAGTTATTTAAATATTCCAAAAGAATTTTATGATTATAAGCAAGTCTTCTAAATCGACTAGAATTTTATTAATAAATCAGAATTAATTATTGTCTCAGAGTCATGTAATTATTAATTAAAGTTACCTTATAATGGTTTGTTTTAAAGTAAATTATTAATTAATCGCTCTTGTTATTTTAAAAAGATAAATTATCCAATATTTATATTTCTTTATAAAATAACGTTCATTTAAGAGTATTTGCCTAAATTAAACTTGGAAAATTATTATAGAAACTTTATAAGCATTAGTTTGAGATAATTTTTTAATAAAGTTTTCATAAAGTAATGGTATATTTTCATGGCGAAATTGTGAGGCAGAGATTGCCTACAGTTAAGTTTGGATATCTCTGGGATAGAGACATAATGATTGAGCTGCAAATCCATGGTTAATACAACATGGTGCTTTCCATATCTATTTTAAAAAATTTCAAATATTTTTGAAAAGAATGGCTTATGAACGTACTTACTCCGATAAGATAAGTATGATAAAGAGATTTGTTCATTTAAATTTAAATGTAATAAGACTTAGTGATTTCGATAGGGAATGAAATTTTTCGGTTGAATGATTGTTTATTTGATAGTTAAATAACCGACTATCAAATCTGGATCCAAAATATAACTTTGGGAATATCTAGGAGAAACACGGGAATTATATGGTACAATTACCGTCGAAAGGTGCTATATTGTACGTATAAACTCATTTCGTTCTTCTAGAACATGATAAGAAAATTCGATCACTGACATTAGGAGGTGATTTCCGATCTTTTTTTCCTCTACTTATTTTCTAGAGAACCGGGGTTGAGTTTACCGAAAATATCGAACGTTTTTTCGAAGAGACCGGGATTAGATATGTTACCCAAAAACCACTTCGATCAAACAAATATGTTTTTGAAGTGAAGACAAGTGCATGGAATTGAAGATGGAGTATTGTAGTGCAAGGGCTAATTGCTACTAATCAAAAGTTTGATCCCAAAATGGATGTAGTAGAAATAATGCGTTCAGTTTCTTTCAGACCTAGAATGGACTTGTATGGATGAATGTTTTCAACACATTGTCATTGGGGGACAATGAACACTCCAAGTATAAATTCCTTAAAAAGGTACTCGTAGCCTCAAGCCTCATCAACCAGAATGACTGGAAATCATGGGAGATGCAGTAAGGCTAAATGGGTCGCACCCAATTAGGATATGTTATCACCTTTCTAGATACCCTTGGATATATTATAAATTACGGATACCGGGGTTACAAAAAGAGCTCTCGATAAGGGTGGGAACACCCCAGGTAGTAACATATTCCATTTTATCCAGGTTTGGTGTAGGGCCGGTCTTGTTTCATAGGGGATCCTGGCGTGGTCCTCGGTACATTTTTTCTAGATGTGTACTGTGATAGATGGTACCTCAGTGCTTAGTCATTGTATGGAAATACATTCTCCAATACCTGCCTTTACAGTTTTGGTTATAGGGCATAATATGCTGGAATTTAATTAATGTAATAATTTTAGCCATTTGAATAAGTATTTTTACTTTGGCAATATTATAATATCACTGGATTTTTTATAAAATGTTTCTTTATCGTAAGGGAGAAAACCATCGTGTTTATGTGTGACGCGGTCTTACGAGATACCTTTGTTTTTAAAAGGATTTTGATAATTTTAATAATTCAAATTGAGTGTGTTTTCTCACGCTGGTTTTCCAGACTGACTCGGGTGTTATTTTATTACAATGCTCGGATCAGACCGAGTATTACAGATTCCGGTTAGGGTGTTATGGAGCTCATGAGATGAGCTTGATGACAGAGACGTATCTTCGTACTTGGTTTGTATTTCCGCTGTGCGAGGACAAGTTACTATAACTGTCCAGGTTGATGTATTGATTGTTGTACTCTAACGATTGTAGGTATAAAACAGTTACAGATTCTTCTACATAAAAATATGTTATTATATATTATATTTTGTTCTGCTACGTTTGTGAGATTTTGTGTTGTTCTATTTTCTTCTACCTCTTCTTTTTCTTTTCCCCTAACTATCGGGTTTTCCTGCATTCAATTGCTTGGCATATAATACAGTGGACGCATTGATGTCAATTTTCGAAGGTCAAAAATCCCGTTCGTTACACGTGGTATCAAAGCTGAAGGTTAAGTGGGAACGTTGGCTTTGGTGAGGATCACTCATTAGAGAATGGGTCCATAGTACCATAAAATGAGTTTGAGTGTTTTAATAAATATTAGCGTATATATGTTAGTTAACATAAATAATTTTATATTGGATTGATTTATCTGTTGATGGTACATAAATTTTGGTCGAGTAGTGGGATGCCACTAAATCGATAGGAGTTTCTAAACATGGTAAACCGACACAGTATGGTTTTGAAGCGGGTAAATGAAACAGTTTTACCCAAACAATATTCTGATATAAAAGAATAATTTTTTGAAAATTATTATAGTGATGTGTTTGGTTGCTATTATATAATCAAAATAAGATAATAAAATTGGCAATGGTTTATATAACCAATTGAAATTTTGTATAAGTATGAATTATACAAATGGATTATAGTTAAAATCGATTCAAGCCAGAATTTAGAGATTTTAAATCCCGAAAGCTTGGAGAAATGTTTTAAATGGGTTTGAAAAATCCCATTAATTTTGAAAATGTTTCTCAAAGTGGTTGAAAGAATAACGAGTTAAATTTGAGATTTTTGAAGAGAAAATGTTTTACAAATGGATTTTTGAGATGATAAAGCATTAAATTCACTTCAGTCGCTGGAAAATAATCCCAAAGCTGATCATGACATCGTCGGTGTTAATTTTTGAGTTTCTATATGATGATTGCTACCATAGAATTTGATACGAGGAATTTGTTTGGAAAAAAAAATTATTTCTTCGGGAAGGAGATTTGTGTTAGATAAAACCAAACTAGTTTTGAAAATTCCAAGTATGGTTGTTAAAACCAAGAAAGAGCCATATATTTGATTTCAAATGATTTGAAATAAAAACCTGGTGTTTGAATTCTGGAATTTTGGAAAAACATTAAGAAATAAGTTATGAACTTAAAAATTGAGAATGATTTACATAAGAAAGAAAAGTATGGTATTTGAGTTTCAGAAATAAATTTTAACTTGAGTGAGGTAAAATAGATAAAACTTTAACTTAAGGTTAGTTAAATTAAATTGAGTTGGAATTGGAATTGAATTTTAACTTAAGTAAGTTAAATTGAATTGAACGAATTAAAATTTAACTTAAGCTAAGTTAAATAAAATTGAGTTGGATTTGAATTGGATTGAAAATAAAATTGGATTGAATTATAAAAGATATTAAATGGAATTGAATATAGAGTTTGAATTGTAAAGTGGTTATATAACTATGAGTTATAGATTAGTGAATGGAATAAAAATTTAAGTTGAAAAGAAAATTCAAGAATTATGAATAAATAAGTTTGAATAGCTTACAAAATTGGAGTAAATGGAATAAATATATATTTAAGATATAAAGTGTTGTATAATCTTGAGTTAATAATAAAATGTGAATATGCTTGAGTATAAAATAGATGAAAACGTGAGAAACAAATTACGTAACTTGTAAATTGAAAAATGGAATGGTAAAACAAAATAAAAATGGTTTAATATTGTTATAACGAAATAGAAATCCAAACTTGAAATATTAAATAAACTTGAACTCAGGTAACTTAAATGAAGTGATTTTTGAAATAAAAATCAGATGTTGAAATTTAAATTGGAAGGGAACTAATTAGATAAATTAATTTGTTAATCGAATATAGTAATGGAGTTTAACTTGCTTAAATAAATTGGATTGTGGATTAAAAGTGGATATTGGAAATGGAACTTGAGTTATAAATGAGAATTAGACTTAAGTTGTAAGAGAATTAAATATAATTGGAAATAGCGTCGAATGAAATGAAAGTGGAGTGAAATGGTGATGACTTGAGTTATATATAAATTCAACTTAAGTGCAAGTAAATTAAATATGACTTCGAATATTAATTAAATGAATTTGAGTATGGAATTAAAATTTGAAGTGGACTAAGTAAATAAACTAATCAAATTAAATAGTGAATGGAATAGAATTTGATTGAAGAAGAACCAATCTAAAATTGAAATGGAATTTGATTGAAATAGAAATGAGCTTAAGTATATGATTGAATTAATTGGAAATAAAATTAATTAACTCAAGTTTATATTGGTGGATGAAAGCTTGGTTCAAATAAATTTATGAAATGGTTATAAATGAAGTAGCATGGAATGATTCCGAATTTAATAAAATGGATTTGAATACAATGAATTTGGATATGAATGGAAAGCAAATGAATTAATTTGAAATGAAATATAACTAAATATAAATTGATCTGGAATCAATTTAAAAAAAAATATGAAATGAAATGATTATTGTATTAAATGAATATCGCTGAATTTGCATAGAGAAATTGTCGTTTCACGTAAATGAAAGTAAACAAAATTCTGCAAATAAATGGAAAGTGGATAAATTGATTTTGAAATCAATTTGGAATGGATATGAATTTACTTGGTATAAATATGGATTGAATGCAAATAATTTGGTTATAAATCATTTCAAATTGAATGAAAAAGTCTGTGGGTCGATTGAAAGTAACTTAATTAGTATCGGAACCTTATAATTGCTTATGATTATATGTTAAAATGCATGGTTTATGAAATTTATGTGTTTAACTAGCTAAATAAATGAAGTGTTATTAAAATTTCATGTTTTGGTACTTACGTGTTAAAATTGAGTAAGTATAGGTACATAGAGCTGTTTTGCTTGAGTTTGATTGCGCAAATTGCATATAAAATAAACTGCTCACTTAAAAATGATAATATAAGGTACGTCTTCGGATTAAATAAAGCAAAAACATAAATACTGATATTTTTCGACCGTGTGGGTTGATGTATATATTTTTATCTCTTTTGTCATATTGCAAAAGGCTCTCCGTACAAGGGAGACTCTGCCAAAAAATTTCGAAAATTTAGGGTGTTAAAAAAAAGAATTTGGAAAATTTGAAATATGTTTATTAACTTAAAAGGTTGATTTTTGAATTGAAATTAAAGAAAGGGTTTTGAACCAGAAATGGAAACTAAATGTTGACATGAAACTAAAGGGTTTAGAAAAGTGAATATCAAGTTTTAACTAAGTGAATTTTGATAAGTTATTGGGTTTGGATCATTCGTCCTACCTTAGCAATTTTAGGGACGAAATTCTTTTAAGAGAGAGGAATGTAATGACCAAGATATTTCGATGTTTAATTTGGAATATTTAAATGATTTTAGATATTGGATTTGGAATTATAATTTAGTAAGATTTTAAAACTGAAAATTTCAAGCAATTTCATAAATTTTGGGAATCGTTGATTTAATCAACGCATTAAAAAAGAGATACGAGAACAGTCTCGGATTTCGACGAAACCAGTTCCATTGGATTCGTAATAATATGTTATTATCGGATCAAATTTTATAACATTTGGATTCACTGTTTGGTCGTACGGGGAAGAAACGCTTAGAATAATTTAATTGAAATTTATTTTTATAGTCGATTTAAAATATATTTTCTCCATACGATCAAATTAGGTTCCGAAACTTATTCCATTGCGTTCCGAATAGGGGTATAACATTAATAATGCCAAGCGGCACACCTTCGTAGGAGTTTGGAATTTTCAGTTATATTATACGAGAAATTTTATAATTAAATAATATTATAATTGGAAAGTCAATCACGCCGTTTCCATCATTTTCAGCCCCTACCGTGTTCAAGATGTCTCCACTCTTATCTATCGTGATCCCCTCCTTTTTTAATCTTTTAGTTTGAAATCAACAGAAAGAAAATCTTTAAAAATCACGGCTATCTTCTTTTACTTTCCTCCAGTTATATGTGGTGAATCTTTCTCTTCATCTTTTAATTAATCGAGCCTATTCAAAAACGATACAGTTCGATTTATATAAAAATAAACCTCATAATCAAAAAAAAAAAAATAACATCGCAATCAAATTCGCGAATTTCATGCGTGCGTGAGGCGCTAGAGGAAGGGGATGTGCATGAGGATAGGATGCTGCAGTTGTTCAGGGATGGTCATGGAGCGCGGTCGACTAAGGCTAGCAATTGGAGAAGGTATAGGCAAAGTCGAAGCTAGATTAGGAAATTTTGGGTCGAGTTGCACCTCGGGGTTGAGTTTGGTAATGTCAAAAGGTTTAAAGTGGAAGCCGTTCATTGTACGGAGGGCAGGTGGGGAGGTCGGTCGTGTTTTGGTAGGGGTTTCGAGCATGAAGCGATGAGGTCGGGGTGATGAAGTTCATAGAGGAGTGAAGTGCAATGATATTGGATTTTGGTTTCGGAGGTGTCAAGCTACATCGGGAAGGTTGAATGAACAGGTCATAGGGTTGGAGTCTCTGTCGTGGAAGATGATGTAGAGAAATGGATTAGTTTGGTAAGTATAGGATCACTTCAATTAAGTTTAATTAACAAAAATTTAAACTCGTTAACTTATAAAAATTCGTAATACGAGGTCCAAAATTAACGTAACGAGTCACGTTGGATTCGCGGCAGCAAATTTTATGCAATGGATTAATTTGGAATTGGAACGATAAACAGATTTGAAAAATTGAAGGTGAGAAATTCTCACTCATTTAGATTACCGAATTTAATTTCAAATAATTGAAATTAATTATTCGAATGTTGGTTGAATTTACAAATTATTATCTTGGATGTTAAATATATACAGTAGTTAGATTGATATTCCCGCCTATTGGAGCGGATGAGACCCTATGCGCCTCGAATAATAGCGGATGACCCTATATTACCGCGATATCTCGCCTAGAAGCGTGATTGATATTTTTTATGTTGAATTAACATCTATGGATGCAAAGAAACAGGTTGGAGGGATCCAACTGGATTCCTCAAAAATGTTAAATTTAATTTCATATATAGTGATATATGATATATTTGTATAATCTATTATAGTGTGATTTATATTTATTGGATGCTATGGTAGCACTGGCCTAGATTTTGGTATTTTAAAATACCATAAATATATGTTTTGAATTTGAAAAAGTAATTAAAAAGGAAATTGGAAAACAAATATAAAATTGGTTATATTGAGTCTTAAATAAGGGTTTAAATTTAAATATGGAAGTAGAATCGAGATTTGGTTGGTTTTGGAATATAGTTTGAGCTATTAAAAAAACTGATTTATAAATGGAATTTAATTTAGAAACTTATTTATGATGGATTTAACTGATGTGAAACCGTTGTAAACTGGAAATGAGACTATGGGATATATAAACAGTGTTTATAAATAAAGTGGGATGATTATCATTTGATAAATCGAACATATAAGTTCAAGGCAGGAATTCATAACGAGATGGGTAAATCGGTTTAAAAATATATGATAGATTTTACTTTTGGAAAATGTGTAAAAAAGATTTATGAAACAGGGGACATAAATCGATTGGTGATAAATCGAGAGAGATTTATAAATATTAGATTGGTTATACTGGAATTGAAAAATATTTTTTTATCGAGAAGTTGAGTTGATTTAAAAAGAGGATTTTTAAATTATTAAACTAGGTAATTTAAAAAATATTTTAAGCATAAAAATATCCCAGAAAATTAGTTATTTAAATATTCCAAATGGATTATAAGATTATAAACAAGTCTTGTAAATCGATTAGAATTTTATTAATAAATTAGAATTAATTATTGTTTTAGAGTTATGTAATTATTTTTGATTGTTTAAAGTAAATTTAATTGTTAATTAAAGTTACCTTACAATTATTTAAGTAAATTATTAATTAATAACTATTGCTATTTTAAAAAGATAAATTATCCAATATTAATATTGTTTTATAAAATAACGTTTGTTTAAGAATATTTTCCTAAATTAAACTTTGAAAATTATTATAGAAACTTTATGAGCATTAGTTTGAGATAATTTTTGAATAAAGTTTTCGAAAAGTAATGGTATACTTTCATAGGGAAATCAGGAGGTAGAGATTTCCTACAGTTGAGTTTAGATTTCTCTTCGATAGAGACGTAATCATTGAGCTACGAATCCATGATTGATACCGCATGGTGCTTTTCATATCTATTTTAAAAAGTTTTCAAATATTTTTCAATAGAATGGTTTGTGAACTTACTTAATCCGATAAGATAAGATTATACCTTTTTGATAAAGAGATTTAATTTATTAAAATTTAATTTTAATAAGACTTAGTGATTCAGCAGGGAATGAAATTTTTTGGTTGAATGATTGTTTATTTGATAGTTAAATAACCGACTATCAAATCTGGACCCAAAATAAAACTTTGGAATATGTAGAAGAAACACGGGAATTATATGGTACAGTTACCGTCGGAAGGTGCTATACTATACATATAAACTCGTTTCGTTATTCTAGAGTGATGAAAAGGAAATCCATCCACTGACGGTAGAAGGTGATCTCCGATCTTATTTTCGTCTATTTATTTTCTAGAGAATCAGGGTTGAGTTTATCGGAATTCTTGAATGTTGTTTCAAAGAGATCGGGATTAGATAAGTTATCCGAAAACCACTTCGATCCAACGAATACGTTTTCGAAGTTAAGACAAAAACATAGAACCAAGATGGAGTATTGTAGTGCAAGGGCTAATCACTACTAATCCTAAGGACGATCCCAAAATGATTGTAGTTGGAATTGTGCCTTCGGTTTCGTTTAGACCCAGAACGGACTTGTATGGATGAATTTTATCAACACATTATCATTGAGGGATAATGAGCATTCCAAGTATAAATTCCTTAAAAACGTAATCGTAACCTCAAGCCTCATCAACGAAAATGAATGAAAATCAAGGGAGATGCAGCATGGCTATGTGGATCGCATCCAATTAGGGTATGTTATCACCTTTCTAGATACCCTCAGATATATTATACATTATGGATACGAGGGTGCATGGAAAAAGAGCTCTCGATAAGGGTGAGAACACCCGAGGTGGTAACATATTCGGTTCTATCCACGTTAGGGGTTAGACCGGCCTTGTGTTGTAAGGGATCCCGGTGAGGCCCTCGGCACATTTTTTCTAGATGTGTACTGTGATAGGCGGTACCCTAGTGCATAGTCATTGTATGGAAATTCATTCTCCAATATGTGCCTTTACAGTTTTGATTGTAGATTCTAGTATATTGGAATTTAATTAACGTAACAATTTCAGCTATTTGATTAAGTATTTGTGTTTAGGCACTATTATAATAACATTGGATTTTTTATAAAATGTTTTGGTTATCGTAAGGGAAAAACCCGTCATGTTTGTGTGTGACACGGTCTTACGAGATACCTTTGTTTTCAAAGTATTTTTATAGCTTTAATAATTAAAATTTATTGTGTTTTCTCACACTGCTTTTCCAGACTGACTCGGGTGTTATTTTACTATAATGCTCGGGTCAGACCGAGTATTACAGATTCAGTTTAGGATGCTATGGAGCTCAAGATATGAGCTGGATGACAGAGACGTATCTACGTACTTAGTTTATATTTTCGCTGTGTGAGGACAAGTTATTATAACTGCCTAGGTTGATATGTAGATTGTTGTACTCTGATGATTGTAAGTATAAAATAGTTACTTTGTATAAAAATTTGTTATTATATATTACATTTTGTTCCACTACGTCTGTGATATTTTGTGTTGTTGTTCTATTTTCTTCTACCTCTTCCTTTTCTTTTCCCCTAACTATCAGGTTTTCCGACATTCGATTGCTCGACATATAATACAGTGGACGTATTGATGTAGATTTTCGAAGGACGAAAATCCCATTTATTACAGAGTCGGATCATTGCAAAAGAGTTGCACATAGATCGACTAAGATGGGACAAAGCTGGATCGAAGTAGAATATTGCTAAAGAAAGCATAGCCAAATATAAACTAAGTAAGTGGGTCCACATTGACCCATATGGTTTAGTACTGATCCATGTTGGTGGAAAAGAAATACATGCAAATGCTCGAGGGACTTGGATAAGCGAAAGCCTGAGACTGGAGAGTTTGGGATAAGTCATTAGGTTGATATCGACCTACAAGTGTCAGTACAGATTAATCATAATGGAGGATTTTGCGTGTTGATTTGTAGATGAAGGTAACTAGAGGGAATTAGCAAAGTATGGAGGTTTTCACTCACCAAGGCTAGTTAGTACTAACACAGCCTATAATGGAATTTTGATAAGCATATAAGGGAAAAACATTAGAGCATCTGGTGATCATCCAAGCAAATAAGTTAAATATGATATGGACTTGAAAAGTGGAAAATGAGGTAGTTCTACTATTGGTACATGTGTCAAGGGTTAATTGTTAACTCGAAGGTTTTGATGTCTTGTAAGGAGTAGGTAAGGATGCTCACTGTGGGTTTTTCAATGTTACTTTTATCTCCGTATCTTACAGGGTTGATCTAGTTTTCTTGCCATTTAGACATTACTGAGAGTTTTATGTTGAGTAGTTGTTGATCGTACATGGTTATCATATAAGTTATCATTTATTCAATGACGTTTGAGTTGAGAGATGCGCGATTGTTTGATGATTGTTAAGTTTGTTATGGATGTCATATGATTTAGGTAATATTAAGGTAGATATCCTGACATTCTAGGCAGTACTTAGAGTAGTAGTACACATATATAATGATAATTTAGCATAAACTGTGTTTATGCGCCAAATTGTTGGTTGTAGGAGCTAGTCCAGTGTGATTCTCCATAACATATGTTCTTATCATGATATATCAGTTTTTATATCCATTTTTGAGATTATAGATTACTTATACTAGATTTTTGTCTAACCCAAAATTATTTGCATTACTTCTTATCATCTTGGATACTCTTAGATGATTATATTGGAAGAATTGTTCGAGATAGTGCAATGAACCTGTGCGTAGGATGAGATGGAGGCTAACACTTTATGATATCTATTACTGGAGAACATATCGCTTATTTCCATTGTGTGGTGCTATGGAGCTATTTAGCACTATTATTGTATAAAGAGTTTGTTTGATGTATTGGGATGTATAAACTTTATTACTTTTCTTTGTCTAACCTGATGAGCCTATGCTACACTCTGATTATTTTGGTTCATTTGATTATGCTACTATCTCGCCGTTTTATATCTATGTTATCATTATTATTTTCTATATGCTATGAGATGTGCTACAAGTTGTTCATGGTAACAAATAAAACTCTGTCACTCCTCCTTTATTTTGTCTAGACCCGTCTCCAATAAATTAAAAGCCCGACTCTTTCTTATCCAAGCCTTAACGCACCAAAATCAAAATCATAAAGAAAAAATGTCATGCGACTATGGCGACGACGATAGGAGGACACATAAGGACCTTAACTTACACACATAAAGAGGGTTGGGGACCTCGACCTGTGGGGAAGGGGCAGGCTATGCTTGTGTTTGTGCACGTGGAAAAAGGAGCAATACCGCTGAAGGATGTTGACATGGTGATGGGCGCAAAAGCAGTATGCGGTTGAGGCTAGCGGCGATAGGGATAGGCTGGATCAGGGGCGTTTCAAAATTTCTTACATCAATTTTATATGGTAAATCATCACCGTTTTGATTTGATTTACATATTTAATTCATATAACTATTTGATTAGATTAATTCATTAACTACATGCTAGAATAAGTAATAGATTAGTATTAGCTGTATTAGATTATGTACCCTATGTTATAGTTGATTTGAATGCTTCATAGTTGTATGATCACACACTGGAAGCCTAGAAATGGAAATACAGTTAAATAAACATAATTTAATAAAAATGGAAAATGAAATTTAATAATTTATATTAAATATTAATAAATATTGACTGTTTGTTAAATAATTATAGAATGTTTAGTCAAGTTTTATCATCAATATGATTTCAATGAAAACGTTATAAAGGCTTATAAAAGTTTATGGGACATCATTTCACCAATATAAATTTATATTTAAATTTTGCAGACCTTGATCTATCAAAGGTATTAAGTAAAGAAATGTAAGCAATACCTTATAATCCTTCATTCCGGACTTATAATGATAATGTCTTATATCATCTATAATAAATAACTTAAAATTTTCTATTATTGTTTATTTTGAAGAAACGAGCAATGGTATTTTTATATCATGAAATTTTAAGTTGGTTATTTAAAATCAAAAACTTAAATTACATTTATTTATTTATTATAATAAAATAAGATAAATATGACAAATATTTATGGATATTTTAATATTTATTCTATCTAAAAATAACATTGAATAATTATGAGATGTTTGGTGTTTTTTTGGTAACATTTTTAATAAGAGTGGCACTTTTATTCAAGTAGAGCACCCATGTTGTTGCCTTAAATGTTTTGACCTATGATCTCTATAACCTAATTCTAGAGCGCCATATCACTAACCAATTGAGCTAGTGTTGCCTGATAAACGTTCGGTGATTAATCAACAAAACAAATATTCAGGGAATTTTAATTTATTTTTGTTATTATAAGTTGGAATTTTATCTTAAACCATATATTTTAAATATAAATTCCATTTTATGCTTATTTCTTAATTATTTGGTATTTTTGTAATATTGATCAATTTGGTAACTTAACAAATAATGATCTTCAGTCAGGTGAGACTGGTGGTGCTTATGCTCCTTCTTCTTCTTCTTCTTCTTCGAGGAGAGGTAGACGTAGAAAGTTTGCAGCTTCTAGTGGGTTGGTTCGTCGGAGTGTCAGGATTCGTGACAGTTGCTCTTGCCATCGGGTGAGTTTCCTGGTTCGAACGCCGTGAGCGGTGTTTCGGAATCAGGCTCAGGTGCGCATTTTGATTTGGGTAGCATTTATTCGTCTTATGCTTTGGGTGACTTATCTGCTTCTGATTTCAGTTAGTTAGCCAGTAGCTCTGCTTTTATTTTCTCTGACTTTGAGCTAGATCGCGAGTTTATTAGAAATAAGGAACTTGATAGGGCTAGATCTATAGGCTTATGAGAGTCATTAGTTGGAACATTAGAGGTTTAAATGACCTTAATAAATGTGATAAAGTTAAAATCTTTTTTAAAGACTTTTCTATTAATATTGCTCTTTTACAAGAGACTAAAATAGAATGTCCTGACTTTCGTTTTTTAGAAGATTAGGTGGCTTTCGTTTTAGTAAATGGGTTTTTCTTCCTTCGGTGGGTTTCTCGGGGGGTTTAATGATTGGTTGGAGAGATAACCTCTTTAAATTAATGCAGTGTATTCAAAAGCAACATTCTTTACATATTATTTTAATTAATTTAGCAAATAATTATTTTTAAATATTTCTAATGTTCATGGGCCTAACTCTAAAATCGATAGACATATTCTATGGAATGAATGTCTCGAGTTTAGATCTCTTGCCCCCGGATCTTGGATATCGGGGGGTGATTTTAATGTTACTCGTTTCATTGGGGAGCGTTCTGCCCGGGAAAGAGATTATTCGGCTATGGAGGAATTTGATCAATTTATTATTCATTCAAATTTGATCGAAATTCCTCTATCCAATAGAGTGTTTACTTGAAGCAATAATAGGGATTCTCCCTCTTTTGCTCTATTAGATAGATTTTTCGTTAGTGATGAAATTGAGGATAAATTTCCTATCTGTAGAGTGTCAGGTTTGCCTTACACTCTTTCAGATCATTGTCCCATTATTCTTTCTTGTAACAGTCATAGAATTATTAGCAGAGCCTTTAAATTTGAAAAAATGTGGTTTCTAGAACCAGGTTTTTCAAATTTAATCATCAATAAATGGTCTTCTATGAGTTATTATAGTTTCAAGTATCCTGACAATACAGCCAAAGCTTTTGTGCTTAAGCTTAGAAAACTCAGGATTTTTCTTAAAAACTGGAATAAAAACATTTTTGGTAATATAAAAATTAAAAAAGATAATATTCTTAATGAGTTGCTCAAACTTAATAAGATTGAAGAATCTAGTCATTTAAGTTTAGGTGAGAGAAATGTTCTTAATAACTTAAAAAATGATCTTAATTCTATTCTTGAAAAAGAGGAAGTTATGTGGAAACAGAGATCAGATTTTCAATAGATCAATGAAGGCGACAATAATACCAATTTTTTTCATAATTTAGCTAATAGTAGAAAACGTAGTAATACAATTAATTCCATTATTGTTAATAATGTGGAATTAGTTGAACAATGTGACCTTAATAATGCTTTTACTGATTATTACAAAGAAATCTTTGGTAATAAAAATAAGCATAGAGTTAGTGTTAGACGGAATAACCATTATCCATCTGTCTCTAACATTAATCTTTCTGATTTAGATGTTCCTTTTTCTGAAGAGGAAATCAGAAAAGCCATTTTTGATTTACCAAGAGATAAATCTCCGGGACCGGATGGTTTCCTAGCTTCTTTTATCAATCTTTTTGGGCGGTTTTAAAATTAGACTTAATTTGTATGTTTAATGAATTTTATAATGGTAATCTCCAATTAGGTTGTTTTAATTTTGCTAACGTTATTTTAATACATAAAAAAGTTGGTGCTAATACTTTACAAGATTTTAGACCTATTTCATTGATTAATTGCTCTATTAAGATTATTTCTAAAGTTTTAGCTAATAGACTTAGTTTGAAAATGAATGATCTAATTGATTGTTCTCAATCAGCTTTCATTAAAGGTAGAAATATTACTGATGGTGTAGCTGTTGTTCAAGAATATATTAATTTATGTTGTAAAAATAATATTACTTGTGCTATTTTAAAATTAGATTTTGCTAAAAGCTTTTGACTCGGTTGATTGGGATTTTCTTATAGAAACTTTCCTTGCCAGAGGCTTTAGTAATAGATGGATTAACTGGATTATTAACTTGCGTAAAACGGGTAACTCTAGTATTATGGTTAATGGTGTTTTAGGTAATAAAATTCAATCCAAGAGAGGTTTAAGGCAAGGGGATCCTTTATCGCCTCTTCTATTTAATTTAGCGGCTGATGTCTTTTCTAAAATTATTAAAAACGCTGTTAGCAATAATCTTTTGGGTTTTATTGGTAATGATATTTCTAGTTTTGATTTGTCTGTCCTTCAATTTGCTGATGATACTTTGCTTTTTTCCTCCCATCTTCCCACACACATAATTGCTCTCAAGTTTATTCTTTATAGTTTTGAACTTCTATCAGGTTTAAAAATAAACTTTGATAAAAGTTCTGTCTTAGTTTTAAATGATTTTGATAATGTAGAATATTTAGTTGTTAATACTTTAAATTGTAAAACTATGAGTTTCCCATTTGATTATCTTGGTTTTGTTATTAGACCTTCAAAACTTAAGCATGATGATTGGTTTATAATCATTGATAAAATTAAAAATATGATTTGTAATTGGAATGTGAGATTCTTATCTAGAGCTGGTAGACTGGTTTTGATTAATTCTGTCTTATCAGCTCTCCCTATCTATTGGATGTCTATGCACCTTTTTCCTGATTGGGTGATAGATAAAATAGATAAAATTAGAAGGGATTTCCTTTGGAGCGGTGATAATCCTAACAGTAGCATTAAATGTTTAGTTAATTGGGATACTGTCTGTAAGTCTAAAAAAGAGGGTGGTTTAAGAGTCATTAATTTACATAATATGAACCTGTCTCTTCTTGGTAAATGGTTATGGAAATTTAGAGATTCTAGTGATAATGCCATTTGAAAGGAGACTATTTCTAAATATTACTACAATGGTTGTTATAATCTCTATCAAATTAGTCCTTCTATGTATAGTAAGCTTTCTTATTTTTGGAAATCTATTTTAAAATGTAGTGATATTTTTAACTTAGGTATTAGTATTATTGTTCATTCTGGTAATAATACATCTTTTTGGCACGATAGTTGGATTTCCTCTATTCCTCTTAAGAATGAGTTCAAAGATTTATATGATATTTGTAACTTTAAATTTGCGTTTATTTCTGATGTTTTTAACTCTGATAGTGACCCTCCTTGGATTTTCAACTTTAATAGTATTTTAGTAGGCCCTACCCTTAGACAACTTTATTTGCTTTATGCTAAGCTTAATCTGTATAACATTGACAATGATAATGACTATATTAGTTGGGAGTGGGATAAGATTAAGAAATATTCTTCTAATTCCTTTTACAAATTTATTAACTTTTCGGGGGTTTCTTTCAATTGTTTTAAATTTATTTGGAAGTCTAATGCTCCTCCTAAATCAAAGATCCATATGTGGCTCATCATTCATGGTAAATTAAATACTATTGAATTTTTAAAAAGGAAAAATATTATCAATGATAATAAATGTTATTTTTGCAACATACACTCTTGTTAACTCCCTTCTGCAAACGACCTATAGATCAAAAAGCTGCGACCTAAAAGACGGCACGACCTAAAGGACAACGCAACCTAGCGACCTAAAAGTTTAACGACCTAGAGGATAGAGCAACTTAGCGGTCTAACGAAGCAAGCGACCTAAAGTAGCGGAGGTTAGCGACCTACGGGTAGTTGCGACCTAAAGGAAGACTCACTCTAACCAACCAACGACCTAAGGGGACTCAGCAACCTAAAGTCTTCAGCGACCTAGCGCCTTCATTACTCAGCGACCTAAAGTCTTCAGCGACCTAGCGCCTTCATTACTCAGCGATCAAAAGGCCAGAGCGACCTAAAGATCATATCAGCCTAAAGAGGCCGCGACCTAACAGAATGGCTCGACCTAAGATAGGTCGCCCACAACCTAAGGTAGGTCGTTCCCGACCTAGGGACAGTGTATCAGAAGGCCGCCCTTTTCTATACTGCCACCAATAAGGTCGCTTACGACCTAGGACTTGTCGAAACGAGCTCGTGCATTCTTATGAAAGAAGGGGGAGGAGCCAGTGCTTCTTAGGGCGCCTACGACCTACGACCTTGCTTAGGTCAGTCGCGACCTACGACCTAACTCCGAGCAAAGCCTATAAATACGCCCCTAGCTCCAACTAGCAAAGGACCTTTTGGCTCATTCTCTTCAAGCGCCGTTACTCTGCCGAATTCCAGACGACTTCAAAGCTTTTTAGATCCAACAAACTTCAAAAGGAACTCCATGAAGGAATCATCCACATTCACCATGGATTTGAAGATGATTGTCAACATCAAAGCTTGAGCTACTTGTTTCACATACCCTATCACTTGAAGTGTGTTGTAATTGAAAGATCTTGTAAAGAATTGTAATCAAACTAGTGATAAAAAGATTAAAGTGGACGTAGGCTGGATTATAAGCCGAACCACTATAAATACTGTGTCTCTTACCGTTTTTCTACATACTTTCTGCTTATTTCTATTTCCCGTACAAACGGGTGGTGCTTTCACAATCACATCTTATACACCAGGGTGTTAGCGTTTAAATTTTTTCGTTAACATTTTGGTGCTTTCACTGAGAATTGAACTCAGGACATCTATCATCATTGTTTCAGAAAGATTTGTAGATAGAGTTTCTTTAAGAACCAGAAGTCTATCCGAAATCATGGCTCCTGGAAGGAAAAGTAAATCTGTGAGATCTGCAAACATTCGAGAGGGAACCTCCACTTCCCCAACACCAAATCAAGCCACTCCAGCTGTTGGAGTTTCAAAAGCGGAATTGGACGCTGCTATCTTTGGGTTGAATCAGCAAATAAATGCCCAGAACGCGCAATTGGAAGCTCAGAATGCTCAGAATGCTCTGATTCTGAATAGGTTAAACGATCTGCTCGGGGCAAACCGTCAACCTGCGAATAATGAAAGGAACTTTGTCGGTAATGTCCATGATGCTGAAACTAGAAACATTCCCGAAAGGGCTGCTAGCCCCTTTGAACAGACATTGCCTGAGGCTGGAGGATCCAGAAATAGGAATGACGAAGAATATCTTTCTGGTATGGTTCGACAGATTATGAAAGAAAGTATGCAAAGGGTCGAAGATGAGAAAGAGTGGGGTTTCGCTCCGAGCAAGACTCCGTTTACTGAAAAGATCCTAAAAGCTGAATTCCCAAGGAAGTTCGTCCCTCCGACCATTCCAGCTTACAAAGGGACAAGTGATCCAAATGAGTTCCTGTACAAATATGATTGGCACATGACAGGTGCCAGAGCTTCTGACGAGATAAAATGCCGCTATTTTCCTGTGTATTTGGAAGGGGTAGCTCTGCTTTGGTTCACAAAACTACCTGTCCGGTCCATCGATCAGTTTTCAGACCTAACCAGGAAATTTAAAGAGCAATTTAGGCTATATGCTTCAAAGGCAAAAGACATCATGTCGTTATCCGGTTTGGAACAGAATCCGGGGGAAACTATCAAGTCTTTTTTAAATCGCTTTAATATAGCGTTAGCTGAGGTGGATAATGCAGAACCCCGCATGGTCTTGACCTATTTGATGAGAGCTATTGATAAGTCAAGTGAATTCGGAAAGTGGCTGAACATGAAGGAGCCAAATTCTCTGGAAAAGTTCTACAAAAAGGCGGATGAATTCATGCGTTTGGAAAGCCGTCCTGTCCCGGCAAAGGCAACAGTAGAGAAAGCTGAAGACAACACTGCTGCGCCACGTAAGAATGGATCTGTGGGACAGAAAAGAGAAAATAATGATGGAAGGAAACAACACAATTCAAAGAAGCCTCGATCCTTCAAGCCATCAGAATATACTCCTTTGTTAGAGACACCAGAGCGCATCTACCTGGCTACAAAAGATTCTTTTGAGTATCCCAAACCTCCTGTTCTCAGAACCGGAAGGAAAGCTGTGCAAAGTGGGAAGTTCTGTCGCTTCCATAATCAGCCTGGTCATGACACAGACGACTGCCGTCAATTGAAAAATATAATCGAAGAATTGCTAAGAGAAAATAAGCTGCAGCAATTTGTGAAGAAGAGTAGTAATGATCCTGCTTCGTCAAGTCAGGGGCAACAAGCTCTTGCTCATCAGCCCAGGACAAATGAGAAGGCCGCAGGACATGAATCTGGAAGGCCAGTTATTAATGTCATCACAGGAGGACCCCACCCAGCAGGCAGAAGCTGGGGTGAAATGGAGAGGTACACTCGAGCTCTGAAACATATGCCAACTGAAGAGAATGTCTTTGTTTTAGAGGACTCTACACCCCTGAAACAACAAAGGACTTTTAATGATGATATTGTGTTCAGGGCTAGAGATTCCACGGGCATTGAGGCCCCTACTTTGGACCCGTTAGTCATCTCGGCCGGTATTGGACCGGCTATTGTCAGAAGAGTTCTTATTGATTGCGGCGCATCTTGCAACATCCTCTTCAAGAAAACGTTTGACCAGATGAGAATCCCGATGGCGGATGTGCAAGCCTCATCTCAGAAGATTGTTGGCTTCACTGGGGAGCCAAAGCAACCAGTAGGAACCATTGACTTGCTTGTGGAACTCGGAGAAGGAGAAAGAAAAGTAGTTCGCAAGCAGACTTTTGTGATAGTAGATGAATTTTCTGCTTATAATGCTTTCTTTGGTCGACCTATTCTTGCTGCATTCAAAGCTGTCCTTGCCCCATGGTGTCTTACTATTAAATTCCCTACAGACAATGGGGTAGGAGTTATTAAAGGAGACCAGAACGCTGGGCGAGAATGTTATATGACAGAGCTGCGAGAAACAAGGAAGAGAGAAATGGGGAAAGATGCGGCAACCCCAATCCGCATCAAAACACCAACCCTATAGCAACTACAGGGCGGACCCTGCACTGGCGAGCATAGCGGGGCACGAAAAGTGATGGATCCTAGAAAGGCCAGTGCGGGGGAGAGTAGGGTGGTACCAGCAGAAACAACGATACCGGTGCCCGTTGATCTGAAGGACCCAAACAAGGTGCTGAATGTGGGTTCACAACTTAATGTGTCAGTTCAGAATGCCTTGATATCTTTTTTGAAAGCAAACCTGGATGTTTTCGCTTGGACCCATGCCGATATGTGCGGAATATCCCCAGAAGTTGCGGTACATGCTCTGAATATTGACCCAAAGTTCACGCCAGTAAAGCAGAAAAGAAGAATCCAAGGTCTAGAAAGGTCGACAGCATTGAAAGAGGAAGTTGACCGGCTCATGGAGAATAATTTCATCAGAGAATCTACCTATCCAAATTGGGTTTCAAATCCAGTGCTAGTTAAGAAAGCCAATGGTAAATGGAGAGTGTGCATCGACTTTTCAGATCTAAACAAGGCCTGTCCCAAGGACTGCTTCCCATTACCCAGGATCGATCAACTGGTAGATGGAACAGCGGGTCATGAATTGTTGTCTTTTATGGATGCCTACTCCGGATATAATCAGATCATGATGCATGAGCCAGATCAGGAGGACACAAGCTTTATCACCGATGTCGGTCTTTACTGTTACAGAGTTATGCCCTTTGGGTTGAAGAATGCGGGGGCAACATACCAAAGACTGGTAAATGCTATGTTCAAACCGCAGTTGGGAAAGACTATGGAAGTTTACGTTGATGACATGCTAGTAAAATCTAAGAAAGCAGTGGATCACATCGAACACTTAGCAGAAATGTTCGCAATTCTCCGAAGATACGGAATGAAGCTTAACCCTTTAAAATGTTCTTTCGGGGTAGAATCTGGGAAGTTCTTGGGTTTCATCGTGAGCGCTAGGGGCATTGAAGCTAGTCCAGCTCAAATCACTGCTCTAAAAGAAGTCAAAGCTCCTAAAACAAAGAGGGAATTGCAAAGTCTCAATGGAAAAATTGCCGCCTTAAGTCGGTTCATATCCAAAGCTACTGATAAATGCATTCCATTCTTCGACGCTCTAAAGAAAGGAAAGAAAAACTTTGACTGGACTCCCGAATGCCAGAAAGCTTTTGAAGAATTGATTCAACATATGGAAACGCCTCCAATACTTTCCAGGCCCGGCGATGGCGAGGATCTTCTTATATACTTGGCAGTTTCATCTCATGCTTTAAGTGCAGCGCTGGTACGGGAAGACAAAAGGATTCAACATCCAGTTTACTATATCAGCAAAAGACTCACTGGGGCAGAAATGAATTACTCCAAGTTGGAAAAACTCGCCTATTGTCTATTGATTGCCTCAAGAAAGTTGAGGCAATATTTCCAGGCTCATCCTATCAAAGTCCTCACTGATCAACCTTTAAAGCAAGTCTTGTTTCGCCCTGAGACTTCGGGCCGCCTTTTAAAGTGGAATATTGAATTGAGCCAATATGACATCACTTATCATCCTAGAAAAGCGATCAACGGACAAGCTTTGGCAGATTTTATTGCAGAATTTACAGACAAGGGTAACAGCGAGGAAGAAACAATCGAGAACTCCCCAACCCAATGGAAGTTATTTGTAGATGGCGCAAGAAATGATTACTGTTCAGGTGCTGGAATTGTTCTTGAAACTCCTGAAGGCCGGTCATTATGCTATGCGCTAAGATTAGAATTTCCTTCAACAAACAATGAAGCAGAATATGAAGCTCTGATCGCTGGTTTGAAAATTGCTAAAGAACTAAACATTCGAGCGTTACAGATCTTCAGTGATTCGCAGCTTATAGTATGTCAAGTCAAGAAGGAGTTTCAAACAAAAGGAGGAAATCTGCCCGCTTATGTGTCAAAGGCTTGGGAACTTTTATGTGAATTCGACCATTACACGATAAGTCATATTCCTCGAGAAGAAAACATGAAAGCAGATTCTCTCGCAAAATACTCAAGTTCTGGCGAAGCCCAATCCTTAGGGTTAGTTCCAGTGGAAGTTTTGTCAAATCCGAGCATTGATGAAATGGATATCGATTGGGTTATGAGTATGTCGCAAGAGCAAGAATCATGGATGACTCCAGTAACAAAGTATCTACTCAATGGCTCTTTACCAGAAAACTCTAAAGAACGACAAAAGCTACTGAGAAAAGCTTCTCGATATATAATCCAGGATGGTCAATTATACAGACGAGGATTCTCAATGCCATTGCTTCGATGTGTATCCAAAGAAGAAGCCAAAATAATCCTATCAGAGGTACATGGAGGAGAATGTGGGGATCATTCAGGTGGTCAAACTTTAGCAAAGAAAATTCTCCGATATGGATATTTTTGGCCAGAAATTAATCGAGATGCTGCAGATTACTCTCGAAAATGTGACAGATGTCAAAGATTTGCCAAAATTCCTAGAGCACCTTCTACTGAGCTCACACAAATGACCAGTCCGTGGCCGTTTGCGATTTGGGGAATAGATTTGATCGGACCTTTACCAACCGCCAAATCTGGAATCAAATATGCCATTGTTGCTGTAGATTATTTCACTAAATGGGCTGAAGCTGAACCATTGGCAACTATCACCTCCAAAAAGATGATAAATTTTGTGACTAAGAATATCATTTGCAGATACGGTGTGCCTCAGAAAATAATCACAGACAATGGTACTCAGTTTGAAAGCGAGGAATTCCAGGATTTTTGCAAGCGATTCAAAATCCAGAAAAGCTTTTCGGCAGTAGCTCATCCGCAGGCAAACGGGCAAGTGGAAGCAGTGAACAAGATCATCAAATCAACCATCAAAAAGCAACTCGAAAGAGCAAAAGGTGGTTGGGTCGATAAACTACCGCTTGCACTATGGGCATACAGAACTACTCACAAAACTGCAACTGGGCATACTCCTTTTTCGTTAGCATACGGATCGGAAGCAATGATCCCGGTTGAAACAGAGGTCCCTTCACACAGAAGAATCCATTTCAATCAAGCAGAAAATGAAAAGCTGCAACTTGAAGCGCTGGATCTCCTTGATGAAAAAAGAGATGAAGCTAACCTCAGAGTTGCAGCTCATCAGCAAAGGATAGCCAGACATTTCAATTCCAAAGTTCGTCAACGCAGCTTTGAAATTGGAGATCTAGTCCTAAAAAGAATTATGACAGCGACAGGTGTGTTTGGGCCAAATTGGGAAGGACCGTATGTGATAGGTCAGAAACTTCTTGACGGCACATTCAAGCTCACCACAGTTGATGGAGATCAAATTCCAAGGGCATGGAACAGCAATCACTTGCGTCCATACTTTACTTGAAAATTTTGTTGAAACATTGTAAAAAGAATTATGAATGTATGATTCCTGTAATTGAAAGCAATTGTGAAACTGATGCAAGTAAATAATGAAAGAATATAAAGTGGATGTAGGCCCAATTTCATGGCCGAACCACTATAAATCTTGTGTTCCTTATTATCATTATATGTTTGCTTTGTTTTCGATATAAAAATACACAAAATGTATTGCTGAAATATCGATTTAAATTTTTGCAGACAGTGGAGATAAAACTTGCGCATAATAAGACCGAGCGATTCTCACCATCATTCAACAAACAAATTTCAAGTCACAAAGACCCCGAATTCAAATCCTAGATAGGAAATGCTTCAATTGAACGGCTAATGATTTCGATAGGAACGAGCCCTTGCTGATAAATTGAGATTGTTTAAACAAACAAACATCCAATTAGGAAGCTAGTGCCCGTTCTCACGAACTTGCCTGGCAATGAAGTACACTTCCTTGGATTAAACAAGCCACTTGTGAAAAAAAAGGGGATCGCTGAAAAGGCATAAGCAAGTGAACAGAGGAACAACCAAAGCTACCATCAGCGCCACAAGTCCTCTTCGGAGGCACAACTCTTCGGATAATAAAAGACCTCTAATGGGTCATATGCCACAAAAAAGAAAGTTCTCTACTCAACAAAAAAGATTGGAGGAGTCATGACCCTCCAACCATGAGAGAGTAACTTCCAGGCGATGAAAACCCTCTCTGAGGCCCATTTCACCAGGAGTTGAAGTGTTATAACCGCTCTTCGGGATTTCACTTCACCAGAGTTGAAATGTAAACAAAATAAAAGCCCTCTTCGGAGGCCCATTTCACCAGGAGTTGAAGTGTTATAACCGCTCTTCGGGATTTCACTTCACCAGAGTTGAAATGTAAACAAAATAAAAGCCCTCTTCGGAGGCCCATTTCGCCAGGAGTTGAAGTGTAGCAGCCGCTCTTCGGAATTTCACTTCACCAAAGTTGAAATGTAAAAACAAAGACCTTCTTGAAAGCACACGTTTCACCGAGATTGAAATAAAACTTCCAAGTGTTGAAACGTGAAAAGGCTTTCTTCAAAGGCACAACTCTTTGGGGGTACACGTTTCACCAAGATTGAAATAAAACTTCCAAGTGTTGGAACGTGAGAAATCCCTCCTCAGAGGTACAACCCCCTCCCGGGAACACAATTAAGAAAAAAGACCTCTTTGGAAACCCACGTTTCACCGAGATTGAAATAAAACTTCCAAGTGTTGAAACGTGAAAAGGATTTCTAAAGCATAACTCTTTGGAGGTACACGTTTCACCGAGATTGAAATAAAACTTCCAAAGTGTTGAAACGTAAAAAAAAAATCCCTCCTCAGAGGTACAACTTTCTATAAAAAAAAAAAAAAAAATCCTCATCAAAAGCGTACTTTAACTTTCAAAGGAAAAGTAATTTGCCTACTGTGGGAAATGATCGTAAAAAGAAAAGAAGTTAAAGTACCCTTGAGAGGTCCGCTTTACCACATAGAGGAATTCACTTGATGAGATATGCACATAAGCAAAAGAAAAAAGTGATTTCTTCGAACGACCAAGCGTAAAAACTTATACGAAGGGAGTTGTACTCTATAAAATTTTCTTTAAAGAATAAAATAATTATTCTTTAGCAAATAAGAGTGTAAGTCCCCTCGAGGTATAGAATATTGCAGCATACTTATGGAATGGGGGCAATATAGTATAATTACACACAATATGGTATAACTAAACCAGCAAAAGGTAACGCTCAAGTAACATACCATAAGCTCGCTGCAATATCAAATAAACTCATGCCAAAACAAATAACAAATGTATTCTTTAATTCAAACAAAAGTTTGTACAAACGAGGAATCATTTTATTCAAGGAATCATTTTATTCAAGGAATCATTTTATTCAATTACAACGCAGGTACAGGTTTCAAAATAAAGAAAAGCGGGGGCCGGTACCCGCACAATTCTCGGCCAGTACATGCAAAACACAAAAAAACTAGAAACTGAAGATCTTCACTTCTTTTTGCTGCCTTTAGACCCTTTACCCGGCCGAATGATCAGCTTTTCAGGTCGACCAGTGGGTATAAGGGAGGAAGGAGAGGTAGGCGCAGCTGGCCCAACTTCTGGCTCCTCTTCAGTGGCAGTGATTATCTTCCCTCTCCTCCTTGATGCTCCTTGCTTCCTTCTCCTCTTTGAGGAAGACTCACTTCCTGGAGTGGCAAGTTTAGATAAAGTTATATCGTCAGAAGGAGTCCGCTCCGGAGATATGTCACCTCCCTCAAGTCCCTCATCTTTTTGCTCTTGCGAAGCAACGGGATCATCCAGGCCATGGAGAGCTTCTATTTGTTCTTCTTGTGACCCAGGTTGAGAAGCAGAGGGAGGCGCCACTTGAAGAGATGGAGGAAGGATCACCGGGGGAGAAGAAGCTTGAGTTTGACTCGGTGCTTTCTCTACAAAGGAGAAAAAACTTAAAATATCAGTATCTTTCGAAAAGAGAGGGGATGACGGCTCATCAAAAGTCGGGAATTCATTGACATTTGAAAAATAATCAAGAAGATCGTCAAGTTCACAAGGAGCGAACGAGCAGTTCACCACTTGAGCTGGTCCGGTGTCAAGTTTACCTGGGGTAGTTGGATCTCTGAGGCTGATTTCATATCGCTGTGCTTCGTTGCTTTCACCACCTTCATCCCCGCCTTGTGCACCTGTAGTTTCAGTTACTGTCTTAGTTGCAGGCGGAGTAGAGGAGCTAGAACCCGTGATGTCAACCACAGGAGAAACTGGAGGATGGACAGAGGAAATAAGCGTTAATTCCTTTCCAGAACATTCCTCTTCCGCCATTCCAGTTCTCATCCTGGCAAGTTGTTCTCGCCCCTTCGCAAGAGCAGCGCGAGCTCCCTCATCCAGGTAACGCGCCTCAAAATCTTCATCGCCATACCCGGCGTCTTTAAACATGTTAAGAGCAGCTTCCCACACCTCGGCCAGGGTGATTTCATACTTAGGACCAAGAAAAGAGAGGCTGCCGCGTCCCAAGACACAATGTAAATAAAAATCGAATAAAGTCGAATTGATATCGTTTTCCATGGTCTGAGCAGTTTCTTCGGCTGCAATTTTGCCAGCCATGGCCTCATCTCGATCTTTTTCGGTCTGAGCAAGTTGGGCTTTTAGCGCTTCAATCTCCATGTCCCGGGCGCTCAGTTTATTCTGCAGCTGGGTGACATCAGTGCGGTGGTTCTCTACAGCTTGTTCCAACCTCTCAGCTTTAGCTTCAGCGTCCCTCTGGCTGGCGTGCGCATCTCGCACTTGTTTTTGCAATACCTCTTCTCTTTGGGTGTAAGTATTAGTAGAAGAGGCAAGATCATCTTTGAGCTGCTTTACTTCAGCTTCGAGTTTTTCATTGTATTCGGCTATCTCCTTCATCTCAGTGTTGTGTTGATCAAGAATCTTCTGCCATTCTGATTTGTCATTTTCCATGGTCAGCATTGCTTCGATGTTAGCCCGATTAACTCTTTGAAGTTCATCAACCAGCTTTTGCCATCCAGACATTCTATCGATATCAAGCTTGACAGCATCGAGATTTCTGTACATAGCTTCTTTGTCGATGGGGACCAAATCAAGGTCGAAGCGTACCCCCCTCAAACACCAGTTCGGGAATCGGCTCTGCAAAGTCGGGGGGCCCCTTTCAACATGGTATGAAGGCCTGTTGAGAAGTGTTTGGATGGCACTTCCTTCAAGAGCAGGAGATTTGGAAGGGATGTCAATAGAAACTGAGGCACCAGGTCTCTCAGATGTCACGGGCACGTGCTCCTCGCCAAGTTTGGTCCGCTTTCTCGAATCCTCAATATGGCTCTTCCCCCTATCATCGTGCGTTTTACGTTTATGGGAATCATCATCCCTTGGGAAAGATTCATGTCGCGTGCCCGCTCCCTCATGACGTTCTTCATACCTTCTCCTCTCTTCAGCTTTTCGCGCAGCTCTCTGCTCATTGGTCTCTCTGGGATCGGTATAGTATTGCTTGTAATCATAGCTGCCACGCCCTCCATAGCGTCGAAAGTCTTTGTAATAAGAACCGCTGCCGCTGCGCCCCATAGAGGAATCTGAAAAGGCAAAAATAGCAAGTCTTAGAAACTTCCGGAGAAAAGAAGTTAAATGTGAACAAATGCCAAAAAATCCTAAGTGTTGTGTGATGTGCAAGCTACGCGCATTAAGCTACAAACCACTCATTGGTGTAGAGGTGATGATAGCTTGGGTATGAGGAGTTGGTGTTTGTGTTGGTGTTAGTCGAAGAAGGGACGTCGCCTCAACTATAGGAGAGATAGTTTTAGACACGTCATCTCTAAAAAGCTCCTGTGAGGTCACTATTATGTCGCTCAACCCATCATAAACATCGTCACCATCATGCTCGGTGAGACTTGTTTTCTCAATTCCTACATCAGCTAATCCCCCGAGAGGCTGTGAAGGTTCTTCTTCTTCCTCGATCGGGGCAAGCACCGTCTTACTGGATGACCCCATAATGTCGGTAGAAGTGGAACACTTCACCAATGAAGCTTCAATATTAGACTCTTTTGATGCGAGTTGTTCGACAGTAACCGGGGCGTCAGGAGTTTTCGTCGGGGAATCGGGAACTTCTGTTGGAACTTCATGAGCATGCGTAGAACGAGAAGCATGTAGAAGCCCGTATTGGTGTAAAAATTCATCCTTCAGCAGAAATTTTATGCTCCTTTCTTCCGCAGCCACGGCACTCAACCTCTCGAAAACTTGTTTATGAATCGGATCTCTAGAAGGGAGAGGAAGTGCTGAAAAGAGCAAAGAATGAAGTTAGCAACTGAAAGTTCGGATCTCGGAAAAAGTTTCAAAAACGAAAAAATGGAAACACTAGTCTTACTTCCTATTCTCCAGATGGCATAAAAACCTGGAGGGCAACGAGCATAAAAGAACTGAGTCAAAAACCCGTGTGCACTCTCGGGCAAATCTAAAATGAGTTTGCGATTTCTCGCACCTCTCACAAGAATGATAGAAGGATGGTCTTTATTTTTCGCAAATGTGCATAAATAGCAGATTTCCTCAAAGCTAGGGAGGCGATCAAGCGTCTTCCTGAATAGCACGCCCAACCCCATCAAGATGGCATAACCATTGGGGTGCAGTTGAAAGGGAGATATAGTTAACCGAAGAAGGGTTTGTCGAAGAAATTCGTTAAAAGGAGGAATCGCTCCGCTTGAGCACATTTGGCGATTAACGGCAACAAAACCGTGAGGTGGTCGGTCAGCAAAGTCATTAGGTCCGGGAAGTAGAGCATCTGCTTCGGCAATGCCAAACTGGATGCATAATTGGCGAAAAGCCTTGTGGTTCAGAGTGGTTGGCATTCTCTCTGGAGGATCGATCAATTGGTTAGCAACTGGAAAAATCTCCCCAGTTTGTCCTGCTTCTTCTAGTTGAGAAGTCATTCTACACAAGGAACTGGATATTCAAATGTGAAGGTGCACGTTTCCTAAAAGTATGAAGTGTTGTGTAGCAACTAATAAAATAACAAGTAAATATAACTGAAATCAAACTAATTGATGAATGTCAATTATAGAGCTTCAGAACTTGTTATTATAAGGGCAAGTACAGTATTGAGGCAAATAAGTCAGCTTTAGTTGATTACTTTAACACTGCTTTAATACTTCACTTGAACTTGTTAATTCACAACATTTCATTCACATAAATTCATGTAAGCTAATTGTTTCTTGTTTACTAATCTGTCGTTTGATGTGGGCAGTCAACGACAGTATGTTCGTCCTATTTTTCTGCAAATACTGTATTTAACAAGTTGACAGGTTCAAAGGTTAAAATAATCTGCAAAGAAGTACAACAAAATTCATATCCATGCAACTTAGTCAAATTTTTTATGGAAATTTTTACAAGTCCTAGGTCGCCCAACGACCTAGTATAGGTCGAAGCTCTTATTAGGTCGCACTATGCAAGCTAAAAGGTCCATAACAATGCAAATCTGTTCAAAGTTCAAACTCGGCAGCGACCTATCCAAGTGCAAACCATCCAAGTGCAAACCATCCAAGTGCTAGGTCGGCAACAACCTAACTTCTATGCCACAGGAATTTAAGTCCTAGGTCGGCCGCAGCCAAACCAACCCAGCAGTTCAAACTTAAGGCAATGCGCTTTCGCTTAAGTCCTAGGTCGCAAAAGCCCTAGGTAGCAAGGTTTTATAGGTCGCACAGGTTCATGGGTTAGTTCGGGCATGATTTTAAGCAAGTTCCAGATCAAACTTAAAAAACTCGCTTCCCTCTGCACTTTCTTCCCCCATAACCCATTAACCCGTTATCACTCACGTGCTACCACACCATCCTCCCTGGTAACCCATTAACCCGCTAGCACCTCAAAGCCTTCTTCATTTCTTCCCCAGTTGTAAGTCGGCCGGTTCGAAGTACTGCAATTCCCCATTATCCTCCTACATCATCACGAATTATCCAAAAATCCAATCCAAAACACCCCAAATTCATCATAAACCTGACGCGCTAGCATATTCACAGGGATCGCGGCAAAAAACTCAATAAAAATTGATCTAATCATAGTTTGTTTAAAAAAAAAAAAAAAAACAGTGCATGAAATTGCATTAGGAACAAAGAATGCAACGCCTGCGATTTGATGGTAATCGAGTTATGATAAGGTTCACTTACGTAATCTGGTGATAGGATAATTGATGATGAAGTTGTTGGAGTTGTATTTGAAGGCTCAAAGGTTTGTTAATGGCGGAATGGAGGCTAAAGCAGATAGTGAGAAGAAGGAGCGACCTAGGTTATTTATATTCCAGAGTAACAAAACACGAACCGGTGCCACGGACCTAACCTCTTCCTTAGGTCGGATGCGACCTAGCAATCCTTCAGAGCACGAGTTAAGAAAGTCGAAGCACACGACCTATGGTTTAGTCGTATACTTCGAGGGGCAAATGTTAACTCCCTTCTGCAAACGACCTATAGATCAAAAAGCTGCGACCTAAAAGACGGCACGACCTAAAGGACAACGCAACCTAGCGACCTAAAAGTTTAACGACCTAGAGGATAGAGCAACTTAGCGGTCTAACGAAGCAAGCGACCTAAAGTAGCGGAGGTTAGCGACCTACGGGTAGTTGCGACCTAAAGGAAGACTCACTCTAACCAACCAACGACCTAAGGGGACTCAGCAACCTAAAGTCTTCAGCGACCTAGCGCCTTCATTACTCAGCGACCTAAAGTCTTCAGCGACCTAGCGCCTTCATTACTCAGCGATCAAAAGGCCAGAGCGACCTAAAGATCATATCAGCCTAAAGAGGCCGCGACCTAACAGAATGGCTCGACCTAAGATAGGTCGCCCACAACCTAAGGTAGGTCGTTCCCGACCTAGGGACAGTGTATCAGAAGGCCGCCCTTTTCTATACTGCCACCAATAAGGTCGCTTACGACCTAGGACTTGTCGAAACGAGCTCGTGCATTCTTATGAAAGAAGGGGGAGGAGCCAGTGCTTCTTAGGGCGCCTACGACCTACGACCTTGCTTAGGTCAGTCGCGACCTACGACCTAACTCCGAGCAAAGCCTATAAATACGCCCCTAGCTCCAACTAGCAAAGGACCTTTTGGCTCATTCTCTTCAAGCGCCGTTACTCTGCCGAATTCCAGACGACTTCAAAGCTTTTTAGATCCAACAAACTTCAAAAGGAACTCCATGAAGGAATCATCCACATTCACCATGGATTTGAAGATGATTGTCAACATCAAAGCTTGAGCTACTTGTTTCACATACCCTATCACTTGAAGTGTGTTGTAATTGAAAGATCTTGTAAAGAATTGTAATCAAACTAGTGATAAAAAGATTAAAGTGGACGTAGGCTGGATTATAAGCCGAACCACTATAAATACTGTGTCTCTTACCGTTTTTCTACATACTTTCTGCTTATTTCTATTTCCCGTACAAACGGGTGGTGCTTTCACAATCACATCTTATACACCAGGGTGTTAGCGTTTAAATTTTTTCGTTAACAACTCTGAAGATATTAATCATATTTATTACGAATGCTTGGATACTCATTATATTCTTATTAAGACCCTTAATATTTTTGAGTTTAATATTAGTTCTAGAGTTTCTGATTGTTTTTTCTATTGGGACTCTTTTAGATTTATGTTCAAGAAGGATTTTAGATTCTTGCTTGATTCTTTATTCATTATTTCTTGTTGGTTCATTTGGTTTGAAAGAAATTAAAGGATTTTTAATAATAAAAATCAACATTATAATAATTTGATTATTTTAATTTCTAATTTCTGCTTAAATTGGATTTCTAATCCCAAATATAAATTAGCCAAAAATAATGGCTTTAAGGATTACCTTAACAAGGTTAGAAATAATATTAACATATTCAAACTTAACATCAATAATTTTGTTTCTAATAATTCTTATATTTATCCCTATTCTGATTTTAATAATGATCACATGATGCACCATAATTCTCTTACAATATTAGGCCCATAAATTAGTTTCTAGTTTTTTAGAATTGTTTGTTTTTTTGTTCTAGTTTATCCTTGTTTTATTTTACTCTTTGGTTTTTATTCTCACATATATGTATATAAATACTATTTATATACATATATGTGATTCTTTCCAACTTGATTTCCTAGTTATGTTACAAGTTTGGATTAGGTTGGTTGCTGGTTTTTCTCTTGACTGGTTTGCAGGATAACTTGCAGCTTTATTTAGGTTGGCAGGCTAGCTTTTCACAGGGATTCGGATTGCATCTGGCATTTCTTTTTGGTTACCCCAGGTCTTCAGTGTGGAGTTTTTCATTTTGGTCCATCTTTTGGAGTTCTTCTATATGGACCTTCTGAGGCGTTTTCTTTGTGTTTTATACTTTAGCATTTCGGATTTTAGATACCTCTAACACCCTAGTATTGGGCGGTGGCCTTGCCGGAGCTCGGTATTAGGGTGAAATGGGCGGTGGCTTTGCCGGAGCTCATTTGAGGGGTTTCTATTTCTTTATTTTTTCTAGTTTTATAGATGTGCCACCTTCCAGGCATGTTGGCAGCTCCTTATTATTTGTTTTATATATAGCGCTACATGTGTGCTCTCCTCTTTTATTAAAGGATCACACATTTTTCTCAAAAAAAAATGATCTTCAGTGTTCCATTATTTAACAAGGTTTAACAAACGATATTTTTGTATATCTATTATTTGGGAAAATTAGTAGTATTATCAAAATTGAATAGAACTTTCAATAAATATTACTTTCAAAATAAAATGAAAGGATAACTCTGAAATACTAGATTTTGGTTTTTGAGTTCTTCCATCTTAACAGACTTAATTTAGGTTTGCCACCAGGATTGTTGACATTTATTTTCCCCTACCATCATAGTCAGTAACTCGCTACTTGGGCAAAAATTGGTTCTTTAATCCATCATATGAATAATGGGATGACTTCTACTTGTCATGGCATGGTATCTTTATGACTTTTTGGGTTGGATGTATCATCCTTTCGGTGGAAGTGTGTAATGTAGCTTTTTTGGAGAGGGATAACATATGATTGTGTGGTTTCGTCCACTTCTTATTTGGTGAGTGTTATTAATAATTTATAGTCTTACCATTTATCACATGTTAAAGACTTTTTTAGATATACAAATATTGCTATTTCTTAGGTTATTAGTATATTTTTGTTGGATTTATGATCGACGGATCATTTGTTTCATTCTTTTTTATTACCCTACTTCAATAAATGAATTAACTATTTTTTAGAATATTACATATTTATTATATGTGTGTGTGTGTGTGTGTGTGTGTGTATACATATCTGTGTGTATGTGAAGTTTATAATTTCTATGTATGCATGCATGTGTGTGTGTGGGGGGGGGGAGGGATTTAACATGCTAATCTCTGCTATTAAAACTACCTTTCTTTCATATGTCACTTCTATTACTTATGCTATGTTTACTCCTATTACAGTTTAACTCACACTAGATTATATTATTTTCTTATAATACTTGTGTTACTCTCTGGGTTAATTGGTAGATTAGGTTAATCCTAGCAGTCGGATATTTGAATTAGAGTTATCCACCTTATTTTTTTATTGTGTACTTATGAGTTGTATTATTCTATGGTTTTTTTATTGAGACCTCTTATTTATCTATTTTAAGAGTTGGGAATTCATAGGCTATACTATATATTATTATGGAGGATATGTATTTGTATTAAGCTAAGTATTTTGTTATGATTTTACTTCTTTATTGTATTTTATGTACATTTTATTTTTGGACAATTCATATGCAATTTCTTCGTGCCAATGTTGAGTACAAAATATTTAGTTGTGATATTTGTATATTCGCATTCCATATTAGCCCGAGAGAATTTGTAATGACCCATAAAATTAGGTAATTAAATTTCTTAATTTAAGAAGATTTTGGTAACTAAATGTTGAAGGAAATAAAAATTTAGTGAATTATTCATGGAAATAATAACTTGGATAAGATTGGTAAGTTAATTTGTAATAACTTGAATGTAATAGTATAAATGGATTTAATTGTTAATAACTTGGATGTAATTCCAATAACTGAAACAATGTAAATGTTAATTTTATTCTTATTGTAATAAAAGAATGTTACCAAGATGAAATGATTAATTTGATTTAAAATCTTAATTAATGTGTGCATTAATTTATAATGGGATATAAAAGGTAAATTAAAAATAATAATTTAAATGTATGACTTAGTTATAAGTGGAATATGAGAAAGCAAATGCAATTATTGAATTTATGTGTGAAATAGTGTAATAGGATGTAATAATTTGGGAAGAACGAACATACAAGTAATTAAAGGTTACTTTAATGACGATTAATATAATAACGGAAAGGTGAATGTAAATTGATTATAAACGGAAGTTTATTTATAAGGTAGTAATTGATGAACAAAAAGGTTTGAAACCAAGTAGATAAATTTATTGAGAACATTTAATAATAATTAATATATATATTTGGCAATTGACAATTTATGAATTTGTTAAGATTGTAAAATTATAATATAATATTATGTAATGTTAACTAAGGTAACTATTAATAAATTGAACGAAATGCAAATCAATGGAATTAGTGTAGATGTATACTTAGCTACAAATTGAATATATGAAAACGAAATGTAAGCATTGGATTAAATTAAGGAAATTAAATTATAATAAATGGTCATTTAATAAAACCAATGTTCTCGGAGTAATTATAATAGTTGATTGAAATATGTATAAACTTTGATTCGGAAATCAATTGGATTTAAAACGAAATTTGGTATTACATTGATGAGTCTAAATGTTATTTTATTTTGTAAAGTAATTAATGATGTAATAAAAGAATGCATCAAGATATAACCAGTGCTAATTAAGATTAATACTTAATGGATTGAATGAAATGACAATTAACGAAGATATGTTATACTTGACTATAAATGGCATAAGCGAATAAATGGAATATTAGATGAAATTAGTACTATGAAAATAAATAGTAACATTTATTTGTAAGTAATAAAAGCTTATTAATGTGACTATAATTTAGCGTAACGATTATTGTATGTTACCTATTCTTGTTGCTTGTTAATTTAAATTGAAAATCAGTTACCAAAAGTCTAATGTAATATTACGTTAATATTAATTAAGGTAATATTTAGAAAAATGTTAGTGTTATTCGTAATTGGGAAATTTGCTGAATTATAGAAGTGGGAATAAATATTTATCAATTTATTGGATTTGAACTATATTAATAATTGGATTTATTGTAATTAAGTTAAATTTAATTATTGCGTTAATTGAGATTTAGATGAAGTTTAAGAATATTAATGTAATAGTCTGAATCCAATGTTAAAATATTCCATTTGATAGCAATGAAGTGAATAACATAATGAAAAGTCAATTAAATGGAATTATTGGTAATTTAATTTATAATTTCCGAATTTAGTGGAATCTAAATTAAACACGAAAAGTGATGAATTAATCAACTTTGATTTACATCTAAATTTGTTTAACTTCTGTAATTGTTTAAGAAATTTAAAAATGATAAGATTATAAATTTTAAGAATTGAGATTGAAAATTTGATTTAATTAACTAATTTTAGTTATTTAATTAATGTAAAAATAGACATTTTGGCCACTGACTCGGATTTCGACGAAACCAGTTTCGTCGGATCCGTAAAGGTGAGTTATTGTAGGGTTTCGAGTTTCGTAGCGATCGGACTTGTCGTTTGATCGTACGAACGTGAAACGCCTTGAAATCAATGAAATTGAAATCAATTGAAATCAATTTGAAAAATATTGATTTTGGCATAAGTTCTTTATATGATGGAATTTGGACGTGAAACCTTTTCCATTGCGTTTAAATATTTTAAAACATCTATTTTGATATGCGGGTTAACCCAATTTCGTTTCGGAGTCAGAACGGGCTTTTTGGGCCATTCTTCGTTCAACGCGTATATCCAATTGATCCGATCCATTCTATTTCAACCTTGTCTATAAATACCTTGTTATAAACCCTAGCCTCCCTAATTCTCATTTTTTCTGTACGTACATTTCAACTGTCTCTCCTCCTCAATGGAAGACAAACATATTCTAGATCCAACCACAAATCAAATTTCAATCCAAAGCAAAAAAATTCAATGTCCTCAAAAAAATTCAGGAAAATTATATATCGAAGCCTTCAAAGAGCGCAAGTCAGATCTGCAGTTCGTTTTTCAATCTGGATCTCTGTTCATCCAAAAATTGAAGGACTATTTTCGGCCATCCATTGCGTCGAAATCAACTGCAGCTGATCGACGAATCGAAGGTGCAGCAGTGTAAAGGGAACGAAGGGGAGTGCATCCGTGTGGTTGGTTTCGCGAGTTGACGGTTGGATTTGCTTCGATAATTAAATTAGGGTTAGAGATATTGGTGGCAGCCGGTCCCTGCTTGGTTTAATCGACGACAAATTTGGGCGTTCTGGGGCGTGGAGGTGATTGGCTTGGCGCGGCAGGCCATCGTGGAGGAGGCACAATTTGTGGGTAGCGACGCTAGGGTTTTGCGTGTTCAAACAATGGTGTCACGTTCGTGTTTCTGTACTTGGGTTTCGGTATCGAATCTTTCGGCCTGGAGAGGAAGAGATGACGTGTACGTTATATTTTATTGTTTATTTTTGTTTTGTTTTATTTAAATATGATTTCAATTGTTCTAACGCAAATAATTTTTGCATACGAAATCCGTTTTACGCGCGATTTCTTTTGTTAGCATCGTATCTGAATTTCAGACATTTTGGCGTTGGTTTGGACGAATTTGGAGACTGTTCAATTTTTGGGTTTAAATTGGATTTTAATTCAATTTAAATTCAAAAGTTGAATGTTTTAACCCACTCACAACTTCTAAAATTTCTTATGTTTGTTAAATTTTATTTTGTTGTGATCATGCATTTATTTATGAATTTTCGTATATTTTTAATCATCATCTCGGCTATTGCATTTATTTAAATTAAATCGTTATTCAATTTATTATTAAATATAACTGCCAGTTAAATACCTGTTACATATATTATCAGTTATCTATTGGTATTGATTGATTGTTTGGATGATGATTGTGATGGATGTGTGATCTGTTGATGGATGAATGGATGTTGTATTATATATTATTTTAAACTGGAAGTTGTTATGCACTTTATTTCATCCGGGATTGCGGTTTGAAATGATATATAACCGTAGTTTTATTTGAAATTACGGATTGAAATGTTAAATATCCGTATCACTTGACCGTAGAATAGAAAATTATATACAGGCACCGCGGTCTATATATAAAAATATTTGGAAATGATTTTCTATGGTTTTGTAAAGAAAAATACGGTTTGATGAGATATTTATTTGAATATTGTATAAATGTTATTTTATATATAGTTAAATTCTTGGGTTTAAGCTATGAATAAGATTTGTTTAAAGTATAAATAAGTTAAGTAATAAAGTTGGATTTTATAAAAATATAATATGGTTAAGTATTTACTTAAAGTATATTTTTGTATAGAGTTTATATTTGATCTTTATAAATCAAGATTGAGAAGATAGTTGTGAAATTGATTGGAGATTTTATTTTATTAAAGAATTATATTTAATAAGAATCCTTTAGGAACTTATTGAAATTGAGATTTTAAAAGAATATGGTTTTATAACTTACTTCGGGTTTAAGGTGAATTGAGTGAATAAACCGAGGAATACTTCGTTATTGAAAATTTAAGTTTTATTTAAAGGATTTTGGATTTAGCAAGCAAATATTTCAAAATTAAATAATAGAAAAGTAAATAGGTATATGTTTATGAATTATAAAATTTAGTTTTGAAATATTAAATATTTAAGCTTTGAAATATATTGAATTTGAAATGGTTTATTTGGAGGTCCAAATTTAGTATTTGGAATTTATTTGTGAAGGTAAAGAAGCTATTTTATTATATAAAGTAATTTAATATTTAAATCATTTAAGTGGTGTAGTATATTTCAAAGTTATGAAATTCAAAGTTTTATGTTATGAAAGGCTATATTTCAAGTTTTGATTTTGAAATATTATAACTTTGAAAATGTTATGGTTTCAGAAAAGGATATATTTGTAAATAATATTGATTTGGGTTTCTAAAACAGAAATGATATCGTATTTATATGTTTTGAAAGGGATATTATATTCTATTTGAAGTATAATTATTTTAAAATGATCGCGGTGTTATAATAACGTTTGGTTGTTAAAGAGACCGGGATCAGAATGTCGTCATACTCTCTGCTAACTCCGAAAACCACTTTAACAACCGTGTACGCGGTGGAAATTCTAGAATGAAGTAGGATGATGGCGGCTTTTCCTTTGAGGTAAATACGTGGACCCAACTCCTGTGAGTTGGCATAAGGTGGCTAAAACAGGAGCGATCGACGGGTTAAGAAGGTAGCCCCTTTTATCGGACACATCCCTTCGATATTCTACTCTGACTTTGGATTTATTCGGTGGCCACTTTTGATTTCTTTTATTTGGGGGTGTGGGTCGAGGTGGGCGGTAGCTGCGGCTATGCGTTACCACCGACCCGGAAGCGTAATTGGTATATCTACCTGGCATTGCCTAGTTGTGTCGTGTCACCTACCCTAGCGCGCCTTATATGATTTTGTTTTGTACCATACCTATGGAGTGCCCTCTGACGACGCCCAGTACGGGGGAGATTACGGTACTGTATAGACTATGGGAATATAAAAGTGTGTTAAGGTGGAAAATGTAAAGCCTTAACGCTAATTTCAGTATATTATACTTTACTTTAGACACTATTATAATAGCGTATATTACTACATAGTAGATAGTTTAACAGATCCTTGGGAGATGTGAATCCCGTGCATCTCTTAAGTTACCGCGCTCACGTTAGACACTGGATGGGAGATGTCAAACCCCGTAAACATATCCGACGCCATTTATACTCATATTCATATATCGTTGTTTTAACTGACATAAGATCTTTTAGTTCTAACTCGAGTGTTTTGTCTTTTTAATTCGCTCGGGTCAGTCCGAGTATTTCAGGATTTGAAGATTTTATTCTAGAGGACGAAGATGAAGATTTATATTACTATTATCTACTATATATTCCGCTACACCTTTTTATTCCGCTGCATAATTATTAATATTCTCTGGTATGAGTACTCTGATATGTATTGTATAAATATAATCAAATGTTTTGTAAAACAACTTCATGAACTGTTATTTGATTATTATATTTTATCGTTCCGCTGCAAGATTCTATTTTGTTTTCCTTTCTCTACTTTTTCTTATTTACCCCATAATAGTTCGCCCTTTTGTATGGTTTAAGTCTGACGTGTGTGGTTTATCGTCGATTTAAATCGTGCGAAAAGGCAGGATGTGTGACGCCCCACCTCTATGCTCACAATAATAAAGAGTATTAAAAGAAATACTGTCTATTATTATGAAGAATAAGGCTGGATAGGAGCGGCCATCCGTAGTTAGGCCTTACACTAGTATTGGTTATCTCGATAGGAGTGGTATATATTTTTATTTTTCATCTCTTATTTATTTACTCCCATCGACATACCCAATTCTAGTATAAAACGAACTACGATGGTTCATAATAGTTTAGGACAATATATATAATAATAACACAGATAAAGTAAATGCGGAACACAAATATAACAGAAAGTCTCATATATATATAGCTGATGTCAGTTGATATACATGTGATACAATACGTATGATACAACTACACTGTCGACTCTGGAAGTTACATATACAAGTACATTATCGTGAATAATATACATGAATATACAACATCCTATACAAATTCACTGACTACTAAAATGACAACGACTACTCCAAAAGATATGAAGAGACTTCATAGCTCTAGCAGCAATCCAAAGTAAGATATCAACAACCTGTATATACTCGGTCTGACCCGAGTATTAAATTCAAAAGAAAATAATACACGGGTCAGTCTAATTCAAATTCAGTTATTAGTGCATAGAAGCCATAATAATTAAATATGAATAGACGACAGTCAAAGTAAATTCACCTATCCGATCCTTTTAACAAAGAAATCGGATAACGGTAAATATAACACTTAACAGTGTTAAACAATAATCAGTAGATTAAAATTTTCAACATAGATAGATAGAAGGATTATTAATGAATAAAATTTAGAAAACAACAAAATCGTCATTTTAATTCAAATAAATTTAAACAATTGAAATATCATTTAAAACATCAATATCGATTGGCTGCAGTGCACGCACGCGTGCACTGCCTCGCCAATACAGTGTGGAAATACACAAAAGCTCTATGAAAACTCATAGACGAACATATGGTCAAACCCAAGTTTTAAAACTGGATTCAACTCGGCTCAAAGTAAAACCAAAGTGTCAGTGACCACTCAAACCAGTTCAAACGTGAAACAAATGCAAAATTGACAAATGCAAAAACCAGTGATGCAATGCAAATCAAAACAGAGAATACAATCCCACTGCAGATCCAAATAAGTGCCGAAGTCAACAATAACAGCAGTATACAAGTACAGGCCACAACAAAATGCAACAAAAGCAAGCCGAGGCTCAGTGGTGAAGCAGCAACAATGAACCAGAGCCAAGAATACATGTACTCGAGGCAATATGCACAAGTGAAAAACCAAAATGGCACAGCAATACCAAATGACAACAGTAAATCAGACGAAGACATGTACAAATATGCAAAGCCATATGAAGTGATGTACACTGGAATATACATGAGCAACCAAATACAACTACAAATGGCATCAGGAATTTTGAATTAAACAGAAGTCAAGCATTTAAGCTGGGCAATACTCAAGTACAAAATCAATGCAACTCAATATCCAAACAAATGCAAATGATAAAGGCTGCAGGTGAAACAAGGTCACTATAGGAATGAACTGGCATAAACATGACAACATGAAATTGGAAATTAGCCAAGTTAAAATGCTAATGAACTCGACAGCTACATAGATGATGGAGAATGGTGATGGAAGTGCAGTGAACTTCATAACACAGCAGCATTAAAAGTAGTGTTACAGAGAATATGCAACCTGAAAGGCACGATGGCAGTAAGGTGCTGACTGGGAACAAACTACAAAGACATCAAGTATGTCTAAAGCGCAACTGATCCTTAAGTGAATGGTATCAAGTATATGAAATGTACTTGTAAACACTGAGTAGTGTAACCATGTGAATGCAAAGCAAATCAGACTCAAAGAGGAATGAAACTGGTTTAGGCAAGTGCATCAATAATTGTCATATCCCCAACAATGAAGTAGTTCTAAAATAACCATATATGAATACAGTCTCGACCAAAACAGCACCAGCCTCGTCGTGAAGCTAATACAAACACAAAAGTGCAGTGCAACTCAATGATGCAGCATTTTTAATATGTACCAATATGCTAAGCAGACCAGAAAAATTAGACTCAACTACCAGGATGAATACAATGTCAAAGCACCGAGCAACCCAGTGTCAACAACAATGCAACAGTGCCAAGATATATCCCAAATGCAACTGCACCACTAAATGCAAATTATATCAAACAATGACACTGCCAATGCATGGAGATCAAATGAGGTGTTCAATGCAACTTGGACCAACAGCACATGTATGCTGTGATAAATGGACAACTAAATAAAACTGGACATTGTAACTTATAAATGAAAAGTGCTATATAGTGCAAACACAATGGGTGCAAAATGCAACTACGACAATCAGTACTGAAGCAAAACGAAAAGGTATATTGCTTCTTCAAAACAAAATGCTGGACAATGCAAACCCATGAACCACAATATTGCAAATGAACAGAGGCAACAAGAATGGTCATAAACAGTGCAACAAGGCCGACTCCAAAATGCATCAGTGAAGCAAATGAACAATGCATTCGAACAGTAACACTCGATCATGCAGTATAATTAAGCGACCATGCAACAACAACAAAATAAAATGTAACAGAGATGAACAGAAGTGCCACAGTGGTTAGAGAGTATGAGATGCAGACAACACAAAGTTCGAGCCAGCAAGAACTCAGCAATGTCAAAGAAAATAAGAACTACAAATTAAGTTCAAGTGATCAAAGACATGAAATCACAATGCAACTGTCAACTTCAGTTTGAAATTGAAACAGGTTAAGGAATGAAGTATAACAAGTGCATCAGGCTATACTGCAGAGCGAAGACTACAATACCAAAAGGTAAGTGTACAACAAAAGGAAACAAGTATCAGACTATCAAATGTACCAGAATATCTAGAGTGAATACAACGAACACAGAGCTACCAAATGCAGCATGGAACTACAGAAATACGACCCAACCAGACCAACTCAAGTACAATGCAGACAATTCAACTGTCTCAACATCGACTCAAGGCAGAAAACGTCAACAACGAACAAAAATCAAATCGAAGCAGAAACATCGAAAACGAACAAGCAAACGAATTCGAACAGTTCGAATAAGATGTGAGTAACATAAATTAGTCACCTTTGCAAACGAAAAGCATGACTCCTCAGTTCGAACGATCTCGAGTTGAAGCCGTGGCCCTCAAGAGACGAACGATCAACGCGGCAAGGGAACGTGAATCATCCTCTCGATCGAACACCAAGACGGCGTCTTTGAATTTTGGAAAACCCTAATTGCCGAAGATTGAACGAGCGCAGCTATTATTCGATGCGAGGATAATTGGAGGAGGAGGAACGAACAACCAGACGAACGAACTAGCCCTAAGTTCAGAAAGAAGATGAGGCCGCCATTTCTGATTTTCTTCCTTTGATTAATTTTTAGGGTTGCGAAAATAAAACAAGAAAGGGGACGGGTCATCTTCTATATACGACCCATTATCAAAAACATGGCCCAAAAATTCTAAGTCCCCAAACCCTTCACCCAAATTCTTAAAAGAATTTAAACCGAGTTTAAAAACTTCAATTAGCAATTCGCTAGCACAATAATTGTTTAATGATGATTATAAATTGGGCAAAACCCCGGGTTGTTACAGACTCCCCTCCCTATAAAAATTGCGTCCCCGCAATTTTCATAATTAAAGTCGTCAATAATAATTTTTTTCTTCTAACATAAACTGGTTAAGCTAGAAAATAAAGTCGGGAATACAAACCCCAAAGAAATCTTTTAATTTCCTAAAAGAAATTCACAAATTCTCAACAAAATCTAATTATCAAATAGACAATCACAAAACAACTAAACTGGATAAACGCAATTAACAACAATATTCAATTATCAATAAGATAATCAGAATACAGAAATCACAAAACAGCAATATCTAATTATCGATACGATAATTAGAAGGCAGCAAAATCAAATTATCAACAAAGATAATTATAAAACACAAATCACAATTTGCAAAACTGCAATTAACTAGTTACAAAACGGCAATCAGAAAACAACAAAGGTCTAATTATCAAAAACGATAATCAGAATTATCAAATCAACAAGTATTTGATTATCTCAAGCGATAATCAAATTTCAAATCGACAAATATTTGATTATCTCAGGCGATAATCAAATTTCAAATCGGCAAATATTTGATTATCTCAGACGATAATCAAATTTCAAATCCGCAAATATTTGATTATCTCAGGCGATAATCAAATCTCAAATCAACAAATAATTGATTATCTCAAGCGATAATCAAATTTCAAATCAACAAATATTTGACCATCTCAGGCGATAATCAAATCTCAAATCAACAAATATTTGATTATCTCAGGCGATAATCAAATTTCAAATCAGCAAATATTTGATTATCTCAGGCGATAATCAAAATCAACAAATATATAATTATCAATACGATAATCATAAACAACAAATATTCGATTATCAAAAACGATAATCAAAATCAACAGATATCCGATTATCAAAAATGATAATCAGAAACAACAAATATTCGATTATCAAAAACGACGATAATCAAAATCAACAGATATCCGATTATCAAAAATGATAATCAGAAACAACAAATATTCGATTATCAAAAACGATAATCAAAATCAACAGATATCCGATTATCAAAAACGATAATCAAATCAACAAATATTCGATTATCAAAAACGATAATCAAATCTCATATCAACAAATCTAATTACCTGCAGATAATTGGAAACAATAAATATCTAGAATCAATTAAGATAACTAGAAAATCAATATAAAAGGTGGATCAATCCCAACAAATGGCGAGTTTTAGCTACGCCGCACATGCATCAACATATGGCCGAAGCCTACCAAGTACCCGACATAATTTTGGCGCCCAACAAATGACCCGAAGGTCCAACAAATGACCCGAAGGTCCGGTACTGGTATTGACCCGAAGGTCCAACATATGACCCGAAGGTCCAACATATATTCAATTAACGAGTCCGGAATTAACCGAAAAAGCAAACGCACATGTCCCATACCATGTGTTTTACTAAATCGTTTGATTCTCTTCATCGTTTCCTTGAACGTGTGAAATCATCAAAATCATCAAACCGCAAATGTTTCAATTAACGAGTCCGGAATTAACCGAAATAGCAAATGCTCATGTCCCATACCGCGAGTTTTACTAAATCGTTTGATTCTCTTCTTCGTTTCCTTGAAAGTGCAAAATTGTGTATTCAAAAATAACATTTCACATTCTCAAACGGACAAGTCCGGAGTTAAGCGAATCAGTAAAAGAAAGGGGTCATAATCCTCGATTTTGCTGAAACGTTTAAATCGCTTCCTCATTCTTTTGAAAGAGCAAAATGTAAAACTTCTGAAAACAATTTCATTTATTTCATAAAAGTATTAATCTACATTCTCAAACGAATAAGTCCGGAATTAAGTGAATCAGTAAAAGAAAGGATTCATAGTCCTCGATTTTGCTGAATCATTTAAATCTCTTTCTCATTCTTTTGAAAACGTAAACTGAAAATTTTTGAAAACAAATTTTATTTAAAACGCTTTTTATAATCACGTGATTAAAACAGCAACATAAGTAGCAAATTCGAAAAGAAATTGCACTTCTCAAAACACCGTAAAAAAAACGGATCTCAAATCAGCATTACGGAATAACCGCTTGAAAATCCACTTTAAAATTTGGCGGTTACTGAAGTCAAAGCGACAGTAATTTTTAAATGTCAAAATCTCATCAAAATAATTTGCATCAAAATATAATATTAGTGAATTTTCATTCATTAAAAATGTCAACAAAACACCATGCTTCAAAAACATAACATTGATGTAAAAATCCCATTATAAGAATAACGGCAACAAAATACGTTTCATAACCAAGCATCGGTTCAACGTAAAATTAATGTAGTAACGTGCAACTTGAATTTGCACGTATACTACAAAATGAACAAAAAAAATCATTCGAATATATCTTCAGTGAAGGTAATTCAAAACAACAAAATCTAATCAACATGTGATTAGCATCAAAGGAAACCAGCAAAAATTTCAACAAAACCACTTAGCTGAAATCGCTTCGAATCCTCAAATCGGATTCGAAATTTTCAAAGAAAACAAAATAAACACAGCTATGTAAACAACAAATGAAATTTATTTCAATTTCATATTTTGATTTTTAAATTAAAATAATTATCAGTCGTACTCAGCGAAGCAGTCACACTGTTTTCGCGGCGCACTCTGATAAACAAAGCACAAATCAATCAATCATCAAAACTCAAATCAACTTTTATTTTTGGCTCAAAGCATATATAAACATCGACAAATAGTTGTAACACATGTTCCATCTACGTTATGTTTTATATTATGTCCTAAACCCAAAGCTCTGATACCAACTATGACGCCCCACCTCTATGCTCACAATAATAAAGAGTATTAAAAGAAATACTGTCTATTATTATGAAGAATAAGCCTGGATAGGAGCGGTCATCCGTAGTTAGGCCTTACACTAGTATTGGTTATCTCGATAGGAGTGGTATATATTTTTATTTTTCATCTCTTATTTATTTACTCCCATCGACATACCCAATTCTAGTATGAAACGAACTACGATGGTTCATAATAGTTTAGGACAATATATATAATAATAACACAGATAAAGTAAATGCGGAACACAAATATAACAGAAAGTCTCATATATATATAGCTGATGTCAGTTGATATACATGTGATACAATACGTATGATACAACTACACTGTCGACTCTGGAAGTTACATATACAAGTACATTATCGTGAATAATATACATGAATATACAACATCCTATACAAATTCACTGACTACTAAAATGACAACGACTACTCCAAAAGATATGAAGAGACTTCATAGCTCTAGCAGCAATCCAAAGTAAGATATCAACAACCTGTAAATACTCGGTCTGACCCGAGTATTAAATTCAAAAGAAAATAATACACGGGTCAGTCTAATTCAAACTCAGTTATTAGTACATAGAAGCCATAATAATTAAATATGAATAGACGACAGTCAAAGTAAATTCACCTATCCGATCCTTTTAACAAAGAAATCGGATAACGGTAAATATAACACTTAACAGTGTTAAACAATAATCAGTAGATTCAAATTTTCAACATAGATAGATAGAAGGATTATTAACGAAGAAAATTTAGAAAACAACAAAATCGTCATTTTAATTCAAATAAATTTAAACAATTGAAATATCATTTAAAACATCAATATCGATTGGCTGCAGTGCACGCACACGTGCACTGCCTCGCCAATACAGTGTGGAAATACACAAAAGCTCTATGAAAACTCATAGACGAACATATGGTCAAACCCAAGTTTTAAAACTGGATTCAACTCAGCTCAAAGTAAAACCAAAGTGTCAGTGACCACTCAAACCAGTTCAAACGTGAAACAAATGCAAAATTGACAAATGCAAAAACCAGTGATGCAATGCAAATCAAAACAGAGAATACAATGCCACTGCAGATCCAAATAAGTGCCGAAGTCAACAATAACAGCAGTATACAAGTACAGGCCGCAACAAAATGCAACAAAAGCAAGCCGAGGCTCAGTGGTGAAGCAGCAACAATGAACCAGAGCCAAGAATACATGTACTCGAGGCAATATGCACAAGTGAAAAACCAAAATGGCACAGCAATACCAAATGACAACAGTAAATCAGACGAAGACATGTACAAATATGCAAAGCCATATGAAGTGATGTACATGAGCAACCAAATACAACTACAAATGGCATCAGGAATTTCGAATTAAACAGAAGTCAAGCATTTAAGCTGGGCAATACTCAAGTACAAAATCAATGCAACTCAATATCCAAACAAATGCAAATCATAAAGGCTGCAGGTGAAACAAGGTCACTACAGGAACGAACTGGCATAAACATGACAACATGAAATTGAAAATTAGCCAAGTTAAAATGCTAATGAACTCGACAGCTACATAGATGATGGAGACATGGTGATGGAAGTGCAGTGAACTTCATAACACAGCAGCATTAAAAGTAGTGTTACAGAGAATATGCAACCTGAAAGGCACGATGGCAGTAAGGTGCTGACTGGGAACAAACTACAAAGACATCAAGTATGTCTAAAGTTAATGCAACTGATCCTTAAGTGAATGGTATCAAGTATATGAAATGTACTTGTAAACGCTGAGTAGTGTAACCATGTGAATGCAAAGCAAATCAGACTCAAAGAGGAATGAAACTGGTTTAGGCAACTGCATCAATAATTGTCACAGCCCCGACAATGAAGTAGTTCTAAAATAACCATATATGAATACAGTCTCGACCAAAACAGCACCAGCCTCATCGTGAAGCTAATGCAAACACAAAAGTGCAGTGCAACTCAATGATGCAGCATTTTTAATATGTACCAATATGCTAAGCAGACCAGAAAAATTAGACTCAACTACCAGGATGAATACAATGTCAAAGCACAGAGCAACCCAGTGTCAACAACAATGCAACAGTGCCAAGATATATCCCAAATGCAACTGCACCACTAAATGCAAATTATATCAAACAGTGACACTGCCAATGCAAGGAGATCAAATGAGGTGTTCAATGCAACTTGGACCAACAGCACATGTATGCTGTGATAAATGGACAACTAAATAAAACTGGACATTGTAACTTATAAATGCATAGTGCTATATAGTGCAAACACAATGGGTGCAAAATGCAACTACGACAATCAGTACTGAAGCAAAACGAAAAGGTATATTGCTTCTTCAAAACAAAATGCTGGACAATGCAAACCCATGAACCACAATATTGCAAATGAACAGAGGCAACAAGAATGGTCATAAACAGTGCAACAAGGCCGACTCCAAAATGCATCAGTGAAGCAAATGAACAATGCATTCGAACAGTAACACTCGATCATGCAGTATAATTAAGCAGACCATGCAACAACAACAAAATAAAATGTAACAGAGATGAACAGAAGTGCCACAGTGGTTAGAGAGTATGAGATGCAGACAACACCAAGTTCGAGCCAGCAAGGACTCAGCAATGTCAAAGAAAATAAGAACTACAAATTAAGTTCAAGTGATCAAAGACATGAAATCACAATGCAACTGTCAACTTCAGTTTGAAATTGAAACAGGTTAAGGAATGAAGTATAACAAGTGCATCAGGCTATACTGCAGAGTGAAGACTACAATACCAAAAGGTAAGTGTACAACAAAAGGAAACAAGTATCAGACTATCAAATGTACCAGAATATCTAGAGTGAATACAACGAACACAGAGCTACCAAATGCAGCATGGAACTACAGAAATACGACCCAACCAGACCAACTCAAGTACAATGCAGACAATTCAACTGTCTCAACATCGACTCAAGGCAGAAAACATCAACAACGAACAAAAATCAAATCGAAGCAGAAACATCGAAAACGAACAAGCAAACGAATTCGAACAGTTCGAATAAGATGTGAGTAACATAAATTACTCACCTTTGCAAACGAAAAGCATGACTCCTCAGTTCGAACGATCTCGAGTTGAAGCCGTGGCCCTCAAGAGACGAACGATCAACGCGGCAAGGGAACGTGAATCATCCTCTCGATCGAACACCAAGACGGCGTCTTTGAATTTTGGAAAACCCTAATTGCCGAAGATTGAACGAGCGCAGCTATTATTCGATGCGAGGATAATTGGAGGAGGAGGAACGAACAACCGGACGAACGAACTAGCCCTAAGTTCAGAAAGAAGACGAGGCCGCCATTTCTGATTTTCTTCCTTCGATTAATTTTTAGGGTTGCGAAAATAAAATAAGAAAGGGGACGGGTCATCTTCTATATACGACCCATTATCAAAAACATGGCCTAAAAATTCTAAGTCCCCAAACCCTTCACCCAAATTCGTAAAAGAATTTAAACCGAATTTAAAAACTTCAATTAGCAATTAGCTAGCACAATAATTGTTTAATGATGATTATAAATTGGGCAAAACCCCGGGTTGTTACAGGATGTTACAGAATTCGTACATTGAATCACTCCTAAATTGCTTTATTCTCTAGGTTCACCAACTATACAATTACATGTAATGTAATTGCCTGCATTCTCTATACATTTCTACGTATCGACCAGTCGTAGAAATATTATTTTTATACTCAAATGACTTTCAAATAGGTTATAACTTTGGAAAGCATTAATTTTTGGCATTTTTGACCCTTGGATATTTTATTGGATGTCTTTACCCCAGAAAACCTGTAAATCCCCTAACTTCTTATAGTAGTCGAATTAGGATTTGAGACCACTTCCATTGGAAATATATGATGGTTTCCCTTTCCATAAAGTGGTTATAATAAATGTTTGGACTTATCATCTAGGATATATTGCTATATGAACTTTTGACGCTTTTTGAATAGTTTAGCAAGTAATTTGTGAGATTTGGGTTAAGCCCAAATGCCTTTTTGAGATTAGAGCTAAATGGGGGCTAATGGACATCACACTAATCATTAACACTTCTCAAAAACAACCGATGATGACCATTAATCTTCTCTATGCTAAAAAGTTGCCTTAAACCTTACTTTATTTAGTCAATAAAGTATAGAAGGCAATTAGCAAGGAGATTAGTGGAGATTCACCTATCGCCGATGTAATGCGTCGAAATCCATGCTTACTACGTTTAACTTCAGATCAACCTTGACTTGAATGTTTAAGGAGCTATAGTGGTGATTATTATCTCTCGTTATACCATAGATGTTAATACAGTGTTAAAACATGTTTTGAATTTGTTTTTAAAGTTAAAAACATGATTTTTACTTAATATAAACTCACTTAAGTCCTAAAAAACAAACCCAAGTAATGTTGATTTAAGATTTTCTTGTGAGTTCTTATAGACACTACCCTTTTTATGATTCTAACTTAATTTTTGTTTGTATGATGATATGATTGTTGAATTGGCTTTATATTATTGTTATGATATTAGTTTGGTAGTGTTTTTGTGTTTTTTGTACTTAGGTAGGAGTTGTGTAGTTAAAACTCTGTAAAATCCTTGCTATAGCACATAGTGGTCTTCGACCTCTAAACTATTTCAATTTAATGCTATAAGAAAGTAGATCTGCCGCTATTTTCCATTTAACCCATTAAATCAAGGCCTTTTAACAACTACTTTAGCAATATTAATATACAATGGTTGATTTGACTTGTTCTCTTTTAAACCAAATCAACAAAGTTACAGTAAAAATCTAATTTTAAGACATAAGTGCTCAATATAAGTAAGAAATCTATTGCATTCATCAAATCTAGTTTGCATAAATCATGTTATTCTTTGGTTTTATTATATAAGATCAAAAAATATTTTTTATACACAAATGCTGTAGGAATGATATTAAATTAACTTTAAATATTTGGTTTTATATCTAATGAAACTTTTTTACCTTAGTTATTTTCCTATATATCATCGCTTTATCCCTCAATAACTTTTTCTACCTCCACCACTATAGAACCACTAAGCACTTTAATTGCACATGACAGAAGTGTGGTGTATCGATATGGAATGGAGATTCCACTAATTACAAAGAGTTTGAAGCCGAGTAGCTATGAAATAATTGCATGGTAAGTTAATGCATTTGGGATAGAGGTGGTAAAACTTGGAAAATGCCAAAATGAAGTAAAGTGTTTTAGGACAATCGATCATACCCTACTGATCATTCCGACCCATAAGATCCAAAATGCTTGAATTCGCATGCGATCGACAGGGATGGTCATTAGTGATGTAGAGATGCCACATAATCGATCATATTGGAACTGGACCAAAGATGGTGGGGTTACGGCTTTGGAAGGGTGGATTAGTAGGAAGGTTTATACTTGGAGACTTTGGAACTTGGTCCATGGAACTTCGGTATTTCGAGTAGGAAACTTCGATGTTGGCTAATGAAGGATGATATGCTTGGGTGAGCCATGGGAACTAGCAAAAATGTCTAAGTCATGACTACAGTATAGGTCAGATTTGACCGATGAGCATGGATCCGTACGAAACCATATGGGATCTCCAATTTTGACATGAACTCTAGGGGCATAAAGGCATGGAAGTTGCGTTAAGCTAGTGGAATATCGATCTTAAGCTTTAATGTATGGGCTTCGAGCAAGTAGAAGGGTAGAGCTGTGCAGTTAAAAGCAATTAGCAGTTCCATAGCAATGGAGGTGCAAAAGGTTATAGCGTGGATAAAGCACGGATATAGAGGGAAATAACAGAGCTACAAAAAGCTTCATTGGATATAAAATCATATATTTAAAGTTAACTTATTCTCATTCTCACATCATTTGTGTAGAAAAAAGAAATATTGTTTAATCACATATAATAAAACTAAAGAATACCATGATTTATGTAGTCTAGATTTGGTGACTACAACAGATATTTAACATACATTAAGCACTTATGCCTTTAAATTTGGTATACATCCTAAATTTGTTGATTTGGTTTAAAAGATAATTATTTAAATTAACCATTTTATATTAATGGTGCTGAAAAATATGTTAAAAAGCCTTGATTTAGTAAGTGTAGCGAAAAATAGCAAGACTTAAAGTAGATCTACTGTTTAATAATACTATGTTGAAAAAACATAGAGGTCGAAGAGAGTATGGTTATAGTAGGGATCTTGAGGGGCTTTAGCAGGGCTTTAAATGCACATAGGCCCAATCATGACTGACAAATAGAAGATGACCCATAGTTACATGGTTCAGATGGTGGTGTGATTGAGTGTGTAGGATCGTGGTGGCATGGTGATATTATAGTATGGTCGCATTGGGATATGAGAAGTGGAAGTCAATGTCTAGACTTTGGAAGATTGATGGTGCATCATTTAGTTGGCATAGGGTTTTGTGAAGTTGGCTTTGGTGTAGACGAGGGCAAATGGGGTTCTACTTTGGGCATAGCATGGAAGGGTCTTAGGAATGGAGTGAAGTCCTGGACTTGGACGAATCAACGAAACATAATGATTTGTTCAAGAACATCATGTGGGAAGTTATTATTGCATGAGAAGAGTTACCAAGAGGGAAAGTGCCGAGTGATCACTTATGAAGTAGATAAGAGCTAGTTTATTATCAGTATGTATGCTTAGGATAGATGCTTATTTGGGCGGTCAGAGTGTATCCTGGGATAGTCTGAGTGTATCCTTGAGTAGACATTTGATTACTCTACTTCACTTTGCAATCTGAGTTGGCATGAGCTTGCGTATGGAGTGCTTGTGATTTTGAGTGGTCATGACTATCTGAATGGGTCATATGAGTTATCTAGGGGAATCCGAGAGTGTGGTGGTTACTTGATTGCATTGTGTGCCATGATTGCTATGTTTGCATAGATGGAATTGCGACTGTAATGGACGTCTCGTGATATTATGTGATAGGCACACTGACAGCTTATTCCATACTTTGACCATCATTGTACCCCATTATGGTAGTTTAACATATGTTTTACTTTATGTTCTAACTTTTGCAATATCCCGGAATTTTGGACAATTTAAATTTAATAATCTGTGTTTAAATTTAAATTGAATTGATAATTTTTGTTAATAAATTTGTTTTGGATTTAATAATTTTCTTTATTTAAATATTTAATTTGTGAATTTATTTTAATAAACTGATAAAATTGTTTTCTATTTAATAATGTATATGTGTTTATATATATTTTGAAAAGATAATTTGTTAAATTAGTTTTAATGTTTTAAAAATAGAAATTGAGATTTATTTTTAATTTAAGCTTTTCAAAAATATTTAATAAAATACTATATGATTTTTAAATATAGGAAAAATGTTTTAATTGGTTTAAAATTCATTTTTGACTTAAGGGTTGAGTATTAAAATAAGTCACAAAATGTTTGTGTTAATTCTTTTTAAATGTTGATTGATAATTTTGATTTGTAAATTTAATTTGAAATTTAAAATACAATTTTAAATATGAACATGCATTCATTAAGTATAATTTTCTTTAACACTTAATTTAAATAACAAAAACATTTAAGATACATGTGTAAGCATAATAAAATCCTAAATGAACATGTGTTAAATGTTTATGTAAGTAAATTAACATGTGTCCATTCTTTTTACATGTGTCATTGTTGTAAATTTTGTTTTTCTGTAATTTTAATTAAATCATAAATTTAGATTATAAAACATGTATTTACTCATTCCATTCCTCTTTCTCATTTTTTTTCCATTTCTGAACAAAAGAAATCTGAGAACTTTGTTGAAATGCATTTCTCAATCAAGTAAACACTTGCATACAAATTCCTCAAAATTCAAATCTGCATCCTCCAAAAACTTAATCTGCATGCAATAAATAAAACCTGCATTACAATCAAGCCTGTATCTCCTAAAAATGAAAAATACAAACTTGCATATGTGTAAACTAAAGCATGCATCCATTTTTCAAAACTCTGGAAAATGCATATGAATCTGGGAAATAAATCAAGCACCTGCATTTTTCTAATGTCTGCATCCTCCAAAACAAGCCTGCATATTTTCAAGAAACAACTTGGGATTGAACTGTAACTTCCAATGGTTCCTGCATTTCAATTTTAAACAAGTTGAAGCCTGCATTTCATTCAAGAAATCAACCTGCATGCAACAACTTCAAGCAAGAAAGATGTCTGCATTTTTTTTCAAATGAATCTGGAAAAAGGCATTAAAGTAGGAAGGCCTGCATGAATCTTCAAACTGGAAGCATGTATTCAAAAAGCAACCTGCATTTCAACTGGAAATTTGCATCTTCATTCAAGCTACTGCATGCTAAATCTGGGGTCTACATCATTTTACAGGTGAGTAACACTTAATTTAAAATAAATAAGTAGGATTTCATGCTTGTTTAAATCCGATGAATTAAATTTGTGCATATGCTTTTTAGTCTTCCTGCTTGTGTATATAAGAAATGTAATGCAAGTCAGATCTCCAAGGTTTAGATTGTTATAGTTTAAGTTCAAAATTGAATAAAATCTGTTTGTTTAGGATTAGAGTAAAATTCAAATTTATATGAATCAAATTTGAATTTTCTGTGACCTGGAAATCAGGTTACACAGAACAATAATTAATATAGAGGAAAATTCAAATGTTATAATTTTTTGTTTCAGGTTTACAAATAGAAACTATAAGTGAATTTAAGAATTTTAAATCAAAAATTACAATTTATTATGCTGTAAACCAAATGCAGAGATGAACATACTGTATTTTACATTTTTACATAGTACACTTGATTTTTGCATTTGAATTGATTGATTTTGCTTCCGTTGATAGAATAGCTATCAATGATTATGGGAAAATTCTAAATTGGATCACGATTACATGTTGATGTTGAATTTGGGATTTATATTTATGAAGCCTAGTTGTTTCTGGGCTGTGGAGAATCGAACATTTCTGCATTTTTAATGATTCGAGTTCAAAGATTTTCTGGGTATGGATGGACGATGTGTTGATGGAGTTGTCACCGGAATTTGGAGGATGACTGTGGCCGGAGTTGGAAGTTATGGCCGTTGACAAGTTGATCACTGATAGGGGAAGAGGCTGTTCCAGGTTTTTGTTTTATAACTTGAAATTATATTCAAGTTGAATTAAGGGCATTTGAGGATGGGAGCGTGAATGTAACAACCCTGAATTTTGAATAATTTAATTTGTAAATATTTAATTAATTTTAAATATTTAAAAGATGGTTTGACTTAAATTTCAAATTTTCAGGATAAATTGGCAATTTAATTTTAGAATTTTATCAATACAAAATAAAAGTATAAAATCTAATTGTAAAACATGTTAATATTAATTTATGTTTGATAGTTGAACTTCAAAACGTTTCTATATTTACTAAAGAAAATATCTACAAAACAAATTGAATTTGAAAAGGAAAAAAAATAAACAAATAAAAAAAGTAATATTTTTTTTTCCTTAATACACAACTGCTTATTCTTTCCAGCATCCCAAAAATCACGCGACCTCCTTTAATCATGCCGTTACACACGCCTTTAATCACGCCTTCACTCATGCCTTCCATCACGCACCTCCACTTCAAAGCATGGCCGATACCCCTTCCTCCATCACTTCAGAAATCAAACGAAAGAAAATTAAAAATGGTGGCGGCTTCATCTTCATTCGTCCTTCCCTTCAACAATTAGGGCTTGCTCGATTCCTCCTCTCCGAAGCTAGGGTTTCGCGAATTGGCAATTTCCTTGCTCGCGTCTCCTTCGATCTGTGCGCTTCATACAAAGGTGAGTGATTGTTTCACTCACATCTTGTTCGATACTCGTTGAATTTCCAATTTTGTTTACTTTGATTGGGGACTTCACTGATTTGGTTGATTCCCTTACTTGTCACGGTTTTGATTTTTGGCATTTGATTCGTGAATTTTCTTATGATGTCTGTCGAATTTGTTACATCTATTTAATGCTTTAAAAATCTCCTTTATCATAGTTCGAAAGTTATTTGACTTTCTTGGCATCAACTGGTTGTTGGTCGATGATGGAGATTGTTTCGACCTTGAACTATTTGATTTCATTTTTCTGACTTGCGGCTTGATTAGGCTGCTTTGAGTACCTGTGTAGCATATCTGACTGGTTTGATTTCATCTTGCCGTTCCATGATTTTTGATATTGTTGAACTTGCTGTTGTGATTCCTTTCATGACTTCGATTACTTCAAAAAATGTGATTTTTATCACTTGGCATCTTCTATCAACAATCTAATTTGTTGCATTAGTTTAGTAACTACTGTATATAAGTAGTTTATGTGTTAAGCTTGTCACCAATCTTGTGCTTTCAGTTTTTTTTATACGTGATGCTTGGTCACCTGTGGCCTTTGTGTTTGATGTTCACTTACAAGTTCGAGATAGTTTGCATTAATCTGTAAATGGTTCATCACTGTTTTTTTTATATACCTTACTTGAGTTTTCATTTGATAATTCGAATTTTTATTTGATTACTGGTAGTATTTTCCACCGCTCTCGGTTGTAAGTGTTCAAACTTCATGTTGGGCTGCACTGGCTCTTGTATAATTATCCTCATGCATTTAAGTGCACTTCGGTTTCATGATATATTCTAGTTAGTGGAGCCATCTGTACTTATAATTGCAGTGTGTATATACTTATGTTAACATAAGTATATGCATTTTTGTGTTTCGTTCTTATAACTTGATCTTGGTTTGAGTATGGCCTTTGTTCCTTTGTGCCTTTATGATAATTGCAGTTTGATTTGTTGTATCTGATTTTGTAGATGCCTGTACGTATAAGTGCAGCATATATATACACGTGTGGATTAAAAATGTAGGCATATATACCCCTGTATGTGTGTATGCATGCATAGTTGGATCTATACTTGTGTTCCATCTGCTGCATTAACTTGATATTATATATTCAATGTTGCAGATGTCCTTGATCACTTTGAAATTCATTTGTTGACTTGTAGTTTACATACTTGTTGACATCTCTGATTTTATTTTGGGGTTTGAATCACGACTTGATGGAGTTGCTGTCAGTACTGTTGGCACTGACTTCATCTTGTCTGCACTTTGATGGTCAGGTTGCATACTCCCCGGTGCCTGTATGTGCTTTGCTTTCCTTGGAATTATTCCTATTCATTTCGAACTGGTCTGGTTGCCCTGTGCACATTTGTGTGTATACTTGGATCTAGGTTTGTTGCCTTGATCATTTTGACTTCAGATGTATAGTTGCATTTCACTTGAATTCAGTTGTGTTTATTGCCTTCATTTACCCTTGTATCCTTTGTGCTCTGCAGTTGTGTTGAGTCATGATAGTTGTGACTTGATCTTTGCATTTTGTAATAGCTGATAACATGTATCCGTATACATGATTGACAGTTGCCTTTGTTGGGTATTGATGCTTTGTGTCCTATAATGTTGGGTGTTGTGGTGCCATATTTCGGTGCTCTCACCTCATTCTGCTGTTTTCATGTAGTTTGAACCCCTGCCTTAGCGCATTGGGTCATTCGAGCCTTCGCGCTTTGTGATCTTGTGGTGGCTGCAAAATTTTGATTGCAGATTTTCCCTTGTATCCATTTGTGACTGCAGTTTCGTTTTATATGCAGTTTTGCCTATGTCGGTTTGCGTTGCACTGATGCAATTGGATTGGTTTTTCCTAATTTCAGTTGAGTTCGGCACTTACGTTGTCGTTGCTCGACTGTTTAGTTCCGTGGCCATTTGCTTGTTTCAACTGCAGATTCTATGTGCAGTTGTTTCTTGCTTTACTTTGATATCTGCAGTTTTCCCCTGTTTGGTATTTGTTTCTATACATTGAGTTGAATCCAGCTCAAATGCTTGGGTTTGACCTTGTGCTCGTTTGTGAACTTCCATTGAGCTTTTGGGTACATCATCACTATAGTTGCGAGGCAGTGCACGCGAGCGTGAACTGCAGCCACACGGAATTAACGTTTATATGTGGCGAGGCAGTGCACGCGTGCGTGTACTGCAGCCAATGGGTTTGGATGTTTTTAAGCAACTTTTCAATTATTTGAATTGATTTGATTTAATTTGATGATTTTATTGTTAATTGTCGTTTAGGCAATTCTGATGTTTTTTCTAAATTATCTTCGTCAATAATCCCTTCATCTATCTGCGTTGATAATTTGAAACTACTGATTTATTGTTTAACGCTGATAAGTGTTATATTTACCGTTATTCGATTTCTTGTTAAAGGATCGGATAGGTGAATTCATATTTGACTGTCGTCTAATTGTCAATTGATTATTACTGCCTTTATGCACTAATAACTGAGTTTGAATTAGACTGACCTATGTATTATTTTCTTTTGAATGTAATACTCGGGTCAGACCAAGTATTTTACAGCTTGAAGATTTTCAGGACGCGAAGTTAGAGAGAGTTGGGGAAATTGCTTCACTTTAGCTTTTCGAAGAAAATTTTTGTACTTGTAAAAGATATATTCCGCTGTATAAAAATTTAATGCATTGTATAAACTCTGATATATGCGTAAAAATTCATTTATGTAAAATATTATGATTGTTCTGTGATTCTGTGGCTGATTCTGTTTAAACTCTATAAACTGAATAACAATCCGTCATTTTGAACATCTCAAGTTGGTTTAATTACCGACTGGGGGCGGTCAGAATGGCGGGTCGTTACAAAAGTGGTATCGGAGCTTTGGTTTACACAAAGCTCAGTTTATGATGTTTAATATGAATAGTTACTAGGATCACTTTAAAGAAAAATGTTTTTCAAATTTAAAATAAGTATGAAATTGTTTTCTTTGAAAAATAAAAGGTATTTTGAAAATTCAAATTTTTTCGGAAATTCCCCTCTCTAAATTTAGGTTTACGATAGTTTCTTTTCGGTAAGGTCTCCTTAGATTCGAGTTTCGATCATTTGAAAAATCCATTATCGAATTGCAGAGGTTTATGAAAAATAAAATATAAGTGAAATGAATTAATGAATTGGTTTAAATCGAATATTTTGAATATCTCTCAAATAATAATTGTGAAATAAAATGATATGTCAATTTAGTTATAGCCAACGGGATCATTAAACTATAACTTGGGAATTTGATTCCGAATTCTTTTAAAAAATTGATTTCAAATGTTTTGAAGAATGATTTAGTAAATAAATGGATTATAAGTACTTAACTTATAATATAAACTTTGGGTATATAATTGAGTTATATAAATTGAAGTGAATCGATAAAGAAGATTTATAAATCAATGTTTTATAAATAGAAATGGAATTTGTAAAGATTGTTTATAAATTTGAAACCAATTGAATTTGATAGATGAAAAATAGAAGTTATTAAAGGAGATATATTCGTGATTTTGGACAGCGAATTATCCTTTATGTTAAATATTGTGATAGTAAATGTTGGTTGGGAATTTTATCCACGATTTTGGACAGTGGATAATCCTTTAAATAAATGTGTAGAAACATTGAATTGATTAAATAAGTATATTCACGATTTTGGACAGTGAATAATTATTAACTAAAACGGATATGTTTTAGGGAAGTGATATTATGAAATGAAGTTAATGGTTTTAAAGATGTTTTAAAATGCATTAACTATAGAATACATAGATTTCAACATTCATTGTTGAAATAGGCGTTTTCGAGAAATAAGGAAATGGTGGACTATAACACTGTTGTTATAGTAAATGGTTTTCGAAAGGAAATGTTGTTTATAGTATTGGGATTTATATATCTATCTTAAATTTTGAATCCCTATACTAGTGAATTTGAGTTGTCGTAACAATGTTTTACGTAACATTCGTTTTGACTCAAATAAATGTGTTTAAAAGAACGCCTTCCTTAAAGAATGGAATATATACTTAATTTTGATTCAAGTATATTGAATATTTTCCGTGTTGAAAATAAATGAACTTGTGAATTACTTATTAAATAAGTATGAAAATGTTTTCCAATATGAAATGGAAAGTTTGAAATTTTATCTTTTAAAGGTAAATTGGAAAAAATGAATATTTGAAATTTGTTTCAAATGGTTAAGTGTGGAAAATTATATATATCTTGTAAAGATATTTTTGGGAAATTTGAATGATCAGTTCAACTTGAATATTTTCCAAAAAGATTGAATCTTGAGTTAAATTGAGTTTAACTTCGACATCAAAAACAATATAAGTTGAGCTTTGAATTTTGGATAGTCGATTTGGATTGTATGTCTAACATGGTGAATTGATGACATAGCAATTGATCTCTATTAAATATATATCTGTTGGTGGCGGAGAATTTATTCTTTTAGCTTAACACCCTTCTCTGAGACGTACGAGCTTAGAGGTTATATATCGATAGACATCAATTATGTGTTGAGAATTGACGATGTAACGTGAAATCCAAATCGAATGTGAAGTCGATAATGAATTGGATTATGAATGTGAATTAGGTTTGAGATAACCTTAAATTTTCAAATCGATTTAGAGGAAAATTTTAAAACGAGATGGAAAATTTAGAAATCCTCTATTTGTTATGAATGTGAATTGAGTTTTCGTAACTTATATATGTGAATGTAATAATTCGAAAACTATCAGTTTGGAAAGTCATTATTATGAAAATCCTATGCAAGTTTACATAGGTATGATATGTACGAAATGTAAAATGAAGTACTATATGTATATGACATATGTTTTCTAAAACTAAGGATATGGAAATGTACCTTCCATTTATAATTTGTGAAGGTGATTGGAACTCGGTGTGAGTGTCCATTGGAAATCGTAGCTACGTAGAATTTCCATTAGTGGAATGTCCATTGGGACTGGAATCCCCCACGATGGATCATCGTGTTGGGATTATGTGAATTGATGCTGGAGTAATTTGTGGGGCGTGATGCCTACAGTTACAAGCGATTCCACTGGGATAGTGGCGCAATCGCCGCGTAAACTGCGATCTAGAGGCCGAAGCGTAATTTAAGGGGCGTGATGCCTACGGTCACGAGCGATTCTATTGGGATAGTAGTGTAACCGCCGTGTGAACCACGATCTATGGCAACAACCATGGCGAAATTCAAGAGAGATGTGAAATCTATAGTTACAAGCGATTCTACTGGGATAGTAGCGTAACCGCCGGGTAAACTGTGATCCATGGGGGAACGTGCTTTCCATATCCATTTTTAAAAGAATTTTTAAGAAGTATTTTCACTGGGAGTTGAAACAAGTATATTTAGTACTTGGAGATTTTTAGACTTGCGCCTGGCCAGCGTATGCCTAATGTCTGTGAGAACGACGATGGACTTGTTAAACTTCGAGTTAGCAAGTATTTTCAAACTTTGAACAAATCAATTGTCTGAAATTAGAATTACATAATTCCAACCTAATGAATTAAGAAAGAAGATTTTTAAAATATCTTGAAAGCACACAGCTTTGGAAAAGATGTAATATGCAAATATCTAGCATGAAGAATTTAAAGTTTAAAAATATGAGTTTTGTAAGTCGAAAATTTTGGTAAAAGACTTTTGCATCTTGATTGTAGAAATCGATGAATAAAGCTAGTGAAATAAAATAAATGGAATGAATCCTATATTTATTTTTAATAAGTTTCGAACTTGGTAAAATTGTGTAGGGTATAAATATCGGTGAGATTTTAGCAATCATTTTCCTAACTTATAATTTCGGGACAAAATTCTTTTAAGGAGGGAAGATTGTAACAACCTTGAATTTTGAATAATTTAATTTGTAAATATTTAATTAATTTTAAATATTTAAAAGATGGTTTGACTTAAATTTCAAATTTTCAGTATAAATTGGCGATTTAATTTTAGAATTTTATCAATACAAAATACAAGTATAAAATCTAATTGTAAAACATGTTAATATTAATTTATGTTTGATAGTTGAACTTCAAAACGTTTCTATATTTACTAAAGAAAATATCTACAAAACAAATTGAATTTGAAAAGGAAAAAAATAAATAAATAACAAAAGTAATAATTTTTTTACCTTAATACACAATTGCTTATTCTTTCCAGCATCCCAAAAATCACGCGACCTCCTTTAATCATGCCGTTACACACGCCTTTAATCATGACTTCACTCATGCCTTCCATCACGCACCTCCACTTCAAAGCATGGCCGATACCCCTTCCTCCATCACTTCAGAAATCAAACGAAAGAAAATTAAAAATGGCGGCGGCTTCATCTTCGTTCGTCCTTCCCTTCAACAATTAGGGCTTGCTCGATTCCTCCTCTCCGAAGCTAGGGTTTCGCGAATTGGCAATTTCCTTGCTCGCGTCTCCTTCGATCTGTGCGCTTCATACAAAGGTGAGTGATTGTTTCACTCACATCTTGTTCGATACTCGTTGAATTTCCAATTTTGTTTACTTTGATTGGGAACTTCACTGATTTGGTTGATTCCCTTACTTGTCACGGATTTGATTTTTGGCATTTGATTCGTGAATTTTCTTATGATGTCTGTCGAATTTGTTACATCTATTTAATGCTTTAAAAATCTCCTTTATCCTAGTTCGAAAGTTATTTGACTTTATTGGCATCAATTGGTTGTTGGTCGATGATGGAGATTGTTTCGACCTTGAACTATTTGATTTCATTTTTCTGACTTGCGGCTTGATTAGGTTGCTTTGAGTACCTGTGTAGCATATCTGACTGGTTTGATTTCATCTTGTCATTCCATGATTTTTGATATTGTTGAACTTGCTGCTGTGATTCCTTTCATGACTTCGATTACTTCAAAAAATGTGATTTTTATCACTTGGCATCTTCTATCAACAATCTAATTTGTTGCATTAGTTTAGTAACTACTGTATATAAGTAGTTTATGTGTTAAACTTGTCACCAATCTTGTGCTTTCAGTTTTTTTTTATACGTGATGCTTGGTCACCTGTGGCCTTTGTGTTTGATGTTCACTTACAAGTTCGAGATAGTTTGCATTAATTTGTAAATGGTTCATCACTGTTTTTTTTATATACCTTACTTGAGTTTTCATTTGATAATTGGAATTTGTATTTGATTACTGGTAGTATTTTCCACCGCTCTCGGTTGTAAGTGTTCAAACTTCATGTTGGGCTGCACTAGCTCTTGTATAATTATCCTCATGCATTTAAGTGCACTTCGGTTTCATGATATATTCTAGTTAGTGGAGCCATCTGTACATATAATTGCAGTGTGTATATACTTATGTTAACATAAGTATATGCATTTTTGGGTTTCGTTCTTATAACTTGATCTTGGTTTGAGTATGGCCTTTGTGCCTTTGTGCCTTTATGATAATTGCAGTTTGATTTGTTGTATCTGATTTTGTAGATGCCTATACGTATAAGTGCAGCATATATATACACGTGTGGATTAAAAATGTAGGCATATATACCCCTGTATGTGTGTATGCATGCATAGTTGGATCTATACTTGTGTTCCATCTGCTGCATTGACTTGATATTATATATTCAATGTTGCAGATGTCCTTGATCACTTTGAAATTCATTTGTTGACTTGTAGTTTACATACTTGTTGACATCTCTGATTTTATTTTGGGTTTTGAATCACGAGTTGATGGAGTTGCTGTCAGTACTGTTGGCACTGACTTCATCTTGTCTGCACTTTGATGGTCAGGTTGCATACTCCCCGGTGCCTGTATGTGCTTTGCTTTCCCTAGAATTATTCCTGTTCATTTCGAACTGGTCTGGTTGCCCTGTGCACATTTGTGTGTATACTTGGATCTGGGTTTGTTGCCTTGATCATTTTAACTTCAGATGTATAGTTGCATTTCACTTGAATTCAGTTGTGTTTATTGCCTTCATTTACCCTTGTATCCTTTGTGCTCTGCAGTTGTGTTGAGTCATGATAGTTGTGACTTGACCTTTGCATTTTGTAAAAGCTGATAACATGTATCCGTATACATGATTGCCAGTTGCCTTTGTTGGGTATTGATGCTTTGTGTCCTATAATGTTGGGTGTTGTGGTGCCATATTTCGGTGCTCTCACCTCATTCTGCTGTTTTCATGTAGTTTGAACCCCTGCCTTAGCGCTGGGTCATTCGAGCCTTCGCGCTTTGTGATCTTGTGGTGGCTGCAAAATTTTGATTGCAGATTTGCCGTTGTATCCATTTGTGACTGCAGTTTCGTTTTATATGCAGTTTTGCCTATGTCGGTTTGCGTTGCAATGATGCAATTGGATTGGTTTTTCCTAATTTCAGTTGAGTTCGGCACTTACGTTGTCGTTGCTCGACTGTTTAGTTCCGTGGCCATTTGCTTGTTTCAACTGCAGATTCTATGTGCAGTTGTTTCTTGCTTTACTTTGATATCTGCAGTTTTCCCTTGTTTGGTATTTGTTTCTATACATTGAATTGAATCCAGCTCAAATGCTTGGGTTTGACCTTGTGCTCGTTTGTGAACTTCCATTGAGCTTTTGGGTACATCATCACTATCGTGGCGAGGCAGTGCACGCGAGCGTGAACTGCAGCCACATGGAATTAACGTTTATATGTGGCGAGGCAGTGCACGCGTGCGTGTACTGCAGCCAATGGGTTTGGATGTTTTTAAGTAACTTTTCAATTATTTGAATTGATTTGATTTAATTTGATGATTTTATTGTTAATTGCCATTTCGGCAATTTTGATGTTTTTTCTAAATTATCTTCATCAATAATCCCTTCATCTATCTACGTTGATAATTTGAAACTACTGATTTATTGTTTAACACTGATAAGTGTTATATTTACCGTTATCCGATTTCTTGTTAAAGCATCGGATAGGTGAATTCATATTTGACTGTCGTCTAATTGTCAATTGATTATTACTGCCTTTATGCACTAATAACTGAGTTTGAATTAGACTGACCTGTGTATTATTTTCTTTTGAATGTAATACTCGGGTCAGACCGAGTATTTTACAGCTTGAAGATTTTCAGGCCGCGAAGTTAGAGAGAGTTGGGGAAATTGCTTCACTTTAGCTTTTCGAAGAAAATTTTTGTACTTGTAAAAGATATATTCCGCTGTATAAAAATTTAATGTATTGTATAAACTCTGATATATGTATAAAAATTCATTTATGTAAAATATTATGATTATTCTGTGATTCTGTGGCTGATTCTGTTTAAACTCTATAAACTGAATAACAATCCGTCATTTTGAACGTCTCAAGTTGGTTTAATTACCGACTGGGGGCGGTCAGAACGGCGGGTCGTTACAGTGAAGAGAGGTCACTGGTGGATGGGACGGTTGTTGATAAGGGCCGGAGATGGCCAGAGATGGGAAGTAGGAGCACAGTGTGGTTGCTGTGCAGGTGGGTATTTGTATGGGTTGCAGGATTTTATTACAGTGATTGTCTCGGGTATTTTGAGATTTGACTCGAAGCTGGGAAGCATGGGACTCGAAGTAAATAATAGGGTAACTCGGGTTTTGTTTAGTGCTTCAGGTTTTAGTATAGGGACAGAGTCTTATGTCCAGGTTTTTAAAGATCAGAAACCTGTTTTACAGGTTTTTAAAAAAAAATTAAGAGAAGTGGAAATGCAAACTTAAAATTGAAAACTAGCTTGTAACCTGAATTTAGATATAAATTCAAATAATTTGAATCTTGCTTTTGTAATTATTGAGTTTTTTTTTTAAATTTAGTTTTGGTTTTAAACAAAACAGAACTGTTTTCTGTTTTCAGATTTAAAAGTAAATTTAAAATTTGTAAAATGAAGTCCAATCTAGAATTTTTAAACCTGGAACTTAATTATGAATTCAGTAATTTAAATTTTGGTTTTTGAAACAGTTGAATTCAAAATTTAAGATGTTTTAAAATTAAAACAGAAAACTGTATTTCTGTTTTAAATTTAAAGGCAGATTTTAAAAATGCAACTGAAATTTTAAATAAAGTTTAAATCTGGAAAACTGAATTTTTGAGTAAATGAACCTGAGTTTGAATTTAAAATTTGAAATTTAAATTTAGATTTTAAACTTTACTGTATTAAGGAACCTTGGTTTTGAGTTTGAACTATAAGTTTTAAATTTATGAAATAAGGTTTAAATAAGTTTAAATTCAGTTTTAAAAACCTGAGATTTGATTTTAAAGTCAGTTTTTAAAATTTAAATAAGTTTTTTTTTAATTTAAATTTGGTTTAACTATTTAGAAAGTTTAAATAAATTTGAATTTGAAATGAAAATGGAGATGTAAGTAAAGTTTTAAATCTTTAAGTTTGAATCTAAAATTAAAATTTAATTTGTAATTCAGTTTGAAATTTAAAAGAAATTTTAAATTGAATTTTTGTTTTGAAAAAAAGTGTTTAAAATACTTTTGTATTAAGAAGAATGTTTCTTAATTTAGAATTCAAGAAATTGGTTTCATTTAAATTATTAAGTTAATTTAAATGGAATATTAATTATTTAATTAATTAACAATGTGGATGTTTAATTAAGTAATTAATAATTTTGACGTTAGTTAATTAAGTTTTGTGATTAATTAATTAAGGTTAATTAATCTATAATTAAGGATGGTTAATTAAATTTTAATTAATGATTAAGATTTACTTAATCAAGTGATTAATGATAATTAAGATTTTAATTAACACTTAATAAATTAATAATTAGAGATTAATTAAATGATAATTAAAGATTAATTAATTGATAATTAATAATGATTAATTGAAGTTAAATTCTTAATTATGTAATTAAGAATGTTAATGAAGATCATTAACTTAAGATTTTTTTTAACAATTAATTAATGTGATTAATTTTAATAATTAATTAGATTAATTAGTTAATAATAATCAATTGTTTAATTACTTAATGAAGTAATTAATGAATCAATTAATTGGTGTAATTAATTTGATTAAGGTGATTAGTTTAGATTAATTAAGTTTAATTAATTTAAACAGTTGTGGATTATTGATAATTACTTATGTAATTAATGAATTTATAATTACTTAGAGAAGTAATTAAATAATAATTACTAAATGTAATAAAGATATTTATTATAGAAGTAATTTGGATTTAAATTACTTTGAAAATTAATCAAGTGATTAATTTAGTAATTAATAAAGAAGAATTAATTTATGGAATGAGTAATTAAAGTAGTTAATTGCTGGATGGTTACTAATCATGGGTGATTAATATATATATTGTTTAAATTGAAGATTAATTACTTTTGTAATTAATTTATATTTAGAGATTGATTAAATGTGGTTAGAAATCATTAATTAATTAATTAATGATGTAATTTGGAATTGATTAATTAAGGTATGATTAATATTAAATGCTAATTACTTATTGTAATTGGAGATAGTTAATCAATAATGATTAAGTGAAATGGATAATGAGATGATGATTTATAAAATTGATTTGTAATCAATTGAAGATTAAGATAAGAAGGATTTTAATGATGAAGTAATTAATTTAATTTATTTTAAATTAATTAGAGTTAAGTAATTAATTCAATTCATTTTAAATTAATTATAAATGGTATGACCATTAGATCTTTGCTTATGTTTGATGATTGGTATTGGTTGTCTGGTATGGTTTGTAATCTCAGTTATGAGATGAATAGTGTATGTGATGGATGCATTGGTTGTTTTGGATGATAGTATGGATATCTGATTATGATATGAATTATCTGTTGATAATGATAATGTTGGTTATCTGTTGTATTGTGAATTATCTATCTGTGTATATTTAGATAATGAATTGAATTGTTTTAAACTTAAAACAACTTGGACCTTAAAAGACACGCTTTGGATTACGATGAGACCGGGATCGGGTTTCCATATTTGGAATCCGAAAACCACATCGATTCCAAATAACGTTAGGTCGTTAATCTAAATGGAGCAAGTGAAGACTCGAGGTGTAAGGGCTATACGTCAGTATAACTCTATGGGTGATTCCGTAATGAGTTTGGCGGAATAGTACTTATAGATTCGAGATGAAGATTCAGAATGCAAGGGTTATTGTCATTAACTCTGAGGGTGATTCCAATACGAGTGTAACGAGATAATGCCTTCGGTTTCGTTCGAACCCGGAACGAACTTGTATGGATTGAATGCTTTCAGAACATCGTCAGGTGGACGATGAGCATTCTAAGTGATATGTCCTATAAAGGTAATCGTAGCCTCAAGCCTCATCAACCGGGAATGGCTAAAACAGGGGAGGTGCAGCAAAGCTTCGTGGGTAGCCCCCACTTGAGAGCAAGATTTATCCCTGTCTAGAGGTCCCTTTATTTTCGGCTTAGTGGTGCGGTTGCTGATCACAACTGCGGGGTTGTCTTGTTTGGAATTGTTCAGTAAGGAACGGGTCCGGCTTTGTGTTGCAGGGGATGAAGGGAGTAATCCTCGGTACGGTGATCTAGGCCACGTACTGTGACGGGCGGTACCCCAGTAGCCCAGCCATTGATGGAATCCAAAATCCAATAAGTGCCAACGGTTTTGATTGTATTACCCACTTTTGTGGCTAGTAGCTGGAATTTAATCATGTAACAATTTCGGCTTTTTCTTATTTACTTGAAAACCCTAGACACTATTATAATATCATCGAATTTCCTATCAAATGTTTTGGTTAGCGTGAGGTAAAAACTTTTTCATGTTTATGTGTGGGAAGTCTTACGTGATACCTTTTCTTTTCAAAGGTTTTTCAAAGTTAAGCAACTTTAACCTCTTACTCACACCAGACCCATGTCTGACCCGGAGTTATTTCTGTTTATCTATAACTCTTGGGTACTCAAATTTTTACGAGTAGCCAAGGGAATTCAGGTTAGGATTCAGGTTAGCTTTGACGAATTGTGGAGGAGCAATGGAGCAGGAGGCTTCTACGTATAGTTATATAGTTTTCCGCTGTGTTGGTATCTCTGAGTGTTTCTGTATTGTGATTGAGTTGTAATAACTAGAAAGGTGTTTATAACCGTCTAGTATGTGTTGTATATGTCTATGTACTCTGATATTTGATATACTATGTAATACTTGTGTTACTAATATAATTTATTCGTTCCGATGTTGAGATTCTTGTGTTGTTTCTTCTTTCTCTTCTTTCTTTTCTCTTTTCTATCCCTTTCTTTCTTAAGGATGATACGACTTTTTCCGGGAGTGGAAAGTCGGGTCGTCTCACTTGGTATCAGAGCATTAGGTTGAGTGAATACCTAGTCTCTGTAGTGGTGTCTATCTTGAGAGAGCGTATTTGTATTTTTATTATATATATATATATATATATATATTTGTGTTTCTACCTATTTGTTGGATTACCTGTTCGGGTTTATCCAATATAAGTATAAAGGTATATGAGGTAGAAGTGTGTGTAACACGACTACCATTGGTTGAGTTTGATGGATGAGGTTGGAAGTGTATTTGTCGAGACTGTAGACCTAATACCGTCTCGAGTAAGTTTTGCTTGATGAAGGACTTCATCGATCTCTGAAGGTAACCTGTTAAGGTTCGGAGTTCATCTTTGAAGTGCAGAATTGAGTTTGGATCTGTCGTTTGGGCAGAAGTAAGTGAGTGATGATATTTTGATATGTCAGGAAATAGTAGCTGCGTGATGAGATGCATTGACTATGGATATTTCCGAAGATGTTCCTTTGAAACAAGAGTAGAAGTGAGTCTGCTCGGTGGTGTGGCTGAGTTTAGTAGAGTGTTCTGAGTTGGTAAGGAGCCTTCTGGCTGAGTAGTTTTTCTGAAGTGGAGTTCAGAAGCAGCAGAGAGGGTCTTTTTCTCTGGTTAGTTGGCTAAGCCAGTATAAGCTATTCTGGTTGGTTGAGAGAGAGAGAGAGAGCAGTTTTCTTTGGATACAGGCTGAGTTGATCGCAAAAGTGACTTGCGATAGTGTGTTCTTTGGATTGTTGGAGATTGTCCGGATTTACTTTGGATTGTCAGAGTTTGTCTGCATCTGAAGATCGATTTTTCTTTCCAGAAATGGAACTGGTGGTTCAGTTAGTAGATGGATGGTTCCTTAAGATAGAAGTTGGTGAAGCAACTCTGGTTTCGGAGGAACATCTGAATTTTCTATATGGATATATGGAACCATATTTCTGTGCTGGGTTGTCTAGCCTGTGCTTGTGTTGTTCGTCAGCATTTTCTTCTGTTTTGGATCAGAGTTGTGCAGTGGAAGCAGTTTGGAGCACTTCTGTTTTCTTTTCCGGATAAGAGAAGTTTGTTCTGTCTTCTGTTGTTGAGAAGCGGGGTTTGTGTTCTTGGTTTTTGAGTGATCTTGAGAAGATCATTGGATTGTTTTGATTCAGTCTGTTTCTAGAGGAATCAGCAAGAGTTGAGCTGATCAGGACGGGTGTTGGTAGCCCAGGATCGTCCGAAGAGTTTTTATGGATAAGAGGCAGAGAAATTTTGATTCTAGAATCGGAGATTTTATTTGGGATAAGTTTTTCTCTGATTCAAGGAGCTATAAGTTTGGAAAGCTAGCTCTGTAATGTTTTGGTTTCTTCTGTGTTATGGGTTAGATCAGTGTTTGGTTTTCTAGAGTTGAATTGCCAGTTAGGATAACTGGGATTCAGGGTGTTTCACGTATCTCTAAGGGAGTACGTGTTTGATATTTCTGGCTGTTGAACCAGTAGTTTAGGATGGTTTAGTTGTTGAGTCAGACTCGTTTGTAGTCTGATATTCTGTATATAATTGTTGTTAGGAGCTCTATAGCTTAGTAGTATTGATTGTTTGTATTCTATAGAGTGAGTATTCCAATATATATATATATATACCGGGGAAACTCGTGAAAGTTTTATCCAAAATTCTTTTGGATAATTAGATTTGTTCTGATTGTGTGAATTGGTTGCTTTAGTTGTTGGCATATGATTAACATATGCTGTGTTTTAAAATAAAATCTGTAAATAAATTATTAAATTACTTCTGTTTTAAATTTTGGGGACGAAATTCTTTTAAGGGGGAAGGATTGTAATATCCCGGAATTTTGGACAATTTAAATTTAATAACCTGTGTTTAAATTTAAATTGAATTGATAATTTTTGTTAATAAATTTGTTTTGGATTTAATAATTTTCTTTATTTAAATATTTAATTTATGAATTTATTTTAATAAACTGATAAATTGTTTTCTATTTAATAATGTATATGTGTTTATATATATTTTGAATAGATAAGTTGTTAAATTAGTTTTAATGTTTTGAAAATAGAAATTGAGATTTATTTTTAATTTAAGCTTTTCAAAAATATTTAATAAAATACTATATGATTTTTAAATATAAGAAAAATGTTTTAATTGGTTTAAAATTCATTTTTGACTTAAGGGTTGAGTATTAAAATAAGTCACAAAATGTTTGTGTTAATTCTTTTTAAATGTTGATTGATAATTTTGATTTGTAAATTTAATTTGAAATTTAAAATACAATTTTAAATATGAACATGCATTCATTAAGTATAATTTTCTTTAACACTTAATTTAAATAACAAAAACATTTAAGATACATGTGTAAGCATAATAAAATCCTAAATGAACATGTGTTAAATGTTTATGTAAGTAAATTAACATGTGTCCATTCTTTTTACATGTGTCATTGTTGTAAATTTTGTTTTTCTTTAATTTTAATTAAATCATAAATTTAGATTATAAAACATGTAATTACTCATTCCATTCCTCTTTCTCATTTTTTTCCATTTCTGAACAAAAGAAATCTGAAAACTTTGTTCAAATGCATTTCTCAATCAAGTAAACACTTGCATACAAATTCCTCAAAATTCAAATCTGCATCCTCCAAAAACTTAATCTGCATGCAATAAATAAAACATGCATTACAATCAAGCCTGTAGCTCCTCAAAATGAAAAATATAAACCTGCATATGTGTAAACTAAAGCATGCATCCATTTTTCAAAACTCTGGAAAATGCATATGAATCTGGGAAATAAATCAAGCACCTGCATTTTTCTAATGTCTGCATCCTCCAAAACAAGCCTGCATGTTTTCAAGAAACAACTTGGGATTGAACTGCAACTTCAAATGGTTCCTACATTTCAATTTTAAACAAGTTGAAGCCTGCATTTCATTCAAGTAATCAACCTGCATGCAACAACTTCAAGCAAGAAAGATGTCTGCATTTTTTTTCAAATGAATCTGGAAAAAGGCACTAAAGTAGGAAGGCCTGCACGAATCTTCAAACTGGAAGCATGTATTCAAAAAGCAACCTGCATTTCAACTGGAAATTTGCATCTTCATTCAAGCTACTGCATGCTAAATCTGGGGTCTGCATCATTTTACAGGTGAGTAACACTTAATTTAAAATAAATAAGTAGGATTTCATGCTTGTTTAAATCTGATGAATTAAATTTGTGCATATGCTTTTTAGTCTTCCTGCCTGTGTATATAAGAAATGTAATGCAAGTCAGATCTCCAAGGTTTAGATTGTTATAGTTTAAGTTCAAAATTGAATAAAATCTGTTTGTTTAGGATTAGAGTAAAATTCAAATTTATATGAATCAAATTTGAATTTTCTGTAACCTGGAAATCAGGTTACATAGATCAATAATTAATATAGAGGAAAATTCAAATGTTATAATTTTTTGTTTCAGGTTTACAAATAGAAACTATAAGTGAATTTAAGAATTTTAAATCAAAAAATACAATTTATTATGCTATAAACCAAATGCAGAGATGAACATACTGTATTTTACATTTTTACATAGTACACTTGATTTTTGCATTTGAATTGATTGATTTTGCTTCTATTGATAGAATAGCTATCAATGATTATGGGAAAATTCTAAATTGGATCACGATTACATGTTGATGTTGAATTTGGGATTTATATTTATGAACCCTAGTTGTTTCTCGGCTGTGGAGAATCGAACATTTCTGCATTTTTAATGATTCGAGTTCAAAGATTTTCTGGGTATGGATGGACGATGTGTTGATGGAGTTGTCACCGGAATTTGGAGGATGACGGTGGCCGGAGTTGGAAGTTATGGCCGTTGACAGGTTGATCACTGATAGGGGAAGAGGCTGTTCCAGGTTTTTGTTTTATAACTTGAAATTATATTCAAGTTGAATTAAGGGCATTTGAGGATGGGAGCGTGAATGTAACAACCCTGAATTTTGAATAATTTAATTTGTAAATATTTAATTAATTTTAAATATTTAAAAGATGGTTTGACTTAAATTTCAAATTTTCAGGATAAATTGGCAATTTAATTTTAGAATTTTATCAATACAAAATAAAAGTATAAAATCTAATTGTAAAACATGTTAATATTAATTTATGTTTGATAGTTGAACTTCAAAACGTTTCTATATTTACTAAAGAAAATATCTACAAAACAAATTGAATTTGAAAAGGAAAAAAAATAAACAAATAACAAAAGTAATATTTTTTTTCCTTAGTACACAACTGCTTATTCTTTCCAGCATCCCAAAAATCACGCGACCTCCTTTAATCATGCCGTTACACACGCCTTTAATCACGCCTTCACTCATGCCTTCCATCACGCACCTCCACTTCAAAGCATGGCCGATACCCCTTCCTCCATCACTTCAGAAATCAAACGAAAGAAAATTAAAAATGGTGGCGGCTTCATCTTCATTCGTCCTTCCCTTCAACAATTAGGGCTTGCTCGATTCCTCCTCTCCGAAGCTAGGGTTTCGCGAATTGGCAATTTCCTTGCTCGCGTCTCCTTCGATCTGTGCGCTTCATACAAAGGTGAGTGATTGTTTCACTCACATCTTGTTCGATACTCATTGAATTTCCAATTTTGTTTACTTTGATTGGGGACTTCACTGATTTGGTTGATTCCCTTACTTGTCACGGTTTTGATTTTTGGCATTTGATTCGTGAATTTTCTTATGATGTCTGTCGAATTTGTTACATCTATTTAATGCTTTAAAAATCTCCTTTATCATAGTTCGAAAGTTATTTGACTTTCTTGGCATCAACTGGTTGTTGGTCGATGATGGAGATTGTTTCGACCTTGAACTATTTGATTTCATTTTTCTGACTTGCGGCTTGATTAGGCTGCTTTGAGTACCTGTGTAGCATATCTGACTGGTTTGATTTCATCTTGCCGTTCCATGATTTTTGATATTGTTGAACTTGCTGTTGTGATTCCTTTCATGACTTCGATTACTTCAAAAAATGTGATTTTTATCACTTGGCATCTTCTATCAACAATCTAATTTGTTGCATTAGTTTAGTAACTACTGTATATAAGTAGTTTATGTGTTAAGCTTGTCACCAATCTTGTGCTTTCAGTTTTTTTTTATACGTGATGCTTGGTCACCTGTGGCCTTTGTGTTTGATGTTCACTTACAAGTTCGAGATAGTTTGCATTAATCTGTAAATGGTTCATCACTGTTTTTTTTATATACCTTACTTGAGTTTTCATTTGATAATTGGAATTTTTATTTGATTACTGGTAGTATTTTCCACCGCTCTCGGTTGTAAGTGTTCAAACTTCATGTTGGGCTGCACTGGCTCTTGTATAATTATCCTCATGCATTTAAGTGCACTTCGGTTTCATGATATATTCTAGTTAGTGGAGCCATCTGTACTTATAATTGCAGTGTGTATATACTTATGTTAACATAAGTATATGCATTTTTGGGTTTCGTTCTTATAACTTGATCTTGGTTTGAGTATGGCCTTTGTTCCTTTGTGCCTTTATGATAATTGCAGTTTGATTTGTTGTATCTGATTTTGTAGATGCCTGTACGTATAAGTGCAGCATATATATACACGTGTGGATTAAAAATGTAGGCATATATACCCCTGTATGTGTGTATGCATGCATAGTTGGATCTATACTTGTGTTCCATCTGCTGCATTAACTTGATATTATATATTCAATGTTGCAGATGTCCTTGATCACTTTGAAATTCATTTGTTGACTTGTAGTTTACATACTTGTTGACATCTCTGATTTTATTTTGGGGTTTGAATCACGACTTGATGGAGTTGCTGTCAGTACTGTTGGCACTGACTTCATCTTGTCTGCACTTTGATGGTCAGGTTGCATACTCCCCGGTGCCTGTATGTGCTTTGCTTTCCTTGGAATTATTCCTATTCATTTCGAACTGGTCTGGTTGCCCTGTGCACATTTGTGTGTATACTTGGATCTAGGTTTGTTGCCTTGATCATTTTGACTTCAGATGTATAGTTGCATTTCACTTGAATTCAGTTGTGTTTATTGCCTTCATTTACCCTTGTATCCTTTGTGCTCTGCAGTTGTGTTGAGTCATGATAGTTGTGACTTGACCTTTGCATTTTGTAATAGCTGATAACATGTATCCGTATACATGATTGCCAGTTGCCTTTGTTGGGTATTGATGTTTTGTGTCCTATAATGTTGGGTGTTGTGGTGCCATATTTCGGTGCTTTCACCTCATTCTGCTGTTTTCATGTAGTTTGAACCCCTGCCTTAGCGCATTGGGTCATTCGAGCCTTCGCGCTTTGTGATCTTGTGGTGGCTGCAAAATTTTGATTGCAGATTTTCCCTTGTATCCATTTGTGACTGCAGTTTCGTTTTATATGCAGTTTTGCCTATGTCGGTTTGCGTTGCACTGATGCAATTGGATTGGTTTTTCCTAATTTCAGTTGAGTTCGGCACTTACGTTGTCGTTGCTCGACTGTTTAGTTCCGTGGCCATTTGCTTGTTTCAACTGCAGATTCTATGTGCAGTTGTTTCTTGCTTTACTTTGATATCTGCAGTTTTCCCCTGTTTGGTATTTGTTTCTATACATTGAGTTGAATCCAGCTCAAATGCTTGGGTTTGACCTTGTGCTCGTTTGTGAACTTCCATTGAGCTTTTGGGTACATCATCACTATAGTTGCGAGGCAGTGCACGCGAGCGTGAACTGCAGCCACACGGAATTAACGTTTATATGTGGCGAGGCAGTGCACGCGTGCGTGTACTGCAGCCAATGGGTTTGGATGTTTTTAAGCAACTTTTCAATTATTTGAATTGATTTGATTTAATTTGATGATTTTATTGTTAATTGCCGTTTAGGCAATTCTGATGTTTTTTCTAAATTATCTTCGTCAATAATCCCTTCATCTATCTGCGTTGATAATTTGAAACTACTGATTTATTGTTTAACACTGATAAGTGTTATATTTACCGTTATTCGATTTCTTCTTAAAGGATCGGATAGGTGAATTCATATTTGACTGTCGTCTAATTGTCAATTGATTATTACTGCCTTTATGCACTAATAACTGAGTTTGAATTAGACTGACCTATGTATTATTTTCTTTTGAATGTAATACTCGGGTCAGACCAAGTATTTTACAGCTTGAAGATTTTCAGGCCGCGAAGTTAGAGAGAGTTGGGGAAATTGCTTCACTTTAGCTTTTCGAAGAAAATTTTTGTACTTGTAAAAGATATATTCCGCTGTATAAAAATTTAATGCATTGTATAAACTCTGATATATGTATAAAAATTCATTTATGTAAAATATTATGATTGTTCTGTGATTCTGTGGCTGATTCTGTTTAAACTCTATAAACTGAATAACAATCCGTCATTTTGAACATCTCAAGTTGGTTTAATTACCGACTGGGGGCGGTCAGAATGGCGGGTCGTTACAAAAGTGGTATCGGAGCTTTGGTTTACACAAAGCTCAGTTTATGATGTTTAATATGAATAGTTACTAGGATCACTTTAAAGAAAAATGTTTTTCAAATTTAAAATAAGTATGAAATTGTTTTCTTTGAAAAATAAAAGGTATTTTGAAAATTCAAATTTTTTCGGAAATTCCCCTCTCTAAATTTAGGTTTACGATAGTTTCTTTTCGGTAAGGTCTCCTTAGATTCGAGTTTCGATCATTTGAAAAATCCATTATCGAATTGCAGAGGTTTATGAAAAATAAAATATAAGTGAAATGAATTAATGAATTGGTTTAAATCGAATATTTTGAATATCTCTCAAATAATAATTGTGAAATAAAATGATATGTCAATTTAGTTATAGCCAATGGGATCATTAAACTATAACTTGGGAATTTGATTCTGAATTCTTTTAAAAAATTGATTTCAAATGTTTTGAAGAATGATTTAGTAAATAAATGGATTATAAGTACTTAACTTATAATATAAACTTTGGGTATATAATTGAGTTATATAAATTGAAGTGAATCGATAAAGAAGATTTATAAATCTAAGTTTTATAAATAGAAATGGAATTTGTAAAGATTGTTTATAAATTTGAAACCAATTGAATTTGATAGATGAAAAATAGAAGTTATTAAAGGAGATATATTCGTGATTTTGGACAGCGAATTATCCTTTATGTTAAATATTGTGATAGTAAATGTTGGTTGGGAATTTTATCCACGATTTTGGACAGTGGATAATCCTTTAAATAAATGTGTAGAAACATTGAATTGATTAAATAAGTATATTCACGATTTTGGACAGTGAATAATTATTAACTAAAACGGATATGTTTTAGGGAAGTGATATTATGAAATGAAGTTAATGGTTTTAAAGATGTTTTAAAATGCATTAACTATAGAATACATAGATTTCAACATTCATTGTTGAAATAGGCGTTTTCGAGAAATAAGGAAATGGTGGACTATAACACTGTTGTTATAGTAAATGGTTTTCGAAAGGAAATGTTGTTTATAGTATTGGGATTTATATATCTATCTTAAATTTTGAATCCCTATACTAGTGAATTTGAGTTGTCGTAACAATGTTTTACGTAACATTCGTTTTGACTCAAATAAATGTGTTTAAAAGAACGCCTTCCTTAAAGAATGGAATATATACTTAATTTTGATTCAAGTATATTGAATATTTTCCGTGTTGAAAATAAATGAACTTGTGAATTACTTATTAAATAAGTATGAAAATGTTTTCCAATATGAAATGGAAAGTTTGAAATTTTATCTTTTAAAGATAAATTGGAAAAAATGAATATTTGAAATTTGTTTCAAATGGTTAAGTGTGGAAAATTATATATATCTTGTAAAGATATTTTTGGGAAATTTGAATGATCAGTTCAACTTGAATATTTTCCAAAAAGATTGAATCTTGAGTTAAATTGAGTTTAACTTCGACATCAAAAACAATATAAGTTGAGCTTTGAATTTTGGATAGTCGATTTGGATTGTATGTCTAACATGGTGAATTGATGACATAGCAATTGATCTCTATTAAATATATATCTGTTGGTGGCGGAGAATTTATTCTTTTAGCTTAACACCCTTCTCTGAGACGTACGAGCTTAGAGGTTATATATCGATAGACATCAATTATGTGTTGAGAATTGACGATGTAACGTGAAATCCAAATCGAATGTGAAGTCAATAATGAATTGGATTATGAATGTGAATTAGGTTTGAGATAACCTTAAATTTTCAAATCGATTTAGAGGAAAATTTTAAAACGAGATGGAAAATTTAGAAATCCTCTATTTGTTATGAATGTGAATTGAGTTTTCGTAACTTATATATGTGAATGTAATAATTCGAAAACTATCAGTTTGGAAAGTCATTATTATGAAAATCCTATGCAAGTTTACATAGGTATGATATGTACGAAATGTAAAATGAAGTACTATATGTATATGACATATGTTTTCTAAAACTAAGGATATGGAAATGTACCTTCCATTTATAATTTGTGAAGGTGATTGGAACTCGGTGTGAGTGTCCATTGGAAATCGTAGCTACGTAGAATTTCCATTAGTGGAATGTCCATTGGGACTGGAATCCCCCACGATGGATCATCGTGTTGGGATTATGTGAATTGATGCTGGCGTAATTTGTGGGGCGTGATGCCTACAGTTACAAGCGATTCCACTGGGATAGTGGCGCAATCGCCGCGTAAACTGCGATCTAGAGGCCGAAGCGTAATTTAAGGGGCGTGATGCCTACGGTCACGAGCGATTCTATTGGGATAGTAGCGTAACCGCCGTGTGAACCACGATCTATGGCAACAACCATGGCGAAATTCAAGAGAGATGTGAAATCTACAGTTACAAGCGATTCTACTGGGATAGTAGCGTAACCGCCGGGTAAACTGTGATCCATGGGGGAACGTGCTTTCCATATCCATTTTTAAAAGAATTTTTAAGAAGTATTTTCACTGGGAGTTGAAACAAGTATATTTAGTACTTGGAGATTTTTAGACTTGCGCCTGGCCAGCGTATGCCTAATGTCTGTGAGAACGACGATGGACTTGTTAAACTTCGAGTTAGCAAGTATTTTCAAACTTTGAATAGCAAATCAATTGTCTGAAATTAGAATTACATAATTCCAACCTAATGAATTAAGAAAGAAGATTTTTAAAATATCTTGAAAGCACACAGCTTTGGAAAAGATGTAATATGCAAATATCTAGCATGAAGAATTTAAAGTTTAAAAATATGAGTTTTGTAAGTCGAAAATTTTGGTAAAAGACTTTTGCGTCTTGATTGTAGAAATCGATGAATAAAGCTAGTGAAATAAAATAAATGGAATGAATCCTATATTTATTTTTAATAAGTTTCGAACTTGGTAAAATTGTGTAGGGTATAAATATCGGTGAGATTTTAGCAATCATTTTCCTAACTTATAATTTCGGGACAAAATTCGTTTAAGGAGGGAAGATTGTAACAACCTTGAATTTTGAATAATTTAATTTGTAAATACTTAATTAATTTTAAATATTTAAAAGATGGTTTGACTTAAATTTCAAATTTTCAGTATAAATTGGCGATTTAATTTTAGAATTTTATCAATACAAAATACAAGTATAAAATCTAATTGTAAAACATGTTAATATTAATTTATGTTTGATAGTTCAACTTCAAAACGTTTCTATATTTACTAAAGAAAATATCTACAAAACAAATTGAATTTGAAAAGGAAAAAAAATAAATAAATAACAAAAGTAATAATTTTTTTACCTTAATACACAATTGCTTATTCTTTCCAGCATCCCAAAAATCACGCGACCTCCTTTAATCATGCCGTTACACACGCCTTTAATCATGCCTTCACTCATGCCTTCCATCACGCACCTCCACTTCAAAGCATGGCCGATACCCCTTCCTCCATCACTTCAGAAATCAAACGAAAGAAAATTAAAAATGGCGGCGGCTTCATCTTCGTTCGTCCTTCCCTTCAACAATTAGGGCTTGCTCGATTCCTCCTCTCCGAAGCTAGGGTTTCGCGAATTGGCAATTTCCTTGCTCGCGTCTCCTTCGATCTGTGCGCTTCATACAAAGGTGAGTGATTGTTTCACTCACATCTTGTTCGATACTCGTTGAATTTCCAATTTTGTTTACTTTGATTGGGAACTTCACTGATTTGGTTGATTCCCTTACTTGTCACGGTTTTGATTTTTGGCATTTGATTCGTGAATTTTCTTATGATGTCTGTCGAATTTGTTACATCTATTTAATGCTTTAAAAATCTCCTTTATCCTAGTTCGAAAGTTATTTGACTTTATTGGCATCAATTGGTTGTTGGTCGATGATGGAGATTGTTTCGACCTTGAACTATTTGATTTCATTTTTCTGACTTGCGGCTTGATTAGGTTGCTTTGAGTACCTGTGTAGCATATCTGACTGGTTTGATTTCATCTTGTCATTCCATGATTTTTGATATTGTTGAACTTGCTGCTGTGATTCCTTTCATGACTTCGATTACTTCAAAAAATGTGATTTTTATCACTTGGCATCTTCTATCAACAATCTAATTTGTTGCATTAGTTTAGTAACTACTGTATATAAGTAGTTTATGTGTTAAACTTGTCACCAATCTTGTGCTTTCAGTTTTTTTTTATACGTGATGCTTGGTCACCTGTGGCCTTTGTGTTTGATGTTCACTTACAAGTTCGAGATAGTTTGCATTAATTTGTAAATGGTTCATCACTGTTTTTTTTTATATACCTTACTTGAGTTTTCATTTGATAATTGGAATTTGTATTTGATTACTGGTAGTATTTTCCACCGCTCTCGGTTGTAAGTGTTCAAACTTCATGTTGGGCTGCACTAGCTCTTGTATAATTATCCTCATGCATTTAAGTGCACTTCGGTTTCATGATATATTCTAGTTAGTGGAGCCATCTGTACTTATAATTGCAGTGTGTATATACTTATGTTAACATAAGTATATGCATTTTTGGGTTTCGTTCTTATAACTTGATCTTGGTTTGAGTATGGCCTTTGTGCCTTTGTGCCTTTATGATAATTGCAGTTTGATTTGTTGTATCTGATTTTGTAGATGCCTATACGTATAAGTGCAGCATATATATACACGTGTGGATTAAAAATGTAGGCATATGTACCCCTGTATGTGTGTATGCATGCATAGTTGGATCTATACTTGTGTTCCATCTGCTGCATTGACTTGATATTATATATTCAATGTTGCAGATGTCCTTGATCACTTTGAAATTCATTTGTTGACTTGTAGTTTACATACTTGTTGACATCTCTGATTTTATTTTGGGTTTTGAATCACGAGTTGATGGAGTTGCTGTCAGTACTGTTGGCACTGACTTCATCTTGTCTGCACTTTGATGGTCAGGTTGCATACTCCCCGGTGCCTGTATGTGCTTTGCTTTCCCTAGAATTATTCCTGTTCATTTCGAACTGGTCTGGTTGCCCTGTGCACATTTGTGTGTATACTTGGATCTGGGTTTGTTGCCTTGATCATTTTAACTTCAGATGTATAGTTGCATTTCACTTGAATTCAGTTGTGTTTATTGCCTTCATTTACCCTTGTATCCTTTGTGCTCTGCAGTTGTGTTGAGTCATGATAGTTGTGACTTGACCTTTGCATTTTGTAAAAGCTGATAACATGTATCCGTATACATGATTGCCAGTTGCCTTTGTTGGGTATTGATGCTTTGTGTCCTATAATGTTGGGTGTTGTGGTGCCATATTTCGGTGCTCTCACCTCATTCTGCTGTTTTCATGTAGTTTGAACCCCTGCCTTAGCGCTGGGTCATTCGAGCCTTCGCGCTTTGTGATCTTGTGGTGGCTGCAAAATTTTGATTGCAGATTTGCCGTTGTATCCATTTGTGACTGCAGTTTCGTTTTATATGCAGTTTTGCATATGTCGGTTTGCGTTGCATTGATGCAATTGGATTGGTTTTTCCTAATTTCAGTTGAGTTCGGCACTTACGTTGTCGTTGCTCGACTGTTTAGTTCCGTGGCCATTTGCTTGTTTCAACTGCAGATTCTATGTGCAGTTGTTTCTTGCTTTACTTTGATATCTGCAGTTTTCCCTTGTTTGGTATTTGTTTCTATACATTGAGTTGAATCCAGCTCAAATGCTTGGGTTTGACCTTGTGCTCGTTTGTGAACTTCCATTGAGCTTTTGGGTACATCATCACTATCGTGGCGAGGCAGTGCACGCGAGCGTGAACTGCAGCCACATGGAATTAACGTTTATATGTGGCGAGGCAGTGCACGCGTGCGTGTACTGCAGCCAATGGGTTTGGATGTTTTTAAGTAACTTTTCAATTATTTGATTTGATTTGATTTAATTTGATGATTTTATTGTTAATTGCCATTTCGGCAATTTTGATGTTTTTTCTAAATTATCTTCATCAATAATCCCTTCATCTATCTACGTTGATAATTTGAAACTACTGATTTATTGCTTAACACTGATAAGTGTTATATTTACCGTTATCCGATTTCTTGTTAAAGCATCGGATAGGTGAATTCATATTTGACTGTCGTCTAATTGTCAATTGATTATTACTGCCTTTATGCACTAATAACTGAGTTTGAATTAGACTGACCTGTGTATTATTTTCTTTTGAATGTAATACTCGGGTCAGACCGAGTATTTTACAGCTTGAAGATTTTCAGGCCGCGAAGTTAGAGAGAGTTGGGGAAATTGCTTCACTTTAGCTTTTCGAAGAAAATTTTTGTACTTGTAAAAGATATATTCCGCTGTATAAAAATTTAATGTATTGTTTAAACTCTGATATATGTATAAAAATTCATTTATGTAAAATATTATGATTATTCTGTGATTCTGTGGCTGATTCTGTTTAAACTCTATAAACTGAATAACAATCCGTCATTTTGAACGTCTCAAGTTGGTTTAATTACCGACTGGGGGCGGTCAGAACGGCGGGTCGTTACAGTGAAGAGAGGTCACTGGTGGATGGGATGGTCGTTGATAAGGGCCGGAGATGGCCAGAGATGGGAAGTAGGAGCACAGTGTGGTTGCTGTGCAGGTGGGTATTTGTATGGGTTGTAGGATTTTATTACAGTGATTGTCTCGGGTATTTTGAGATTTGACTCGAAGCTGGGAAGCATGGGACTCGAAGTAAATAATAGGGTAACTCGGGTTTTGTTTAGTGCTTCAGGTTTTAGTATAGGGACAGAGTCTTATGTCCAGGTTTTTAAAGATCAGAAACCTGTTTTACAGGTTTTTAAAAAAAAATTAAGAGAAGTGGAAATGCAAACTTAAAATTGAAAACTAGCTTGTAACCTGAATTTAGATATAAATTCAAATAATTTGAATCTTGCTTTTGTAATTATTGAGTTTTTTTTTAAATTTAGTTTGGGTTTTAAACAAAACAGAACTGTTTTCTGTTTTCAGATTTAAAAGTAAATTTAAAATTTGTAAAATGAAGTCCAATCTAGAATTTTTAAACCTGGAACTTAATTATGAATTCAGTAATTTAAATTTTGGTTTTTGAAATAGTTGAATTCAAAATTTAAGATGTTTTAAAATTAAAACAGAAAACTGTATTTCTGTTTTAAATTTAAAGGCAGATTTTAAAAATGCAACTGAAATTTTAAATAAAGTTTAAATCTGGAAAACTGAATTTTTGAGTAAATGAACCTGAGTTTGAATTTAAAATTTGAAATTTAAATTTAGATTTTAAACTTTACTGTATTAAGGAACCTTGGTTTTGAGTTTGAACTATAAGTTTTAAATTTATGAAATAAGGTTTAAATAAGTTTAAATTCAGTTTTAAAAACCTGAGATTTGATTTTAAAGTCAGTTTTTAAAATTTAAATAAGTTTTTTTTTTAATTTAAATTTGGTTTAACTATTTAGAAAGTTTAAATAAATTTGAATTTGAAATGAAAATGGAGATGTAAGTAAAGTTTTAAATCTTTAAGTTTGAATCTAAAATTAAAATTTAATTTGTAATTCAGTTTGAAATTTAAAAGAAATTTTAAATTGAATTTTTGTTTTGAAAAAAAGTGTTTAAAATACTTTTGTATTAAGAAGAATGTTTCTTAATTTAGAATTCAAGAAATTGGTTTCATTTAAATTATTAAGTTAATTTAAATGGAATATTAATTATTTAATTAATTAACAATGTGGATGTTTAATTAAGTAATTAATAATTTTGACGTTAGTTAATTAAGTTTTGTGATTAATTAATTAAGGTTAATTAATCTATAATTAAGGATGGTTAATTAAATTTTAATTAATGATTAAGATTTACTTAATCAAGTGATTAATGATAATTAAGATTTTAATTAACACTTAATAAATTAATAATTAGAGATTAATTAAATGATAATTAAAGATTAATTAATTGATAATTAATAATGATTAATTGAAGTTAAATTCTTAATTATGTAATTAAGAATGTTAATGAAGATCATTAACTTAAGATTTTTTTTAACAATTAATTAATGTGATTAATTTTAATAATTAATTAGATTAATTAGTTAATAATAATCAATTGTTTAATTACTTAATGAAGTAATTAATGAATCAATTAATTGGTGTAATTAATTTGATTAAGGTGATTAGTTTAGATTAATTAAGTTTAATTAATTTAAACAGTTGTGGATTATTGATAATTACTTATGTAATTAATGAATTTATAATTACTTAGAGAAGTAATTAAATAATAATTACTAAATGTAATAAAGATATTTATTATAGAAGTAATTTGGATTTAAATTACTTTGAAAATTAATCAAGTGATTAATTTAGTAATTAATAAAGAAGAATTAATTTATGGAATGAGTAATTAAAGTAGTTAATTGCTGGATGGTTACTAATCATGGGTGATTAATATATATATTGTTTAAATTGAAGATTAATTACTTTTGTAATTAATTTATATTTAGAGATTGATTAAATGTGGTTAGAAATCATTAATTAATTAATTAATAATGTAATTTGGAATTGATTAATTAAGGTATGATTAATATTAAATGCTAATTACTTATTGTAATTAGAGATAGTTAATCAATAATGATTAAGTGAAATGGATAATGAGATGATGATTTATAAAATTGATTTGTAATCAATTGAAGATTAAGATAAGAAGGATTTTAATGATGAAGTAATTAATTTAATTTATTTTAAATTAATTAGAGTTAAGTAATTAATTCAATTCATTTTAAATTAATTATAAATGGTATGACCATTAGATCTTTGCTTATGTTTGATGATTGGTATTGGTTGTCTGGTATGGTTTGTAATCTCAGTTATGAGATGAATAGTGTATGTGATGGATGCATTGGTTGTTTTGGATGATAGTATGGATATCTGATTATGATATGAATTATCTGTTGATAATGATAATGTTGGTTATCTGTTGTATTGTGAATTATCTATCTGTGTATATTTAGATAATGAATTGAATTGTTTTAAACTTAAAACAACTTGGACCTTAAAAGACACGCTTTGGATTACGATGAGACCGGGATCGGGTTTCCATATTTGGAATCCGAAAACCACATCGATTCCAAATAACGTTAGGTCGTTAATCTAAATGGAGCAAGTGAAGACTCGAGGTGTAAGGGCTATACGTCAGTATAACTCTATGGGTGATTCCGTAATGAGTTTGGCGGAATAGTACTTATAGATTCGAGATGAAGATTCAGAATGCAAGGGTTATTGTCATTAACTCTGAGGGTGATTCCAATACGAGTGTAACGAGATAATGCCTTCGGTTTCGTTCGAACCCGGAACGAACTTGTATGGATTGAATGCTTTCAGAACATCGTCAGGTGGACGATGAGCATTCTAAGTGATATGTCCTATAAAGGTAATCGTGGCCTCAAGCCTCATCAACCGGGAATGGCTAAAACAGGGGAGGTGCAGCAAAGCTTCGTGGGTAGCCCCCACTTGAGAGCAAGATTTATCCCTGTCTAGAGGTCCCTTTATTTTCGGCTTAGTGGTGCGGTTGCTGATCACAACTGCGGGGTTGTCTTGTTTGGAATTGTTCAGTAAGGAACGGGTCCGGCTTTGTGTTGCAGGGGATGAAGGGAGTAATCCTCGGTACGGTGATCTAGGCCACGTACTGTGACGGGCGGTACCCCAGTAGCCCAGCCATTGATGGAATCCAAAATCCAATAAGTGCCAACGGTTTTGATTGTATTACCCACTTTTGTGGCTAGTAGCTGGAATTTAATCATGTAACAATTTCGGCTTTTTCTTATTTACTTGAAAACCCTAGACACTATTATAATATCATCGGATTTCCTATCAAATGTTTTGGTTAGCGTGAGGTAAAAACTTTTTCATGTTTATGTGTGGGAAGTCTTACGTGATACCTTTTCTTTTCAAAGGTTTTTCAAAGTTAAGCAACTTTAACCTCTTACTCACACCAGACCCATGTCTGACCCGGAGTTATTTCTGTTTTTCTATAACTCTTGGGTACTCAAATTTTTACGAGTAGCCAAGGGAATTCAGGTTAGGATTCAGGTTAGCTTTGACGAATTGTGGAGGAGCAATGGAGCAGGAGGCTTCTACGTATAGTTATATAGTTTTCCGCTGTGTTGGTATCTCTGAGTGTTTCTGTATTGTGATTGAGTTGTAATAACTAGAAAGGTGTTTATAACCGTCTAGTATGTGTTGTATATGTCTGTGTACTCTGATATTTGATATACTATGTAATACTTGTGTTACTAATATAATTTATTCGTTCCGATGTTGAGATTCTTGTGTTGTTTCTTCTTTCTCTTCTTTCTTTTCTCTTTTCTATCCCTTTCTTTCTTAAGGATGATACGACTTTTTCCGGGAGTGGAAAGTCGGGTCGTCTCACTTGGTATCAGAGCATTAGGTTGAGTGAATACCTAGTCTCTGTAGTGGTGTCTATCTTGAGAGAGCGTATTTGTATTTTTATTATATATATATATATATATATATATATATATATATATATATATATATATATTTGTGTTTCTACCTATTTGTTGGATTACCTGTTCGGGTTTATCCAATATAAGTATAAAGGTATATGAGGTAGAAGTGTGTGTAACACGACTACCATTGGTTGAGTTTGATGGATGAGGTTGGAAGTGTATTTGTCGAGACTGTAGACCTAATACCGTCTCGAGTAAGTTTTGCTTGATGAAGGACTTCATCGATCTCTGAAGGTAACCTGTTAAGGTTCGGAGTTCATCTTTGAAGTGCAGAATTGAGTTTGGATCTGTCGTTTGGGCAGAAGTAAGTGAGTGATGATATTTTGATATGTCAGGAAATAGTAGCTGCGTGATGAGATGCATTGACTATGGATATTTCCGAAGATGTTCCTTTGAAACAAGAGTAGAAGTGAGTCTGCTCGGTGGTGTGGCTGAGTTTAGTAGAGTGTTCTGAGTTGGTAAGGAGCCTTCTGGCTGAGTAGTTTTTCTGAAGTGGAGTTCAGAAGCAGCAGAGAGGGTCTTTTTCTCTGGTTAGTTGGCTAAGCCAGTATAAGCTATTCTGGTTGGTTGAGAGAGAGAGAGAGCAGTTTTCTTTGGATACAGGCTGAGTTGATCGCAAAAGTGACTTGCGATAGTGTGTTCTTTGGATTGTTGGAGATTGTCCGGATTTACTTTGGATTGTCAGAGTTTGTCTGCATCTGAAGATCGATTTTTCTTTCCAGAAATGGAACTGGTGGTTCAGTTAGTAGATGGATGGTTCCTTAAGATAGAAGTTGGTGAAGCAACTCTGGTTTCGGAGGAACATCTGAATTTTCTATATGGATATATGGAACCATATTTCTGTGCTGGGTTGTCTAGCCTGTGCTTGTGTTGTTCGTCAGCATTTTCTTCTGTTTTGGATCAGAGTTGTGCAGTGGAAGCAGTTTGGAGTACTTCTGTTTTCTTTTCCGGATAAGAGAAGTTTGTTCTGTCTTCTGTTGTTGAGAAGCGGGGTTTGTGTTCTTGGTTTTTGAGTGATCTTGAGAAGATCATTGGATTGTTTTGATTTAGTCTGTTTCTAGAGGAATCAGCAAGAGTTGAGCTGATCAGGACGGGTGTTGGTAGCCCAGGATCGTCCGAAGAGTTTTTATGGATAAGAGGCAGAGAAATTTTGATTCTGGAATCGGAGATTTGATTTGGGATAAGTTTTTCTCTGATTCAAGGAGCTATAAGTTTGGAAAGCTAGCTCTGTAATGTTTTGGTTTCTTCTGTGTTATGGGTTAGATCAGTGTTTGGTTTTCTAGAGTTGAATTGCCAGTTAGGATAACTGGGATTCAGGGTGTTTCACGTATCTCTAAGGGAGTACGTGTTTGATATTTCTGGCTGTTGAACCAGTAGTTTAGGATGGTTTAGTTGTTGAGTCAGACTCGTTTGTAGTCTGATATTCTGTATATAATTGTTGTTAGGAGCTCTATAGCTTAGTAGTATTGATTGTTTGTATTCTATAGAGTGAGTATTCCAATATATATATATATATATATACATATATATACCGGGGAAACTCGTGAAAGTTTTATCCAAAATTCTTTTGGATAATTAGATTTGTTCTGATTGTGTGAATTGGTTGCTTTAGTTGTTGGCATATGATTAACATATGCTGTGTTTTAAAATAAAATCTGTAAATAAATTATTAAATTACTTCTGTTTTAAATTTTGGGGACGAAATTCTTTTAAGGGGGAAGGATTGTAATATCCCGGAATTTTGGACAATTTAAATTTAATAACCTGTGTTTAAATTTAAATTGAATTGATAATTTTTGTTAATAAATTTGTTTTGGATTTAATAATTTTCTTTATTTAAATATTTAATTTATGAATTTATTTTAATAAACTGATAAATTGTTTTCTATTTAATAATGTATATGTGTTTATATATATTTTGAATAGATAAGTTGTTAAATTAGTTTTAATGTTTTGAAAATAGAAATTGAGATTTATTTTTAATTTAAGCTTTTCAAAAATATTTAATAAAATACTATATGATTTTTAAATATAAGAAAAATGTTTTAATTGGTTTAAAATTCATTTTTGACTTAAGGGTTGAGTATTAAAATAAGTCACAAAATGTTTGTGTTAATTCTTTTTAAATGTTGATTGATAATTTTGATTTGTAAATTTAATTTGAAATTTAAAATACAATTTTAAATATGAACATGCATTCATTAAGTATAATTTTCTTTAACACTTAATTTAAATAACAAAAACATTTAAGATACATGTGTAAGCATAATAAAATCCTAAATGAACATGTGTTAAATGTTTATGTTAGTAAATTAACATGTGTCCATTCTTTTTACATGTGTCATTGTTGTAAATTTTGTTTTTCTTTAATTTTAATTAAATCATAAATTTAGATTATAAAACATGTAATTACTCATTCCATTCCTCTTTCTCATTTTTTTCCATTTCTGAACAAAAGAAATCTGAAAACTTTGTTCAAATGCATTTCTCAATCAAGTAAACACTTGCATACAAATTCCTCAAAATTCAAATCTGCATCCTCCAAAAACTTAATCTGCATGCAATAAATAAAACATGCATTACAATCAAGCCTGTAGCTCCTCAAAATGAAAAATATAAACCTGCATATGTGTAAACTAAAGCATGCATCCATTTTTCAAAACTCTGGAAAATGCATATGAATCTGGGAAATAAATCAAGCACCTGCATTTTTCTAATGTCTGCATCCTCCAAAACAAGCCTGCATGTTTTCAAGAAACAACTTGGGATTGAACTGCAACTTCAAATGGTTCCTACATTTCAATTTTAAACAAGTTGAAGCCTGCATTTCATTCAAGCAATCAACCTGCATGCAACAACTTCAAGCAAGAAAGATGTCTGCATTTTTTTTCAAATGAATCTGGAAAAAGGCATTAAAGTAGGAAGGCCTGCACGAATCTTCAAACTGGAAGCATGTATTCAAAAAGCAACCTGCATTTCAACTGGAAATTTGCATCTTCATTCAAGCTACTGCATGCTAAATCTGGGGTCTGCATCATTTTACAGGTGAGTAACACTTAATTTAAAATAAATAAGTAGGATTTCATGCTTGTTTAAATATGATGAATTAAATTTGTGCATATGCTTTTTAGTCTTCCTGCCTGTGTATATAAGAAATGTAATGCAAGTCAGATCTCCAAGGTTTAGATTATTATAGTTTAAGTTCAAAATTGAATAAAATCTGTTTGTTTAGGATTAGAGTAAAATTCAAATTTATATGAATCAAATTTGAATTTTCTGTAACCTGGAAATCAGGTTACACAGAACAATAATTAATATAGAGGAAAATTCAAATGTTATAATTTTTTGTTTCAGGTTTACAAATAGAAACTATAAGTGAATTTAAGAATTTTAAATCAAAAATTACAATTTATTATGCTATAAACCAAATGCAGAGATGAACATACTGTATTTTACATTTTTACATAGTACACTTGATTTTTGCATTTGAATTGATCGATTTTGCTTCTATTGATAGAATAGCTATCAATGATTATGGGAAAATTCTAAATTGGATCACGATTACATGTTGATGTTGAATTTGGGATTTATATTTATGAACCCTAGTTGTTTCTGGGCTGTGGAGAATCGAACATTTCTGCATTTTTAATGATTCGAGTTCAAAGATTTTCTGGGTATGGATGGACGATGTGTTGATGGAGTTGTCACCGGAATTTGGAGGATGACGGTGGCCGGAGTTGGAAGTTATGGCCGTTGACAGGTTGATCACTGATAGGGGAAGAGGCTGTTCCAGGTTTTTGTTTTATAACTTGAAATTAAATTCAAGGTTAATTAAGGGAATTTGAGGATGGGAGCGTGAAGAGAGGTCACTGGTGGATGGGAATGGTCGTTGATAAGGGCCGGAGATGGCCAGAGATGGGAAGTGGGAGCACAGTGTGGTTGTTGTGCAGGTGGGTATTTGTTTGGGTTGCAGGATTTTATTACAGTGATTGTCTCGGGTATTTTGAGATTTGACTCGAAGCTGGGAAGCATGGGACTCGAAGTAAATAATAGGGTAACTCGGGTTTTGTTTAGTGCTTCAGGTTTTAGTATAGGGACAGAGTCTTATGTCCAGGTTTTTAAAGATCAGAAACCTGTTTTACAGGTTTTTAAAAAAAAAATTAAGAGAAGTGGAAATGCAAACTTAAAATTGAAAACTAGCTTGTAACCTGAATTTAGATATAAATTCAAATAATTTGAATCTTGCTTTTGTAATTATTGAGTTTTTTTTTAAATTTAGTTTGGGTTTTAAACAAAACAGAACTGTTTTCTGTTTTCAGATTTAAAAGTAAATTTAAAATTTGTAAAATGAAGTTCAATCTAAAATTTTTAAACCTGGAACTTAATTATGAATTCAGCAATTTAAATTTTGGTTTTTGAAACAGTTGAATTCAAAATTTAAGATGTTTTAAAATTAAAACAGAAAACTGTATTTCTGTTCTAAATTTAAAGGCAGATTTTAAAAATGCAACTGAAATTTTAAATAAAGTTTAAATCTGGAAAACTAAATTTTCGAGTAAATGAACCTGAGTTTGAATTTAAAATTTGAAATTTAGATTTAGATTTTAAACTTTACAGTATTAAGGAACGTTGGTTTTGAGTTTGAACTATAAGTTTTAAATTTATGAAATAAGGTTTAAATAAGTTTAAATTCAGTTTTAAAAACCTGAGATTTGATTTTAAAGTCAGTTTTTAAAATTTAAATAAGTTTTTATTAAATTTAAATTTGGTTTAACTATTTAGAAAGTTTAAATAAATTTGAATTTGAAATGAAAATGGAGATGTAAGTAAAGTTTTAAATCTTTAAGTTTGAATCTTAAATTAAAATTTAATTTGTAATTCAGTTTGAAATTTAAAAGAAATTTTAAATTGAATTTTTGTTTTGAAATAAAGTGTTTAAAATACTTTTGTATTAAGAAGAATGTTTCTTAATTTAGAATTCAAGAAATTGGTTTCATTTAAATTATTAAGTTAATTTAAATGGAATATTAATTATTTAATTAATTAACAATGTGGATGTTTAATTAAGTAATTAATAATTTTGAAGTTAATTAATTAAGTTTTGAGATTATTAAATTAAGGTTAATTAATCTATAATTAAGGATGGTTAATTAAATTTTAATTAATGATTAAGATTTACTTAATCAAGTGATTAATGATAATTAAGATTTTAATTAACACTTAATTAATTAACAATTAGAGATTAATTAAATGATAATTAAAGATTAATTAATTGATAATTAATAATGATTAATTGAATTTAAATTCTTAATTATGTAATTAAGAAGGTTAATGAAGATCATTAACTTAAGATTTTTTTTAAAAATTAATTAATTTGATTAATTTTAATAATTAATTAGATTAATTAGTTAATAATAATCAATTGTTTAATTACTTAATGAAGTAATTAATGAATTAATTACTTGGTGTAATTAATTTGATTAAGGTGATTAGTTTAGATTAATTAAGTTTAATTAATTTAAACAGTTGTGGATTATTGGTAATTACTTATGTAATTAATGAATTTATAATTATTTAGAGAAGCAATTAAATAATAATTACTAAATGTAATCAAGATATTTATTATAGAAGTAATTTGGATTTAAATTACTTTGAAAATTAATCAAGTGATTAATTTAGTAATTAATAAAGAAGAATTAATTTATGGAATGAGTAATTAAAGTAGTTAATTGCTGGATGGTTACTAATCATGGGTGATTAATATATATATTGTTTAAATTGAAGATTAATTACTTTTGTAATTAATTTATATTTAGAGATTGATTAAATGTGGTTAGAAATCATTAATTAATTAATTAATGATGTAATTTGGAATTGATTAATTAAGGTATGATTAATATTAAATGCTAATTACTTATTGTAATTAGAGATAGTTAATCAATAATGATTAAGTGAAATGGATAATGAGATGATGATTTATAAAATTGATTTGTAATCAATTGAAGATTAAGATAAGAAGGATTTTAATGATGAAGTAATTAATTTAATTTATTTTAAATTAATTAGAGTTAAGTAATTAATTTAATTCATTTTAAATTAATTATAAATGGTATGATCATTAGATCTTTTCTTATGTTTGATGATTGGTATTAGTTGTCTGGTATGGTTTGTAATCTCAGTTGTGAGATGAATACTGTATGTGATGGATGCATTGGTTGTTTTGGATGATAGTATGGATATCTGATTATGATATGAATTATCTGTTGATAATGATAATGTTGGTTATCTGTTGTATTGTGAATTATCTATATGTGTATATTTAGATAATGAATTGAATTGTTTTAAACTTAAAACAACTTGGACCTTAAAAGACACGCTTTGGATTTCGATGAGACTGGGATCGGGTTTCCATATTTGGAATCCGAAAACCACATCGATTCCAAATAACGTTAGGTCGTTAATCTAAATGGAGCAAGTGAAGACTCGAGGTGTAAGGGCTATACGTCAGTATAACTCTGTGGGTGATTCCGTAATGAGTTTGACGGAATAGTACTTATAGATTCGAGATGAAGATTCAGAATGCAAGGGTTATTATCGTTAACTCTGAGGGTGATTCCAATACGAGTGTAACGAGATAATGCCTTCAGTTTCGTTCGAACCCGGAATGAACTTGTATGGATTGAATGCTTTCAGAACATCGTCAGGTGGACGATGAGCATTCTAAGTGATATGTCCTATAAAGGTAATCGTAGCCTCAAGCCTCATCAACCGGGAATGGCTAAAACAGGGGAGTTGCAGCAAAGCTTCGTGGGTAGCCCCCACTTGAGAGCAAGATTTATCCCTGTCTAGAGGTCCCTTTATTTTCGGCTTAGTGGTGCGGTTGCTGATCACAACTGCGGGGTTGTCTTGTTTAGAACTGTTCAGTAAGGAACGGGTCCGGCTTTGTGTTGCAGGGGATGAAGGGAGTAATCCTCGGTTGGTGATCTAGCCCACTTGTTTATCGCTCTACGTCAGAAGAGAACCACTATAGCGCACTATACATGTATATCGATTATCGAGGGTGTAGGACAGTCATCACATTTGGTATCAAAATCTCGGTTTCATAGTTAACCTAAGGGATACTAGGATCCAACAGAGATAGAATATGCGATATCACTTTGTGATGGATTGAGCGATATGAGAGAGCATACTTGTTATATATTTTTATTTTCAAAACTATACAATAGTATATATAGTGTAAGTCAAATTGCATACACGAGTACCATTTTTGCAACTTTCCTTAAGAGGGATTGATCATTCTTATTACATGTTGTAATTATGAGTCGGACAAAAAGGAATGTGGTTACGACTTCATGTCCGAACTTGAAGAGGAAGCAGGCTTGGGGGCGACTAACCCCGACGTGTAAGCTATGTTCACAGAGGTGATAAGGAACATGCATCAGAATTCCCAAGGGACTGCTCCTGCTATTATTGTTGTTGGTGGTACTCTAATTTAGGTTCCTAGAGATGACTTCGATAAACTAGATAAAGATTATTCTAGCCTGAGAGGCAAGCCATTTCTTAAAATAGAATCAGCTTTGGAGGTGCAAGAGTGGATGGACACATATGAGTGTATCTTCAATGACTTAGAGCTTGAAGACACTATGGAAAGGAAGTTGACATCTAGATAACATCGTGGATGAGCAATGAACTGGTGGAATGCTATTGAGATAGCTACTCCTGAGGATCTGTTCACTTAGGTTAAGTGCGAAGCCCGATTTGAAGAGAAGTTTATACTAACCGCTCAAAAGTCAGTACTGTTTGGAAAATTTACTGACTTGAGATAAGAGATATGTTTGTTTTAGACTACATAGCTAGGTATGACATGCTATCAAAGTACATATTATCTTTCACTTATAATTCACTTAAAAAGAATGAGAAGTCCATTAAGAACTTGGATGATTATCTTAGGGAGAAGCCTATAAGCCATTTTGACGAGTCCTTTGAGAAGCTGCTTAAGAAGGTTATCTGACATGAGAGTATATATCCAAAATCTAAGTTTTCTTTTGTTGTTTCCAAAGAAGAGCCAAAACTAAAAGTGGGCGGGGGAGGCAAGAGGAAGTGGAACAACAAGGTAAAGAAGCAACATCCAGCTAAGTATGACTAGAATAAGGGAAAATGGGAGCCCATATACTATAACTGTGTTGAGAGGGGTCACTCGAGAAAGAACCGCAAGAGTGTAGAAAAGAAGTGCTTCAATCACCAAAGGGCTATGCACATAAAGAAAGACCTCCTCGAACCGCTAAAGGACAAGCATATAATGTCTTATTATGCACTTAATGTCGTCCCAACTTCGTTAAGTGCTGCATCGACAATGGATAAAGGGATTATTAACCATGGTATACTTTCTGCTTATGGTATTACAGTTCGAGTCTTATTTGATACCGATGTATCACATTCTTTAATATCTTGTGACCTAGTAGATAGGTTTGGATTGAGTTCTGACCTAGTAGATAGACCTTTGGTTGTACCGAATCCTATGGGCGGTTTGTCCAACTTGAGCATGGTCTGCCATAACATTGTGTTACCGAGATATGGTTATGTGTTTCCTTATGATTGCTTTGTTTTCAGTTTCGTGGGTTTTTGTATAATATCGAGGATGCACTGGCTTAAGAAGTATGGAGTCAGGGTGCATTGTGAGAGATTGGTGGTGACGATTGGGATAGATGACGAGTGTAGCCTAGAGTTGAGCTACATGCTTAATGATGTAGTGATGATAAGATTCTTATATTCACTTGAGGTCCTTTGTGAGGATTTTCATTAGTACACATAGTGAGGAAATATCTAAATTTATTTGAGGAGGTGGTCGCATTACCTTTATAACATGAGATTGAGTTCTACAATGTTTTTTTCAGACATATAACACTTAAGGAGTAATGAAATCTTGAGGTGTAAGCGATAATGACCTATTGAGACGAGGCTTCATTTGAAGGAGTATATATGAATGTAGGGCACCAATAGTATTTTCCACAAACGTAGATGGCTCTCTTAGAATTTGTGTTGATTACCATGAGATGAATAACGTAACAAAGAAGAATAAGTATCCACTTCCACATATTGATGACTTGTTCAATAAGAATTATGGTGCTAGAGGTTCTCTTAGTTGACTTAGCGATGTGGTTCCCCAATTGAGAGCAGAGAGGAAGAGTGTGCCAATTTCTACATCCCATATGCCTTCGAGATTCTATGAGCGGTTGGTTATGCCATTTGGGCTAACCAATGCATCGACATACTTCATTGATCTTATGAGTTTGGTTTTCAGGGATCAATTGAATAATTTCATGCTTATGTTCATTGATGATATTATCGCTTTCTCTCGTACAGAAGAGGATTACAAGACACATGTGAGAATTGTGCTTGAGGTTCTGAGAAAAAACCTATGTCAATTTCGGAGGAGCGAAGCGCAATTATTAGTCACGTTGTTTCTAAGCAAGGCATTGTTGTAGATCATGTGAATGCATTAGCAATCCAAGGTTGGAGTCAACCCAAGAATCCTACAGATGTGAGAAGCTTCCTTTTAATAGTGGGATATTATAGACCTCTATTAGGGACTTCTCTAAGATAGAAACACCATTAATCAACTCAATGAAGAACTTTTTCTTGGGATGCGAGGTGTGAGCTCGCGTTCATGGGTCTAAAGGTAAAGTTGATGAGTGCAGTAGCATTAGTCATTCCGAGTGGGAATGACGATTTAATAGCATACATAGATGCTTGGAGTATTGGCTAGGTGCGGTGTTGATGAAAATGGGAAAGCTTGTCACATATGCTAGTTGAAAATTGAAACCACATTAGAGGAAGTATTTGACCTATGATTTGGAGTTGGCTGCAATGGTATTCTCTCTGAATATGTGGAGGCATTACTTGCTTGGAGAGATGTTCGAGCTATTCATTAACCATAAATCATTAAAGTGCCTCTTCTCTTAGAAGAATCTTAACCATCGCTAGCAACGATAGCTAGAGTTTCTAGCGTTTTATGACTTCAACTTTTCCTATACGCTTGGAAAAGGAAATATAATTGCTGACGCATTGAGTATATGACATGCCGGTCTAGAAGCAATGTTCCTAGAGTGGACACGACTTGGGTTTATTGCAGGTTATGAATTCAGAACTTGACATGAGCTGGAACCAGAGATGTTGGCTAGTTTGGCTATCAGACCAACCTTGATTAATCGGATTGGCACAAGTTAGGCATGATGTGCGACTGGTGGAGGTCATGGCTAAGATTGAAAAGGGAGTAGAGTCAAAGGAGATGAGGCGATGTGAACTCGACCGTAATGGTTAGATCCGTAAGGATGAGAGACTGTTTGTAACTGATGTTGATGGGTTAACGGATGAGGCGCTATGTGAGTGCCATTATTCGAGATTGACTATACATCCTAGAGGCAATAAAACATATTGTGGCATAAGGTAGAAATTCTATTGGGAAAGGGTGAAGAACAATGTCAGAACATTCATCTTAAAATATATGAACTATTAGGTAGTGGTAGTTAAATAGAAGAAGCTGAGTGGTCGGTTGCAACTACTCGATATTCCCGAATGTAAGTGGGAATAGATACTGATGGACTTCATTGATGGATTTCCAAGGACAAAAGGAGTGTACAATAGCATCTATTTCATCATTAATAGATTGACATAGAGTTCTCGATTCATACCTATAAAATCTAATTGGATGGCATTCAAGCTAGCCCAGCAGTATATGGAATGGATTGTGTGATTCCACGATATGACCAAGAGCATTATAATCAACCAAGAACCATTTTTCATGCGAAGGTTCTCGAAGCTTACAAGAGGCATTGGAAAGACTGATGCACTTGAGTATGATATAACACCCACAAATCGATAGGCGGATCGAGAGAGTTAATCATATCTTAGAAGATCTCCTATGAGCCTGCATTCCCATTTTTGGAGGTTTGAGGGGTGATTATTTGCATCTTGTTGAGTTCACATAAAATAATATTATCAGTACAGCATCGATATGCAACCAATTGTGGCATTATATGGTCAAACATGCAACACTTCTTCATCTTGCTAGAAGTGGGCAAGGAATATCGAGGTTGAAATAGAAGCTTTGAAACCTCGTAGGCCTATTCGTATAACAGCTTAAGATACCAAGCAGCTTAAAAGGAAGAGAGTGAAGTTGGTGAAGATTAAATGGAGTGAAAATGATAGTGATTGCACTTGGAAGACTGAAAATAACATAAGGACTGATTATCAGGAGCTCTTTACTTTGGAAGGCATTTGTTGATCGCATTTACTTTTACTTTTGATACCATGTTGGGTAGTTCAGTGCCTTGCATGTTAGATTGGCATAGACCGTGTTTACTTATGTGTACTTATTTGGTTGATGTTGTGTATGCTTATGGTTGGTAGGCATGTGGGGGTAACTAAGATGTTTGACTTTACATTGTGTTGGAATTTCAAGAGGGGAATTCCTAAAAGAGAGAAGAATGTAAGACCGACATTCTTTACACATTTCTACATATCGACCAATCGTATAAATATTATTTTTATAGTCAAATGTCTTTCATTAGGTTATAACTTTTAAAAGCATTAAGTTTTGACATTTTTGAACTTTAGGTATTTTATTTGATGACCTTACCCCTAAAATCTTGTAGGTTACATAACTTTTGATAGCAGTCGAAATAGGACCAGAGATCGCTTCCATTGGAAAGATATGATGGTTTCTCTTTCCACAAAGTGGTCATAATATCTTTGTGCACTTACATTTAAGATATGTGGCTTTTTGAATTTTAGATAATTTTTGAAAAGTTTGGTGAGTAATTATTGAGAGTTGGGTTAAGCCCAAAGGCCCTTTTTGGGATTAGAGCTAAGTGAAGCTGATGGGAGATCTCCCTAGTCAATACAGACTTCCCAAAATAGTTAATAATTGCCATTAATCTTCTCCAAGTTAAAAGGCTACCTTAAACCTTACTTTATTTAGTCAAATAAAATAATTAAAAGGCAATTAGCAAGTGGATTAGTGAAAATTCCCGTATTGCTGGTTTGGTCCATCAAAATCTATGCTTACAGCTGTTCACTTTGAATCTACCTTTATTTGAGTTCTTAAGGACGCATAGTGAGTGATTCTTATCTCTCATTATATTATAATACAATATTAAAATATGTTTTAAATTGGTTTTTAAAGTTGAAAACATGATTTTGACTTAACCTAAACTCGCTAATTTCTTGAAAACGAAATCGAGTAATGTAGATCTAAGAATTGCTTGGTGTTCTTATAGATACTAACCTTTTTTAACATAATTTTTGGTTGTATGATGATATGATTGTTGCACTGGCTTCATATTATTGCTAAGACACTTGTTTGGTAGTGTTTTTATGTTAGTTTTATTTAGGTTGGGTTATGATGTATCGATATGGATTGGATTCTCCACCGATTATAAGGTGTTTGAAGTTTTATCAACAAAAAATAACTGCATAGGAAGTTACGACATTTGTGTAGAGATAGAAACAACTCAGAAAATGTCGAAACTACGCTAAATATTTTGCACGAACGATCAAAAACGATTGATCACCCCCGACCCATTAGATCCAAAGTGCTTGAGTTCATATGTGATCAATAGGGGTGGTTGTTAGGGATGTAGAGAAGCCAAAAAATCAATTACATTAGAATTAGATTAAAGAGAGTGAAAGAAATCATTATGGTTTACATTTTCTTTTGAATGAATGTTCTAATGTTGATTAACAAGTTTGGATGCTTAAACATTGTTCTGATTATGGATTGGAATTTCAATAAAATGAAATTGTTCATAGTTTAGGATAAAACATAAACTAATCTTATCTAAAGGCCACAAAGATTCAATATGATATTTGTAATGATGAAATAAAGATGGTTTTTTAATTTCACGGCATGGAATTTATTTGGAATTGTTATGAATTTTCTAACTTGAGAGATAGTTATTTAAGAGAAATATTAAAAATAATAAAAATAATTATTTTGACCAAAATTTTTGATATTAGGTAAAGTATGTTAAATTAGTTTTTTGGAGAATTTTTAGGATTTTTTCTATTATTTTTCAATTTTATATGAATTAATTGGATAAGGAATGAAGTAATTAATTAAATATAAATAATTAATAAATACAAATGCGATTAACCAATTCTAATAAGAGAACTGAAATGAAATAGAACAACTAGTAAGAATTCGCAACCAAATGTGATTTGATGTAAAGTAACTGCTTAATAAGGAAGTAAATTAATTTTCAAGTAATTACGAGTATGTCCTCTCAATGTACGATGACTACCCAAATAACTTGACTCTCGATGGCTAAATGAAAACTCAACATTCGATGGCTATAGAAAAACTCAACACCGACGGCTATATGAAAAATCAACAGTCGAAGGCTAGATGAAAGCTTAAGGTGTGAAGGCTCTAGGAAGTCAACGAGGGACAGCTACTTGGAGTCAACACATGATAGCTAAGGAAGCTATCAACATGTGAAGGTTCTTTTGAGCCCAACACTGGATAGTTATCAATTTATGATAGCTTTGTGTTGCTCAATGTACAATGACTATGGGATAGTCAATATGACATAGCTAGGTTCAACATGTGAAGGCTATGGGATAGCCAATACGAAAAAGCTAAGATCGACTTGGAATGGCTTAGGAAAACCGTATTTTTCTAAGTTAAATAAGAAATACTTAATGCACTTTGGAAGGCAGTTTCCAGGTGTCAACTGACAATTTCATAGGGATGAAATAACAAAAGAATTTATAAGTCAAAATTGTACTAATTTACTTTTTAGAAGATAAAAGAAAGATTAGAGAAGCTAATAAACGATAGGCTATCATTTAATCAAGATAAAAGTATTTTATCTAAAGAAAGTGTAGGGTACACTATAAACAAATGAAGGAAAATGGTTGAACCACGATAATAAACGTTTACCGACTCATGGAGTTATTAGATGGCATGCCTTGACAATTTGTCTAAAGTCCAATGACATATGGAAGGTGTAACAACCTGTACCTCCATGGGGTCTAAATTTTAACAAAAATCAAAACCTAAGTCCATAAAAGCACATATCATTGGATTTGGTATCTGCAAGTAAGTATGAGCATTATCATAGAATGATAGAAATGTAAACCCATAACGGAAAATAATAATAGGATAAGAATACCGACTATGATTATTACCTCGGAATTAATGGTATTTCTCAGACAGTAGATTGTCACATCAGCATCGAGCATGAGACAAGAAGAAGACTTCTCCAACAACGAAGCATATCCAGCTCCATTGACATGTTCCTTTTAAATCTAACCAGTGGGTTGTAATGAAGAGTGGTTCATAACAACGTTCTGGTGACTAGAAAATCTATAAATTATCCATAACATAAATTTTGGTTTCCATTTATTAGTTATGTCCATTAAGGTTAGCAATTCAAATCTAACCTTGCATTGCACATACGATTACTTACTTACCCCTTCCCAAGGTACAAAATACTAAAGTAGCCTTATCCACCAACCAATACTTTCTAATCCATTTGCCACTTCATACTTCTTAATTTAAAATGGGCTTCTACAATACTTTTAAAGAGAAATAAGCAGACTCTACCATTTAAGACCTCAATTAAGGTAGAACACATCATTTAAGTCCTAAATCAAGGAATACCCCATCATTTAAGACCTATTCCCAAGGTGGTTTCCTAACAATGTTGTCAATGGTTGGTGGGTCCTAGCGACAAACAACTCTAACGACTATTTAAGACTTTCGACATTTAATGTCCAATTATTACCACATCTATCGCTGATAAAATCATAGCCATGTAATAACAATACCCAAACCACTTAATATCTTTAAAAGGATTAGGCGAACTTCTAACTATTTAATACATATATTCTAGGCAGGTCCCCATCGCTTAATTCTCATCTCCAAGCGGACTTTTCACTCGTATTTTCGTTATGACAACCTTAGTAATACGAGAGACTGTACCCAAATCACTTAATACCTCATTAATAAGGACTAGGCAGACCCCTGACCATTGAACACCTATTAATAGGTAGGCCTTTGTCATTTCATACCTTACCCCCAAGGTGGACTACTCAGCGGTACTATTTAGCCAATATTGCTTGGAAATCTCATTGGGCTACTTAATACATTTTATAGGAAAGAGGCGGACCCTACAACCACATAATACCTCAAACCTAAAGCGAACCCTTCTTGAGATATCCAGTAGCACCATTGATTATAAATATGGAATCTCATCAGTTTACTTCTTTCGGCTGGGAGATGGACCCTACAACCACTTAATACCTCAACACTGAAGTAATCCCTTTTAGATACATCCTTAATTATTTAGAATCTCAGTAGGTTACTTAGTACTTTCTTTTAGGAGAGAGGCGAACCCTACAACCACTTAATACATCAAACCAGAACGAACCCTTATGGAGATATCCCTCACTGCTTCTAAGTCCAAATTTGGCCCATTTAATACTTTCCAATAAAGAAAGTAGGCTCAATCTCTCACGTCGTCATAGGTCTTAATATTAATGATATCTCAAATCAGTAATAGGTGCGTCCGACTGCTGGTAGCCTTAAAGTAAAGGGCAGTCTTCCATTGAGTGACTCTATTGACCTCACATCACTAGCCAACTAAGTCCAATTAACCATCCTAAGTCTTTAATTATGTTATCTTAGGTATACATTGGACTTAGCTTACTAATTCCCTTTTTATTTAAGGCAATAAGATTTACCTTGAATACTTATCTATCCATAAATCCCCTTTTAATGCTCATAAATGTCAATTTGTGCATAAAATCCTAATGGATAATTCCTAAGACGTTATGTATGATTATTAATTTCAAATTAGTAACTTTTTAACTATTATATAGTCATTAATTCAACTTCTTTATTTATCAGTCCCATTAATCTATTTACCCTATAAAATTATTACAACTCCCATATTTATTGCCATTTATTCTCCATTTATTGGAGTTACAACCTTTTGAATTCCTTTCCTATTAACTAATTATCTTAAACAAAAATATTACGTGCAAGCGTTATTAACTTTTTATTTAGTTATTATAAGCGTGGTAAATTACGTACAAATATCTATTTTTACCGAATATATTCTAGTTATATATCTTTATTGAAAATATCATTTTCCATCTTCAATTAATAGAATCTATCTAAAATGATTACTTGCTATAATTTTCATAAATTAGTCTAAAAAAGCATTTAACTTTCAAAATATAAAAGATTACATCGTTTAAAATTACAAGGAGTAATCATTTCTTTTTATTACTGAAATAGACAGTGTAAACTACAATAAATTCATATTTTACACGTATCTTTCTCTTTTTATTTGCATATATTCCTTGTTAGTCAAACATTATTTTTTCTAAAAGGGAAAGAGATCAAACTAATTTACAAATATTAAACGAATCTAAATTCCAAAAATTCCAAACATAGAAAAAGTTTACATTCCAAAAAGATTAGGGTAATAATCCAAATTCATAACATTATTATATATCCTATTTTTAAATCTGGAATCAATTTCATAGCAATGTTCTAAGTTCATACTTTTGGGACTGATTTCCATATCAGGTTTTAAACAATTCTAAATCAATTTATAAATAAGAATATGTAGACGATATTTATTATATCCAGATTATATTCAATTTGTTCATATACGATTATCTCGTTAGGCATAATAATCAAATAAACACCAATCCGATAATTTTCAAATTATAACAATCTATAAAATTTTCCACTCTCCTTTTGAAAGCGATCTAAATCTTCAGATCTGAAGTGGGACCTTAAATTCATCTCCAGATCCTTTTTAGTCCCAGAAATATGTATAAAATGGTATATAAATACATTAGAATTATAGATCTGAGTAGAGATTTGGTATTGGGAGAGAAAATAGGTACAAATATATAAATTACCTCATATATGCGTATTGTTGATTCTCTTCTCTTATTCTTTTTATTAGATTTCTATTCTTCTCCAATTTATATGAAAATAGATATAAATATCTTATTTTCGTAAATTAGAAAGAAAGTGAAGAAGAAGATTTGGCAGAACTTCGCTATTGGCTTCAGAAAAATATGAGAAGAGAAGGGAGGGTTAGGCCTGAATTAATAGATGTAAGAATCAGCCTCAACCATACGATTTAAAGTACTAAATCCGGGCCGTACACGACCTAGGTTTATTGGAACCACCGCACATGAAGATGTCAACCGCCTCCTTCCTAGGGGTCGACCATCCCAAGTCGACCGCTCCAATATGTGGGTCGACCTGTGGGCCCCCGATAATTAATTAAAAACGTTAATTTTTCTTATTTATTTTCTTTTCGAATTCGTTTTTCATTCATAACTTCTTCGTTTGGACTCCGATCGCAAAATTTCAAATATTAAGGTTGCTCGGAATTTCACCACGAACGCAATGGTATAAAATTCGTTGACAAATTCCATAGTTTATACAAATTCCATTTTTGGAGCCTAACCAATTGACTAATTAATTAAATAACTAACGCTAAATTACGGGGTGTTACACGAGGGTGCCGTGATAGTATCCAATCCTAAAAGATTTAAAAACTCTAAAGTGGGGTTATGACAAGGTGCCAAGGTATGGTTATAAAACCCTATGGTGGTGTTATAAATATAATAAATAAATCGGCAAAGTGAATGATAACTGTTCAAGGACCATTAATGCTTAGTAATAACGCTTACTAGAATGTATAAGGGTGCTTGCATTCAACGTCTTAGGAGAGTCTGGGCGACTCTAGTCAGCGTGGCTCCTATTGGTAGAATGGGTGTCCACTTCCTCAGGAGACGTTGTTCGAGAAAAGATAAATTAGTGATAGATTGACATAAGGAGGTAGTCACTAAAACAACTTAATGTTAACTTAAAGACGAACATTTAAGACGAGATTAAAAGATGATGAAATGGACGATGAGTGATTGGATGACTTGATTCAAGAATGTATGTTAAGTATAGGGTATACTTAACTGGAAATGAAAATATAAATATGACATCCATTATAATTGAATGGTAAGTGTAAGGTATACTTATGGATTCAATAAGTTAGTTGCTTTTGATATAATTCTTGTTTATATAGGATATGATTGTGTAATGACCCACAATATTTACACTACTATGATATTGTGATTTAAACAAGTATAAAATATTGAAATATATTTGTGCACACATTTGGTATGACTTAGGGGTAAATTTGTGATTTCCCAACTGTTAAAACCCTAGCCGTGAGTGAATTATATAAAGAAAGATGTGGCCACTGTTTCATTCGACTCTCTCATTTCAAAATAAAAACTAAAATGGCCGAAGCCCTAGAAATCAGATTGGGGGAAAAATCATCTTGCTGTATCGAATGGCGTTGGATTCGTGAGAAAAAGGGGGAAAGCTATGGCAATATCTAGGGGATTGACATCTCATATAGCTACGTGAGTGTTCTTAATCTTGATTTGGCTATAAGTCCTATCTCAAGCAGCCGTAGTTATATTTCTGCCAATAAATTTGTGTGTATGGATGCTTTGCGTGTATTGATGCTTGTTAATGATTGTTTGATCCTTGGTTGCTTGCGTATCCATATATTGATGAAGATCAAGTCTGATTATGTTCATATCTGAACGTGAGATGATATCTATTCGCTATTATGTCACGATACACTGATTTAACACCATGTATTACTGCCGAATGAATTGTTTAAGTGCACTCATACCAGACGTATCATGTCTGACCCTGTTGATTGTCTCGACAATCTCCTGGGGTGTCTCATTCAACGAGGCAGTTCGGGATGATGTTTTTACAGGTTGCTATGTACATTTTGATGAGATGATGACTTAAAAGATGGAGTTAAAATGATTTATCACTGCATGTAGATGATATGAAGAAAGTATTTAAGTATTTCATTGTCATTTTATATGTATTGCTGAACTGAAATATGTATATTTTACTATGAACAGTGAACCATCATGTGTTAGATTGATATGTATATAAATCTGGAAAACTGTTTTGTCTTATAAGTAATTGCAAGTTTGAAACTGAAACACTGGGATCGTTCAGTTTTTATATATATTTTCTGAAATCTGTATTTGGAGAATAACTTGTGTCAAGGCAGTATACACAAGTGTTTACACTTGTGTATATGTGCAGACCTATAGATCTGCTGAGTTTTGTGATTTAAAGGATTTTTATGGATTTTGTTCGAGTTTCCTTTCAGAAGTTTTGGGGAAAATCTTTATAAACTTATTTTGATGGATTATTTCTATATTTATGCATAACCATATATGGATCTGGAGTTTGATTCTAGTATGTAATTATCATATCTGAGAATATATATATATATATATATATATATATATATATATATATATTTATTTGTTTTTGGCAAGTTGAATGCCTTGAGTATGAAAAGCAAAGATGAGATTTATATATTTCTCTATGTTATGGTTTTCTGAAATCAAGTTCCTTATGGTTTTAAATGGGAGATTATATGGATCTGAATCCACACTTTTGAGATATGATCTTTAATCTGATCATCTGAGTTTTGATAGATATGTTTTCTTTGATATAAGATGTTTATTCTGGAAAAATGAAGTTTATGGGAGATTTGGATTTATATAAGAATTTGAAATAATTTCTGAAATGAGTTTGAGAACTTACAGCCTCATGTGCTTTATATATCTGAAATGTGTTTAGTTGTTTTAACAGCATGACTTACAAGTCCGAACTATATTTATATGTTTTGGCATATCTGATGCCGTAGATCTTTAAAGAGAAAAAAAATGGATTTTAATGCTTTCAAATGCATTATGATTTTTGAAATGAAATTTCTATGTTAAGTGGCTGTTGCTATTTGAATCTGAATATAACATTTAGTTAATACATGTTCATGCAATAGATTCTTGAATCGTATTGTGGACTTGCCATATAAATTAATATACGTGCATGCCCTTACTTTATATTTCTGAAATGAATGAGCTCAGTTTTGAATAGTTTTGCCAAAGAAAGTTAAATAGCAAACTGTTTTGATTCTCTTATGCTATATTCATAAGATTTCTGGAAAGGGATTACAAGTCCATGTATTATCTTGAGACTTTTATAAAAGGAACTTGTAAGCTTCCAATTGTTTATGTTAAAAATATTTGTATGATGCAGAATGGCTTTTGTCCTTGCATCAGTGATATGTTTTCAGTTTTAAAGAAAGATAGTTGATGTAAATTCATCTTTTATGTTTGAATATAACTTGCATGAATGAGAAAGAGGAAAACTCGATGACCTCATTTTTGTATAGTTGGGTTGGTAATCCTTTGTTTATACGTATATTTATTGGTACTTTGTTGGTGCCAAGGCTTCATTGACTCTCGGATGTTGCCAGCATTGTTACTGTGTGATTTTGGGGCTCAATTTCAGTTACCTATTCATTAATACCATTGCTTGAGCTTGTGTGTTGGCGAGGCCATGCACACCTGTATTCATATGTGTGTGTACGTGCAGCCACACCTATAATTGTGCTATAGCAAGAGTTGAATTAAATAAAGAATATCTATGACTTTTATGATATAATCCGGAATTCTGATATTTCCAGTCTGCTTGTGTATCTTTTGTGTCATATTGCAAATAATTTTCATAAGGAGGGAAATGGATTTGTCTTTATATTAAAATGCTATGTGTGAATGCTTTAGCTAATTTTCTTAAACTCTGATTTGATAGCTAAAGAGATTGGTATATCTTCATATATACTAATCTATGTTTTAAGAGTACACCAATATTTCTATATTGGTAATAGTGGATCCTGGTTTTTGTTTTGAAGATAGATGACCCTGTGTTTTCATTTAGCATATTTCTTTATGCCAAAAAAAAAAACAAAACAAATTAGTCCATGATTTGGCCACCAGAAAAGTAGGGTCATCACATTTGGTATCAGAGCTATGTAGGTAGATAACGTAGCAAAAATTTAATTTGTGTGAACTTGTTTGTATTGACTGCTTTGGCTGCATTGTTTGAATTGATTGCTTTGGATGATCTATTTGGATTACATCAATGTTAATGATGTTTCTCCTTTCTATTATTTTGTTTTGAAAATTGTTTAATCAATCATATAACCTGATTACAAAAATGAGTTTATGACTCAGTTTTTATAAGAAAATAGTCTGATTAATTTACTGAGAAGTAGGGTATTGAATAATAATGGATTAGACAGTATGGACAGAGAGGTTTATGCTCATGTCTAGTTCATTTAAATTTGCTATGAACAAAGAAATATTATAAAAATGTGCTGATTTGTTCAGATCAAAATCTAATATGTTTATGGGTTTTTCTCAAAACCACATCCTATGTTCACAGTAAAAAAAACAAATATGGCATTTCTTATGATTTTAGTAGATTTATTTAAGCAGAGGAAAAGTTCTAGAAACTATTGTACTAGCAGGTTATTAGAAAAATGTAATCAAGCAGAATGACTCTGAAATGGGTTGTAAAATTTGGTATGAATGTTTGGTATGTTTAGATATGGTTTTTTTTAAGGAAATTAAGTTCCTTACTTATGAAATGAAGAAAGGATTACAAGAGTATTTCTGGAGTTAAAAAGGAAAATTCCTTAAATGAATAAATATGCATGGCCTCTAAATTACAAAGTAATTTAGGAGAGTTGCCTTGATCTATTCATCATCAGGTGGATGATGGGTATGTGCATGACTTGTTCAAGTCCTGAAGGCCTCTGTGCAAAGGTTAACATAATTGAGTCCTTTGCAACGCACACTTTGTGTTCAAAGGCAAGAGTTTAGACCATATAAAAATGTAAACGGAACTGGAAATGAAGGCTGTGAAATTTAAGAATTTAAATCCAATGAAGTTTTGTACATTACAATTGAACAAATTGGATGAATGACTGCTTGAATGTATGCTTGATGTATAGGTTTAATTGTATAAATGCTAAAGCTTATTATGGAACTGGAAAGCATCAAACCCTATGAATAAATGAAAGAAAATTAAATTGGTCATTTTGGGTTAGTCAATGATCTGCTTGCTTCAGGTGGGAGGAAGTATATGCATGGTGCAAGTGCACCCTGAGGCCTTTGTGTGTTGGAATAAATAAAACAATCTGGGTGATTCCTTCACAATGCATACTTGTGTTCATTTGACAGGGGGATTTAGACTATAAAATAAAATGGGGTATGAGATTTAAATCTCTGGGTTATAAATATCTGGACAGGGATATAAATTAAACAAGGTTTAATATGATGACCTGATTGAAATACTGGGAGAAATTGGGAGAACAAAACCTGGGTTTATTTATGTAAAAATGAAGTTATGAATGATGCATGGCTTACTGAACAATTGTTGAATGGATGCATTGCTTGTTGATTACTTGTTGAATGATTTCTGATGGCAAGCAATTAGCTGATGTTCTTATAGATGTCTGGTTTTCTTTTTGGAACTGAGTAAAAAAAAATGGATACCATTATTAAGTGGTTGTTTGCTGTTTTTATTGATTGAGTATTGTTTGTATAAACTTAATTCATACGTAAGTTTATGATATTTTGCTTTGATTGCCAAGAATGGGGTCTGTTTTGAATTAAAAATTCATTTAAATAAAGACAGATTATATAAGGGTATTGATCCCTATTTTGATTTGCATATAGATGATATGTTTTGCATGAAGATGGTGTGTATGGCCATGGATGAATGAGCATTACATTTAAAATGACTTCAATATGAATCATGAGTAGGAATGTATTTGTAAGCAACATATAACCTGATGACAAAACGTATGAACTGTTACTGAATTAATATTTGTTTGGTTCTGGTTGAGTAAGCTTGGTGTGTATAAATATGTTTGAGACATTAGAATTGCTTTGAAAAGCAGAAAGTAAAATCTGTATTGATTCTAGAATTTACTAAACCAATTTGCCAATAGGGTTTAGTTTAAAACTGAATGTGATCAATATTATGATGAATGCAATGGCACTGTTTCATGCTCTCACTTGTACACTGCCATATTTGTGCATATTCACTTCATCCTGCGTGCACCCCTGAGTTGCACTGTATGCATGGACTTGGTCCAAACACTGTTGCATCTGAAATCTGCTGTTGCACTTGAGACTTTAGACTTGATTTTGCTGTTTGCATGCAGTGGCAGTTCCATATATATATATATATATATATATATATATATATTTATATATATATATATATATATATGTCCATGTACTTGAAACTACTTGATGCTACACACTTGTGCTTTGTCTTGATCACTTCTGCTGTTGTCATTTTGTGTTGTTGTCTTGCATTTGCCAAGTCCATGTGTAAGTTCCCATACATCCATCTGAGTTTGCTGTTTCCAGATGCACTGAGTTGCTTGAATATGTCGCTTTCTTATTTATGTTCTGTTTGTATGACAGTTGCAATTACCCTTGTGCTTGTTCATTTGATGATGAAACATGTTGATTGAAATTTGCTTGTGCACTTGAGTTGGCAATGCAGTGCACGCGTGTATGTTTATACACGTGTGTATTGCAGCCACTCCGCAAAATTTAATGAATATTTGGGATGCTAGAACGAGTAAGAGCAAATTGTGAGGACACAATTCCAAAAAGGTGGGGTATTTGTAATGACCCACAATATTTACACAACTATGATATTGTGATTTAAACAAGTATAAAATATTGAAATATATTTGTGCACACATTTGGTATGACTTAGGGGTAAATTTGTGATTTCCCAACTATTAAAACCCTAGCCGTGAGTGAATTATAAAAAGAAAGATGTGGCCACTGTTTCATCGACTCTCTCGTTTCAAAACAAAAACTAAAATGGCCGAAGCCCTAGAAATCAGATTAGGGGAAAAATCATCTTGCTGTATCGAATGGCGTTGGATTCGTGAGAAAAAGGGGGAAAGCTATGGCAATATCTAAGGGATTGACATCTCATATAGCTACGTGAGTGTTCTTAATCTTGATTTGGCAATAAGTCCTATCTCAGGCAGCCGTAGTTATATTTCTGCCAATAAATTTGTGTGTATGGATGCTTTGCGTGTATTGATGCTTGTTAATGATTGTTTGATCCTTGGTTGCTTGCGTATCCATATATTGATGAAGATCAAGTCTGATTATGTTCATATCTGAACGTGAGATGATATCTATTCGCTATTATGTCACGATACACTGATTTAACACCATGTATTACTGTCGAATGAATTGTTTAAGTGCACTCATACCAGACGTATCATGTCTGACCCTGTTGATTGTCTCGACAATCTCCTGGGGTGTCTCATTCAACGAGGCAGTTCGGGATGATGTTTTTACAGGTTGCTATGCACATTTTGATGAGATGATGACTTAAGAGATGGAGTTAAAATGATTTATCACTGCATGTAGATGATATGAAGAAAGTATTTAAGTATTTCATTGTCATTTTATATGTATTGCTGAACTGAAATATGTATATTTTACTATGAACAGTGAACCATCATGTGTTAGATTGATATGTATATAAATCTGGAAAACTATTTTGTCTTATAAGTAATTGCAAGTTTGAAACTGAAACACTGGGATCGTTCAGTTTTTATATATATTTTCTGAAATCTGTATTTGGAGAATAACTTGTGTCAAGGCAGTATAACAAGAATTTACACTTGTGTATATGTGCAGACCTATAGATCTGCTGACTTTTGTGATTTAAAGGATTTTTATGGATTTTGTTCGAGTTTCCTTTCAGAAGTTTTGGGGAAAATCTTTATAAACTTATTTTGATGGATTATTTCTATATTTATGCATAACCATATATGGATCTGGAGTTTGATTCTAGTATGTAATTATCATATCTGAGAATATATATATATATATTTATTTGTTTTTGGCAAGTTGAATGCCTTGAGTATGAAAAGCAAAGATGAGATTTATATATTTCTCTATGTTATGGTTTTCTGAGATCAAGTTACTTATGGTTTTAAATGGGAGATTATATGGATCTGAATCCACACTTTTGAGATATGATCTTTAATCTGAGCATCTGAGTTTTGATAGATATGTTTTCTTTGATATAAGATGTTTATTCTGGAAAAATGAAGTTTATGTGAGATTTGGATTTATATAAGAATTTGAAATAATTTCTGAAATGAGTTTGAGAACTTACAGCCTCATGTGCTTTATATATCTGAAATGTGTTTAGTTGTTTTAACAGCATGACTTACAAGTCCGAACTATATTTATATGTTTTGGCATATCTGATGCCGTAGATCTTTGAAGAAAAAAAAATGGATTTTAATGCTTTCAAATGCATTATGATTTTTGAAATGAAATTTCTATGTTAAGTGGCTGTTGCTATTTGAATCTGAATATAACATTTAGTTAATACATGTTCATGCAATAGATTCTTGAATCGTATTGTGGACTTGCCATATAAATTAATATACGTGCATGCCCTTACTTTATATTTCTGAAATGAATGAGCTCAGTTTTGAATAGTTTTGCAAAAGAAAGTTAATTAGCAAACTGTTTTGATTCTCTTATGCTATATTCATAAGATTTCTGGAAAGGGATTACAAGTCTATGTATTATCTTGAGACTTTTATAAAAGGAACTTGTAAGCTTCCAATTGTTTATGTTAAAAATATTTGTATGATGCAGAATGGCTTTTGTCCTTGCATCAGTGATATGTTTTCAGTTTTAAAGAAAGATAGTTGATGTAAATTCATCTTTTACGTCTGAATATAACTTGCATGAATGAGAAAGAGGAAAACTCGATGACCTCATTTTTGTATAGTTGGGTTGGTAATCCTTTGTTTATACGTATATTTATTGGTACTTTGTTGGTGCCAAGGCTTCATTGACTCTCGGATGTTGCCAGCATTGTTACTGTGGATTTTAGGGCTCAATTTTAATTGCCTATTCATTAATACCATTGCTTGAGCTTGTGTGTTGGCGAGGCCATGCACACCTGTATTTATATGTGTGTGTACGTGCAGCCACACCTATAATTGTGCTATAGCAAGAGTTGAATTAAATAAAGAATATCTATGACTTTTATGATATAATCCGGAATTCTGATATTTCCAGTCCGCTTGTGTATCTTTTGTGTCATATTGCAAATAATTTTCATAAGGAGGGAAATGGATTTATCTTTATATTAAAATGCTATGTGTGAATGCTTTAGCTAATTTTCTTAAACTCTGATTTAATAGCTAAAGAGATTGGTATATCTTCATATATACTAATCTATGTTTTAAGAATACACCAATATTTCTATATTGGTAATAGTGGATCCTGGTTTTGGTTTTAAAGATAAATGACCCTATGTTTTCATTTAGCATATTTCTTTATGCCAAAAAAAACAAATTAGTCCATGATTTGGCCACTAGAAAAGTAGGGTCATCACAGATTGCTATAATGATAAAGTGTGGGAATAACCCATCTGGTTATAATGACATGGAATCACTATGATTGCTTAGGGTAAGATTTACTCATACCAGATTTATGTCTGATCCATGTTTTTATTATTTCTCATAAACTCATGGAAACTCATTGATGTAGGCTGAGTTTATTGATTAGGCAAGTATCTTTTAGGAGGAAAAATAAGATTTCGAAGACGAAGCTAGAGGCTTACCTAGCTAATAAAATTTATTCTAAAAATTCCACCATGCAAAACCATAAATTATAATTGACTATGTATCGTGTTGTCATCTTCATGAGCCAGACATAACGCTACTCAATTTTCTTACTGTATTTACCTCTACACTGTAAAGAAAAGGTTAGTGATGATGAAATGAATCTTTTAAAATCAGTTTGTGTAATGGAGATTTATTTATCTACTCTATCTACTTATGTTATGCAAAAAAATACTGAACTCGGTTGGTCACCTGAAAATGATTTTTACAATGACTGCAACATCATCAGTGCCCATTTTTAGGTCTCGAAGTAGGGGATGTTACAACATGGTAAAGTAGAAATATATCATTTGAAAATAAACACCTTGGGGGAGGGTATACATTATATACAACGTACTTGTATTTCGATATAGATATACAGTAGAATATATCTACCCCTCTGTGATTGATCTCACTCTCTTTACTTCCACTTCTTACGATATACGGTAGAATATATCTGCCCCTCTGCGATTAATTTCACTCTCTTTACTTCCACTTCTTACAAACCCTTGCTTATGTAGTATGCAAGAATTGACATATGTAACTGACAATTGACCATTGGAATTAAATGATCAAACCATAGTAGAAGAACTAAGAGTATAAGAACTAATGGTTAAGGAGGAAAGGCTGCCTCGAAATTTCCTACCAAAGCCGGTATCAAGTGCCTACCTGCCCAGGTTGAAATATGAAAGGATGTAAATGTTTTATTCTACCAATATATGTTAGAAATGATAAGGAAATAACAAGAAGGAATTGTTGAACCGAGATAGGTGGTAGTAAGAGAAGTAGTTTTTTCTAAGATGAACAAAGATTTTAAGAGTTGAGGAGGAAAGAATAACACTTAGAAGGAGTTTACTTTGGAAGTGTTGATTTGGTTAAAAGCGTATGAACGTATCTTCAAAGACTTGTGTGTATGATAATGCTTAGAAGAGGAGGTTTGCTTCTTATCAGCTTCAAAAGGATGCATTGGACTGGTGGGAGACTATAATTGCTAAGGTCGTAGAGGAGGAAATAATATGGCAGCAGTTTAAGGAGCGATTCAAGGCTTAGTTTATCCTCGAATCTCAAAAGAATGCTTTGCGTAGGGTGTTCCTTGACTTGAAGCAAAGAGATATGATTTTGGCAGAATAATTTAGTGTTTTAATGCTTTGTCGAAGTATGAAATGTAGCATATTAATACTCTACTGAAGAAGAACAATAAATTATAAAAGGTCCTAGGAAGAGGCCGAATCACGAGATAATGGCTCATCTATTAGCTCCATTTGATATAGTAGTGGAAAATGCGAAATGGTATAGTCATTTGTTATAAGAAGAGAAGAAGGCTGATGTTAGGACAAAGGGTAGATGAAAGAAAATATTTAATCTGTATCAGATGGATGGAATGAATCAGAAAGGATGAAAGATTTATGAAAAGGGAGCTTAGAGGCCAAATTTGGCTTATGTTGCTAGCTTTAACTATGTACAAAGGGGACATTACTCCACCTAATGTATCTAGCCAGAGAACAAGGATAGGATCAAGTGCTTTATCTATAATTAGCAAGGATATAAGAAATGGGATTGCTCGTAAGCAAAGCAGGTAAAGGTATATGCTTAACAAGAACCTTCATTTGGATAGATTGCCGAGGATAAGGGAAAGGGTGTGATTGGAGGTATGATTTAATTTTCTAGCATATCGGTTAGGGTTCTGTTTGATACAAGTGCTACTCGTTCTTTTATTTTGAGAAATTTGGTCGATAGGCCAGGATTAGACACTACCTATATGATTACATCCCAACTTATGGTTAATTCGATCGGTGGTTATGCCACTCTTGGATTAAGGTGCATCGACCTTGAGTTTGACTTATGTGGACATTTGTTTGCTTGCGACCGATATGTGTTTGACTTCATAGGGTGCGGTGTGACTTAGGGTATGGATTGGTCGGGGCGTAATAACCTAGGATCTATTATGTAGATAGAATTATCACCTTACGGAATCCTAGAGGTGGAGAGAGAATTATGATAGCATTGGACGTGATGAAGGAGAAGGTTAACTTGATGTTATATGCCAATGAAGATGATGATGAGATTAGAAGAGTGTGGGTGGTTTAGGAACTCTTAGATGTTTTCAAACCTATGGTTGATTATCACCATGGAAGGTAATCGACTTCTGAATTGACTTGATATCCGAGGCATAACCTGTTAGTATACAACCTAAGAGAATCCCGCCAAAGGAATTGGAAAAATTAAAAAAGAAGCTAGTGGAACTGGAGGATAAAAGTTTCATTAGGTCAAGTCATTCTTCATGGTGAGCATCAGCAGTATTCGTAAAGAAGTCGAATGGATTTCTAATGATGTGCATGACTATTAGATGCAGTTGACGACAAAAAAAATATATACATTGTTAACGATAAACGACTTGCTTGACCAGTTGAGTTGGGCTCTAGTGATTTTGCAGCTAGATTTAACAACGGATTTCCATCAACTGAGAGTAGTGGAAGATAGTATTCCATCGGCTGCGTTACGAACAAGGTACGGTTTATATAGGTGGTTAGTGAAGCCGTTTTGACTGACCAACACCTCTATGTTTTTTGTTTCCTTATGAACCGAATCTTTCACGATTACTTAGATTAA